>JASVER010000123.1:1706071-2042513 GCA_030449065.1 Oceanodroma leucorhoa | reverse complement strand
AAAATTTCTTCACTGAAAGGGTAGTCAGGCATTGGAACAGGCTGCCCAGGGAAGTGGTGGAGTCACCATCCCTGGAGGTGTTCAAAAAACGTGTGGATGAGGTGCTTCGGGACATGGTTTAGTGGGCATTTGTACTGRGTTGATGGTTGGACTCGATGATCTTAGAGGTCTTTTCCAACCTTAATGATTCTATGATTCTATGATTCTATGATTCTATGATCAGCTTTTTTAAAGTTTGCTACTTTGAAAGTAGCCTGTTCAAAAGTAAAGAGAAGAGTTCCAGCCTTTTGCAGAAAGAGTTGGTGAGTCATGATGTTTCCTGTCAACCTCTGTGCTCTAGAAAGCATCTGGAAAGCTGCAAAGGTGGGTTTCAGAGGGCACAAGGATGGCTGAGCTTGGAAGGGATGTATTATACCCTCCACAGGACCAAGCTTTCACACCTGTGCAGAACAACTTTTGTCTCTGCCTTCTAACGTACCTTTCTCTGACCTATAGCAAGACCTGCACTCACAGTGGTCTGGCTTTCCTCTGCCRCATTAAAACACATGCAGTTCTGTCTGACGTACAAGGAGAAATGGGAGAGCCAGAAGAATTAAGCACTGTTATTCTGCCATACTCAGTCACGTTGAGTAGTGTGAGTTGSTATGGGAAGTTGGCTGTGGATGCTTTTGGAGGAACATGATATTCTCCAGTTGCAGAGCTCCTGTTTGAGACGTAAGCAAGGTCATAGAGAAATGTGAGGTAGACTTGGGAACTCCACTTTTTTACAGTGCTTCTGTTGCTCAGTTTTGGAATAAAAACTACCCAGCCATAAAAAAGGAAAAACCTATTTCTGAAGATCTTTAGAATGCTAGAACAATTGAGGCATATTAACATAATGGAATAAAAAYGGGGGTGCATGGAGGTGGGCTTTGACAGATCACTTTGTAGGTAGTCTGGGTGGCTAGAAACACTTCTTTGTCCAGCTGYGCTCTCAGTGATGCAGATGGTCAGCTTTCCAAGGGAGTGTTAGGAAAGGGTAAGGCAAGTGTTAAACGCTTCTGAAAATCCTCCCTAACCACTCTTCTAACTGTAGTTCTGTGGAGATGCTGGCATTTTACCTCTTTGGCCCAAAACCTGAGTATTTTAGATGGAGACAAACAGAATCTATTCTTTGTTTGCCTTACTGACAGCATACATTTCAAATTGGAGCAGATACAGTATTTTTTTTCAGACACTGTCTGTCAAATGTAAGAACATTGTTTGAACCACTTTAGAAAAATCAAAATGTTTAATCTAGAAAAACTTGAAACATAACATCAATGCATCCATCCCCCTTTTCTTTTCTTACAGGACTAGCTGCTGATGCAGTGAAAGTCTATGTAGGTTTGATTGTTCTAAAACAAGAAGTTTGGTGAGAAAATGTTTTTTTCCCCAAATATTAACCTTTTTATCTTTGCTTGCATCTGTTGGTGACAAGCTCACGCTGACTCATACATTACTGGCTATCCCATTTTCTTCACTGAGACACTRTATTAGACTGATTTACTCCCCATAAAAGAAATCTAATAACTTTTAAAGAGGTCATGTGCTGGTGCGTGTGCTGRCACCAAACAGCCACATAATTGTGGTGCTGCACCCTGGTTCAATCTTGATTCTGCTCAGCAGTTTCACCTCTTATCACCTTATCTAGCTCTTGCCTGTTTTTGCCAGAAATGGGTTTGGCCCAATCTGGTAACTCCTGAGGCTTCTTCAGTTTCATCTTTTTCTTAGGCAAAGAGGAAAGTCTAAGGCTTCCTCSCTGTATGTGTGAGAGTCTAAACCAACTGCACGAAGTCCTCAACCCTCCATTTTAATAGTTGAGGTCTGTTTACATCTTGTAAACAAGATTTAATACTATTTTTTAAAAAAAATCTTTTTAGTGTTGAATATTCATACTTCATTAAAATATCGAGTCTCTTCTTGTTTTCTAAGTTCAAAGCCTTGGACATCCTGAGTTTGAGACTCCCACAGAGCTGCTATCATTTGAGAGAGGACAGTCTCCTCCTGAGTTTGACACTTAGTATTTCACTGATTTTTTTAACTTCTTCCTGTGTTGGGAAACAGCACAGACAGACAGGTATTTGCGCTCCATTTCCTAGCTCTCTCAGGACTCTGATTAACCTCCTGCTCATTCACKTTCTAAGGTAAATTCATGGTTTTGTTCTCAAGGAGAAGAAAAAAAAATCATTCCCATTACTGCTTTGTGAATCTCTGCCAAGCCTATGCTAACTCTTCTGTGGGGCTTGGTGGACAGCAGGCGGGTCCTGATGAGGTTAAGRTGCTGTGTTGTGTAGGAGCGTTGTAATGCTTAGTAATATTTACTGTTCATTACATACACTAAATTCCTGTTCACCACAGAGCCAAAAATATGAAATGTTAAAATAAAACTTGTAATATAGCATTGGACTCTAGAAATAACACATATATGGTATACACCATACAAATGACTGATTTTAAAGCTGTTTTAAATATGACTCTCCACTGGGCAGCCACATTCAAATGAAAACGTTGACACCCCTAGAGCTTGGCACGGCAGGGCTCTGAGCAGTGGTTGAAATCCACGATGTGGCCCAGATCTTTATAAAATCAGAATTAAAGACCTATAATGATGAAAAAGGGCTGGGATCCAGCAGCATTTGCTTGTTTCAAATCTCAACACACTTTATGCAAATACGTGTCCTTTCTCAAGTGCTCCTGTTGATCTCTTGCATCCTCCATACAAGGCAAAGTTTGTGGGGGAGATGATACCACACATTCAGCAGATGTCTGGGCTTTCTGCTTTGTTAAAATCTGTTAAATTTACCCCCATTATTATAACATGCAAATTCCTTGGCCAAGAGGAGAAGGAAGTGCACATTTCTTTTCTTTTTTGTAATCATCTTAGCTAGTTATAGGGCAATTGGAATAACGTGTTCTCTTTCAAGTGAAAACAAAGGCATAAAAATAGATCTTCAGAGCCTAGAACAGTGGCAAGAAGATCTTTAAATAAAAACCCTAAGAATACTCTATTTTCAAATTTGCTGCTTCAAATAGATTCACCACTTCGCCTTCTCTCCAGAAGATGCTTTTATCAGATCCAAAACTAAAGGACATTTAGTCAGAAAACCTTTAGTGATGCTTTTCTAACAACTGACTGTAATACCTTAGCTAAAATCAAACATCTGTATGTGCATACGTATATGCAGTTTTCTTTGCAGTTTTCACTGYGTGCAGTTGTCTTCATTCCTGACCACTGCTGTTAAATTGCTGCTGCATTTCCCTGTAGAGAAGGCTGGACTTTGTTGATATATGAGGTGATTCCAAATAATCCATTGTCCATGGCAGTAATTATTTTTCTTTAGGGAAAGCCCCTTAGCTAGAATGTGAAGCTTAGCAAACAAACAAAACAGTGCCAAACTCACTTGTGGGTGAAAGAGGAGGAAAATCTCAGGACTTAATTGGAGTGATGAAATTAATATATTTTCTGGGCAATGTCCACCACCTTATTCTCTCACACTGTGGGTGAGGATGTGGATCACCAGAGCAGGCAGATTGGCTGCTGACCACTTAAGACTAGATATCCTCGTGGTTGTCAAGCAGAAAAGCAACCACTCAGGATGCAGTCTTCAGGAAGGCAAAGCCATCACAGAGTTCATTGCCCAGAAAGCTGGGTACCTGAGATGCATAAAGCTGCATCCTTCCTTCACCATTAAGCACCCTGGTAACCCAAATGTATGTCTTGATTCGTGAAAAACTCTTGCCCTTTTCTCTGTGGCTAATGAACTACCACAGACATGTTAGTGCCTGTCCAGTGATGATGCTGACTCTTTTCTGTAATTCTTTTCTGCTCAAGGAAAATCCTGGATCTGAGCAATGGAATAGGTCAGAGAAATAAAAACATTGCCAGGCTGGCAGCTAGAATTTCACACTCAAGCAGATTGTTGTTGCCATTCCAGCACCTCCAGCAGCGGGCTGGCTTGAGCACGAATGCTGGAGCTTGGCAAACCTAGCTTTTGGTTTCTGGCTTTTCTGCAAACTCACTGTGTGAATTTTGGCAACTCGCTTAATTTCCCTGAGCATGATCCAAAACCCGGGGAAGTCAAGGAGAGTCTTTCCTGGAACTTAAATATGCTTTAAATAGGCTCCTTAGGTCTCTGTTTCTAGTCTATAAAATGGTAAATGCACTCTCTCTCATATATTGGTTGTAAACTCTGCATGACAGGTTTGTTTCTTACTGTTAGCACAATAGAGCCCTGATTTTGGTTGGCATTCTGTAATTTGAAGGTGAACGTAACCCGTGACCACCCCACAGATACAGGAACTCAGCTGGGTGGCACGCATCATGCTTCCAAATTTTATGCTTCTCACGTATGGGAAAAAGTAAAGCTGATTCCCACCGTCTGGAAAAACAATTCAGACAAAATTAGGAACAACAGGAGAAAGGGGTCAGGCACTTCTGTTCTTTACGGCTATGGTTTGGCTTCTGCTCACAGATGCTACCAACCTGCAGGAATGATCATGTTCATGCAAACATTTCCCTTTACCTCTTTTATATTTTGTGAAAATAGAAGTGCTAAGAGGGCCCTCTTCGTGTTCCCCAGGCCTTGATCTGCACTACTTGTCAGGACAGCTCCATTCCCACTGATTTCAGTGGCACGGCGCCTGGCCCGTGTTCTCATCGGGACCCCGGGACCCCAGCCCAGTGGTTTAAAATCACTGCCTGCCAGGAGGCCAGGTGGTTGCAACAGCCCAATCCTCTGCCCTGCCAAGCAGTCTTTRCTAATTACCGAGCAGATCAGGCATCCTGAATAGAAGGGCTTGGATGGCTCATATTTACTCACTACAAAAAAGAAAAAACCCGACACCCAAAGAGGGTTGTAGTTAGTCTGGTTGTAGGGGGTTGCAATGGTGGGGGAAGAACAAAGACATTAGTATGACTTAAACAGAAAGAAGGACCTCTGCAGGCTGTAGAGGGCTTTTGCTTACATAAACAACATGACAGAGYTTAGCACAGCATCCTTCATCACCACAGCTCCATCCAGAGCTGGACTGCTTTTCTGCTCCATGGTGCTCGCCACCARGTAAAGACAAAGCTGGGACTGCGTTTGCACCGCTGCCTGATCACTGGGCAGAAACTCTTGTCTCTCCCTGCTTTCTTCCCTTCCTTTCCATCTTCTGCTGGAATCCACAATTAAAAATGTCTTCTCACACCTCCTGCACAGCCTGATGAGTGTAGCTGAACCTAGAGGTCTGCCGTGCATTCCTGCAGTGCTCAGTAAATGTCACGGTAGGGGAGAGCCAAGTGATACTAATTCCCAGCAAACCACAGGGCTGGGGACATCAGCTGCAAGACAAGTCTGTTAGAATTCAAGTCCCCTTCTTATACAAACTGTCTTTAGGGCCTAATATAAAGGAGACCAGGACCATTCTTCTCCTAAGAGGAGGATGCAGCTGTGAAGCTGAGCTGATGTTAGTGTCTCAGGCTGGCTGGCTGGAGTTTCATTTGTTTGATCACGTACGGATTTGGGTGCAGATGCTGGAAACAGTGGTGTCATCCGGGATACAGTGGGAGGACAGGAGTAGCTCTGGGATGGATCTGAGGTGGTTTGGATAGTTTGGATGATAGATTTTGGGTTCTTTAGTGGCCAAGGAGAGGATTATGTGGGACTGGAGGAGGGGGGAGCTGAGGGCTCTGGAGTCCGGAGTCTCTGAGATGATGAGGAGCTGGGATGGAGAGGCATGGGGAGTTAAAGGCTRTGGGCAGGAATGGTTAAGAAGGAAATCATGGGGACACTTCTATGTCTCAGTATCGAACCAGGACTCAGCATGAAGGTAAGGACTGCTTTCCCTGTGCTGTGTGCCTCTATTTTGCTTCTGGAAATTCAGTAGCTCTGGACATTCTGGTGTAGGGCTYCAAGTGTTGTGCTGAGTACATACATACATGTTTTGCAGTGGTGAGAGAGACACAGAAAGGATATGAAGCCTTTAACTACAAAAGTCTTCAGGTCACCACGTGGCCTAGCCAAGAACAAGCAGGTTTCTCCAAATTCCTAGTGTACTGCTGCAGCAATTTATGGCTCCCATGAACTTCGCTCATTTAAAAAGTGTCCATGAAAGCATTTCTCAAGAAAAGTCTTTCTGGCATATTTTAACAGAGAAGTGGATGTATTTATTTTATTTAARCTGTGCACTGGAAATCTGCTCCATGCTTGGTGGGGAATGGTTGCCCACCACTGTGATGTAAAAAGGAGGAAATGCACTTTTCATTGTGAACTGTTTWTTACCGAGTGAAAGACAAGTCTATAACCAAGAACACCCACTGCACTCTATAATTTTGGGCTTTCCAGAGAAGCTTRTAGTTCAGATGGCTTTTGCTTTTGCAATTCTGTTCCTGAGGTCAAATCTAAGGTTGTACAACTTTCATTGTCTTCTGAAAAATGTAGATTTAGGATTCTTTTTGCTCATTGGCAATTTTTATTCTTTCAGTGCTACCATAAGTTCCATTAACCTGGAGTTAAGCTGAGGTTATGCTGTTGAATGAGCGTAATAAAATGCACTACCTTGACTATGGAAAGTATTTCTTTCATGGTGCTTTAAGAGGTCTATAAAGCTGTGATTAAATGATGTCTAAGCTTAGCTCTTCTGCAGCGTTTTGCTGAGAGCAGAATCAAAACCTTGTTGGGACCTTTTCATTAATATGCCACTGTCACAGCAAGAGGTAGAACCATCAGACCTAGCAACTCCGCTTATTTTAAGCCAGCAGCAGCTGAGGTGCCAGTAGTCCCATTACAAATGCTTGTAACGTGATGCTCACGTAAGTAACAGCCCAATTCATTCTGTGGTTCTGGGGAATGTGGTAGCCTGTGTACAGGGAGCAGCTGGCAGTGGAGGGAGAGCTGAGAAATGCCGCGCAAGCAAGCGAGCTGGGCTGAGCTGGGTGCTTTGAAAGGCACAAGCTGTGCAGAGTTTGTTAAAGTGAAACAGCTGCACGGAAGAGGAAAAAAAGAAGAAAGAAAAAAAGAAAAGAAAGTGAGGAGATCTTTTGTCCAACCCAGTGGATACTGGTGGCTGTTTCGTGCAGAGGCTGCATTGTTTTTGTGGAACAGCAGCAAGATAATTCTTGCTTTTTAGTGTGTTGTTTTGTTACTGAAGCGTTTCAGCTTCCTTGTGGTTTACTGGGAGGAAAGTGCTCCCCTTGGACCAAGCCTATCCCTGATGTGCTGCACGGCCAAGCCAGTGCAATGCTTGTCTCAGCCCTGCCTTGGCCACCACACTGCAGACCACTTCTGAGGCGACACATTCATGTAAAGAAGTAGGCTCATGTCCCAGTCAGTGCAACATACTTTTTCAGGGAACTTGAACAYAGTGGTTGAGTGGTCATGAAAAATCACTGCTGCTTTACCATGTGAACTGCCAGATGTAGCAAGGAGCTGAAATCCATGATTGGAGAGGGCTGGTGATTAACACCAGGGGCTCAGGCTCATGCAGCCAGAAAACTTAAGCAAGACCTTCTCCTGGGAGTGGTTGTCTTTGAGACTGAAAAAGTAGAGCTTGTTGCTGCGGTGTTATTTTCAATACAGGTTGTGTAACTTCACCTTGTTCTAAACTCCAAAATCATTCTGGCTGGGAACAGGAACGCTGCCATAGCAYGAGCCTAGAAGCAAGAAGCCTTGGAAACTTCCCAGGAAGGCTGGTGAATCAAAGATGTGCAGCTTAATGTAGAGACAATGTTTAAACAGTAGCAAAACAGCAAGTTCTTAGATGCAGAGTCCATATGAATTCACAGTATTACTCACTTTCGTGGCTTTCTCTCCCTCAAAAGAGGCAGTTGTGTAAGGATCTCTTAATCTGGCAAAGAGAGGGACCATCAAGTGATTCCCGTAGGAATGATTTGCCTGTGTGCAGCCAAGGGCTATACCTCGTAAGACTAAGTCCCCATGGTGCTGTATATTTGAGACAGTCCTTGCCCAGCGAGTGAATAGTCCATACGCYGCATACGATGGGAAAAGGGATCTGAAGGTCCAGGAAAGGACAGTGACTTTTGCATGGTCACACACAGAGGAGTGACAGAGCAAGGCAGGAAACTAGAGGGGCCTTCACACCRTGGGTCTGTCCCAAAGGTAACGAGCCAGGAGGCTGCTTCCAATTGCAAGGATAGGGAGGGGAAGGGTGAAAAGGAGAGGTCCCCCTCTCCTGCCTCATCTGTACTTTGGCGACCAGTTCTGTCCACCTTAGTCCCAATCCTGACACCCCATCAGCACGCTTGGAGCAAAATCTTGTAGTCTCTCAGGCATTTCCAGTGGAGACCTGCTTCACAAAACATGTCCAGCCATGTGCTCTAAATCTTTCTCCTTTCAGCAGAGCCCACAAATCATTTGCAAGTAACTTCTAGTCGCAGAAGTGATTCCCTCCAGTCTCTGTGACAGCTCTAAGTGTTTTAAACTGAGTAATAGGTGTTATCCACATGAGAATCTTGAAATCACAGTTATTGTGCAGGATGTGAGAGGGACCTGCCAGCCACAGGTCATGGTCGTGACTTGCCAAAACTGTTTGAACTCAGGACCTTGTTACCAAACACATGCTTGCTGGGGCAGGTCRCCCTTTTCACTACATTTGCTGCTTTCATACGGCTTAAGATGGGGGCTTGAAAGAAACATCTGTTTTCTTTCAAGCGAGCCTCCTCCTGGAATACTTGGCTCAGCCACTAAATTCGATTGAAAAGGACTTTGTGTTGCCCCTGTAAAGCTTTCATYTGATGCCCTCCAAGTGCACCAGAAGAAATATCAAGGCAAAATCTTTTATGAGAGCATCACGGAGATTAAGAGGTATAAATGTCAGCCCATCCACAACTCCCTGTGACTTAGTTGAGCTGCTGGTCCAGCAGGAAGGGAAGAACGGAAATTTTTCTTTTCTGTCCTCCACAAGGACCTGTTCCTATGGAAAGCAAACTGCTCCTCTCATAGGAGAACCGGCAAGACGGGAGGGGCCAACAAGGTGAGCTTGCTGCTCTCTTGAAWGGGGCAGGAACAGCCCCAAAATCTTCGATGTGTCCAAATCCTGTCTAGGCAGCCCCTGGTGGAAGGGGGCCCTGCTCACAATTTCAACTTGGCCAGGAAGAGAAAAAGAACAGGTCTGACCTTGCCAAAAGATATGGGATAAGTCCTTATGTATGTGTTCTCTTAGTCTGCCCTGAGCTGTTCTTGCAGGATGCTGTGGTTTTCACTGTGGTTCCTCTGACAGTCATGAATCCTTGCCTTGCATCCTGAAATGCCGTCTACCCAAAGAATGCAGCACTGTGTGGTGGGACCTCTGTCTGTGCTCCCTGCTGAAACTTCTGGAGGGTAGGATCTTCTCGTAACACACACTCTGATGCAAAGCAGAAACCAGCCACAGGTCAGAACAGTTTCAAGATCTTGGAGRGCAACTCCTAATACCATAATTCCTCTCTCTGGAAGATTTTGTGCAGCTTCTGCTTTTGGCAAGCTAGTCCGAACCATCCACACACAAGCAAGTGAACAGAGGCTGAACATTGCTTAGAGCAACGATACTGGTTGTTGTAAATACTTGGTGGTGAGAAGAGATGGAGCTGACATCTTGTGGCTGGATGCTCTGAGCTTTGTAAACACCTCCTTCCAGGCTCAAAAAGAAGGATTGCTAAGCATATTTCCTAATTTTCATCTTTTGATGTAGGTTAAACTGTGGCTCAGGAGATCATATTTTGATCTTAGCATTAATGCGCTTCAGAAGAGACAGACCCTATTCAGCATGAGTAAATTACCCTATTGCCCTACTGTTGTATTTTGAGGACTATCACTATGTCCAGCACATTTTTCTTCAGTAATGCCACTTCCGTGGCTACAAAGTCTCAATTGCAAGTCACGTGTGTAAACATTTGACTAGTCATTTATCTAGTTTACAATTTGTAACGATGACATGTAATTTAAATAGTGTATGTAACATAAAAATCCTAGTACTGATTTAGTAGCCTTATTATTAGCCTGTCAGCAAAATTAATGTTCTATTTGCACAAAGCATCAGTTCAGTCTTCCTATCTGCAGAAACAGAGAGATTGGGATATGGGCTGAGGTGTCTTGACAACTGAGAAGTATGTTATATGCCAGCACCTGTCGCTGCTGCAAGCAGAACAGGCATTTTCCAAGATTGCCTTGCATTAGAAACAGCACATCCCAATTACCAAGTTAGAAGGACAACAACGGAGTGACAGACAGACTTAAGTGAGAAGCCACAGGCAGGATTCACCCAGCAATTGGCTCCTTTCCAATAAAATGGTTGAAATTTTGGTTTGAATAGAGGAGCCTAAGGGAAAAGCACAGGAAGTAAAATATTAGCAACAAGCTCTGCAAAACCAGAAACAACTCTCCTCTGTTTTATAACAAGAGGAAGGGAGATCCTCTCCCACGTTTCCCCCCTTTTCTGTATTGTGCTTTCCAACAAATACAGTCAGTTATAAATTGCCAGGGAGCAGCAGGAGTGGGCTGCTCCACAGGGAAATACAAGCCAGGAGTGGAGCGTGACACAAGGCAGGCATGGGRCCATGTCCTGCTGCAGTCCCTCAGGACCTGACCAAGAAGAGTGGGTCCAGTAGCAGTCACTAGGGTCAGCCAGTCATTTCCAGACAGGTTCATAGTGACAGATCCTTGGTCCAGCCAGGAAGCCAAGTCAGGAACAGCAAGATATGAAGCAAGCACAGGCTTACCTGTAGTTATCCCAGACAGGGACCAAAGACAAGGACTTCAGCAAAGTGGGTGGCTCCAACAAGGGTCCTCACAGCTCTTTCCCAACAGTCTGATACCTGSTTACAGCTGCACCATCTCAGAGCTGCCTGTTGAGTACAAGCAGCCAGACACCTTGTGGGGTGTTTTTTYAGATATGGCTTTTGAACTCTTGTAATGCAGGATCTCTGTTTTCAATACACTGGAGAGGTTGGGAGCAATTTAAGGGAACCACAAGGAGACCGTGCACCCTGATAGCCTCATCCTCAATGCAAATTACATTTCTCTACCTCTCCTTTCAGTGAGAGTGCATATTCCACGAACCAGTTGTCGGGAAGAATGCATGGGCACAGGGTATAGATGGCTGTAAATATTCTCTTGTGTGATGGCAGGAACCTGTAGGAGGGAAAATGAACTGTCAGCTTGAGAAGTGAAAGAACAAAGCCATTAATAAGAGCATCAAAAAAGACTGCAGAGCGTGGCACTGCAGCATGGAATGGCTGCCAGCAAGATCATATCTATTGCAGTTTTTCCAGAGATCTCTCAGGCCAGTAGAGCCTTTCAGCAGACACCCTTGGTCTTTGGTTTGGACCCTCTGCAGAAGCCCTGCGATGATGACAGATAAGGACCTCTCAGAATAAAGTTGGACCCTCATTCTCTGTGCTTCTTCAAAGGTGAGGATACATTTGAGAGTATTCAAAAGGCATTCATGGCAAGGTGTCCACTTAAACCTGCGATGATGAGATGGGCTGAAAAGAAAATGAAACACTGTAGAAGAGCCAGTCGTTAAAGGACCATTAATTGGTGAGGTAACCAGAAATTTATCTTTCTGGAGCCATTCGTGGCAGACTATAAATAGAGGAAAACTGAACCAGTTTGAACTGGTTTGCYGTCTCTCTTTACACCCAAATTTTGATGAAGGCTCCCTTAATCATAATGTTTTTGTAAAGCAAATTATTCTGCAATTTCTCTTTAGTTGCCAGTAGGTTTCTGAACCTTTTATATAGTCTTGGGTGAAGCTGTTCAGCCCCTGGAGTTGTGAAGCACCAGAATAGGTTGACCATGGGGGTTGTGGGATACACATTCTTGGAGGTTTTCAAAACAYGGTTGGACAAGGTGCTGAATGACCTGGTCTAACCTTGAAGTTGACTGCTTTGAATTTTTCTGTGATTCCAAATTCTCTGTGCTACCATAAGACCAGAAAGGAGATGTTTTATTAAAAGCTGAAATGTTTTTTTTCAGGTTTTTAAATCTGCACTCTCAAGAAAGGAGAAATTATTTCTTTTTATTTCCAATAGAATTTTGAGATTTCAGGACTARTCTGATAAAGACTTTGATATCTTCTCTGCCTTCCATTTTTTTCAGTCCCCAAATGCTATGATAAGGGTTTTGTAAACTAAAAAGCCAGAATTTATTTGTAACAAAAAAAAAAAAAGGCAAGGAAAGTCCGCTCCTGGTGACCTTTCCTGTTGGTCCTCAGAGGTACGTGCTGAAATTTCAAGCTACCTTGGAAGCTGACTAGAAGGAGACACCCCGGGAGCTCAGTTCTCCTGGAAATGSTCTTCGTGTGGGAGAGGAGATTGGAAGACATTTAAGGACAAGAAAAGTGAGTCAGGGGAGAGCAAACTTAATTATCAGTCAAATCGTGTTTAGGGCACGGTTCATTTCTGTCAGCATTGTGTTTACCACTGGGGTTTACCYGCGCTAGCTACATCAAGGGGAAAACTGAAGTGGCTTGTCTGCACTGACTCTCTGGAGCTGGCTGGGTTGGCATCAGCTCCCCTTTCCCCGGGGATACAAGATGTAGGCCATACAGTGCTTGTAGGCAAGACTGAGACCTACTAAAATGATCAAGTGGTGCAGCTGTGCAGGTCATGGTGCCTATTTCGCTCTCCCTGACCTGATGGTGATCCCTCTCCTTGGGAGGTGGGGRGTGCGGGTGTCCTCTGGAAAAGGAGCCGAGATGTGTAAATGACTGCTGGAGGCTGAGAAGCGTTGGATGGGGGAGAAAGGTACGTGCAGTATAAACTATTGGAAAGAGGAAGTTTATGGTCTGATGCGTCAGGTAGGGGCAATTGCACAGGGAAGATGGACCAGGAAATGTCGGAGTATGGTATTTTGGAATGATACGGTTAGTGTGTGATGGTGATATGATTAATTACAAATTAGTATATAAAATGAATGGCRTTTCCCCTTATGCTTAGCATGAAAATGGAGTAATTAACCAATAATAAAAAAAAAAGTGTAATGCGTAAAAGGAAAAAACCCCAAGAATCCATAAGTTAACACAACTGATATATTGAAATGCTGCACAAGGGAAGAGGGGAATGCAATTTCTGGACTCCCTGTTTCCAGATAGTCTAATSTCTCTACATGAAGAGTTCTTTGCAGCTGTACTTGTTGCCATGCTGCCTGAATGAAGGAACCTGACAGATGAAGTCCCATCTTGTATCAGCTCTGTGGTTTTGGTGGGAGTGGGGAAAGTTGGCAGTCGGAAGAGGACACACTGGAACACACTGTGGGCTATAAAAGGAATCCTTAYTGGAGTGATTTCATGTCTAACAAATGCTGTAGACCCTCACCTTTCTGGGCTTGAGATGAGCAATAACTTCATGTAGAGCTGGAGTGTATAATTTGGAAAGCCAGTATCGCTCTACATCCATTCTCATCCTTGATGGGCTGATCATCTTGATTTGCTGTGACTTGCCACTGACTCTTCATACATTTTGGAGAAAAGTGAGTGACACAGGGTACAGGAGACCATCATTGCCCTTCTTGCTTTACAGAACATAGTTTATTCTTTCAGTCAGCTTTGTTTAAGGAGCTCAAGGTGGGGGAAAAGCTGTTTCCATAGGACTAGGATGCACTGCATTTGATTTTCACGTTTTGTTGTTGTCGTTAGCCAACAGCTATAATGAGGTGGAGCTGCCAAGGTTGGCATCAAAAGCAACATATTTGAGAGAAACAGAAGAAATGCAGGTTTTGCCTGAAGCTTTCAATCCCCTTTGTTTCCAAGTGACAGCACCCTCAGCCAATTTCCTGCCATTGGATGGTGTAGAGCAATTTAGAAGATACCTGCTCTTATTCCCACTTATGGGAGCTTTGCTCATGCACCTAATCACAGATGCAGAGTTTAGAGTGAAATTTCCTCTAGTTCTATTGTGTTGCTGTCTACGTATTTCAGGAAATGGAGCCACAACAAACTTGAAGTGTAAGTTAAATGTTTTTGCTTACTCTTATCAAGTGCTAAACCTTGGAGGGCAGGTCTTTAACTGCTGGAGAGTGTCCTACTTCCCTTGGCTTAAGTGAAGCCGTGATAATTTATAGAAGTGTGTGGTCCCCTTCCAGGATTCTGAGAGCCCAGACAGGAGGGAGATTTAGTCCCCGTCTGTCTTATGAAGTGACATTGTCACAATATTTATCTGTTACTAAGGTTGTTTTGCTGATGGCATTGCTGCTGAAGAGTGCTCTTGTCACTTTTGAAAAATTTTCAGTGTGTTTACAGTGACTAGAGGAATAAGCTTCCACGTATACTCACGGGAATTGACTGAAGTACCACTGAGCTGATAAAATACAACCCCTGCTTGGCCAGACACCCACAACTTCTACATTTGTTGATTGTGAAAAGAACTGATGAGCGTCGCTGCTTCACCAGCTTCCCTAAACAGGAAGCTAAATTGCAGTGGTATTATTTGCGTAATGGACTCTGTATATTGTCCCATCCTTCTGCCCCCCTCCCCATCACTGCTCCTGCTGAGCCTCGTTTCTTACAGGACTAAGTGGCTGCACRGAAAAATCAGACATTGTCAGATTCAGGCCTTGTTTTGCATATTACACCTTCTCTGAAATAATAGAACATAATTACCTCCTCCCCCCAATTTCATCAGCCTTTCAATCATCGCAGAGCAGAATGGCTGCCTTTCATTTATTTATCTAACAACCAAAATGTGCACCTACCTCTAAAAGCTCCTTAATTACAATACCATAAAAGTCTTTAGAAAAAAAGAAAATAATTGGTCTTCTACTGAGCAGATGCACTTCTTGATAACTGAATTCTGCAACAAGCCATATCCTCCTTGTTTTTTTTTTTTTTTTAAATGAATATTTTCCAGTTTTCCTCATGTAGGGTAGTTTGTGTTCTACAAGTTTATATTTTTCTAAATGTTCCTTTCATTTATGCTTTCCTCCAGAAAAAGATGAGAGGATATTTACACCCCTGAACAAACTAATTCAAAGGATAACAAAAGAACAATCCTCAGATGTAATTTGTTTAAYGCTTTACAAGTAAGGTGAACAGGAAAGGGAAGCAACTTAGTATATGAGTTGTTGCTAAAGTATCTCTAGGTTTGGGTCATTATTTTAGAGAAAAAAGAAAAAAGGAAAGAAAAGAAGTGTTTCTCTGTCTTGTAATTCAGAGACTAGGAGAAACAGCACTTTCTCCTGCCTGAATCTGCCCTGCTCCCGCGTCCCCACTGTGCTCTGCCCCGTCCCGGTGTGGGAAGGGGAGCGTGGCTGCAATCCGTGGCATGTCTGCCCTCCTTTCGCAGACTGTCATTCCCCCTTGATGAAACCTTACAGTTAACTGGGGGCCCAGATCCCCTGGGGCTGCTGGAGCACGATAGCTCCRCCGAAGCCATTTCTGTGACCCCCCTGTGTACTGGGAGTCTGTCTGCAAAAATACTTGGAAAAGTCCCGCCTCCAGAGGGTGGTTAGGTAGGAGCAGGTAGAGCAGGAGTTGCCTTCTTTTCTGTTTCCTTTTAGTTGTTCTATTCACTTGTGTTTCTTTTTTTTTTTCCCCTCCAGTGGATAATGGGAAAAGAAAATGGAATGTTTTTATTTAAAGATTTATTTTAGTGGTAAGTCATTTAGCATGACCAAGAAAATGGCTCTGTGATCCAGAATGTTATCTTTAGATGGGGAGATAGGTATTTCCCACAAGAATATTTTCCATATAAATCCTTAGACAGAAAATGTATTTGTATGGAGAATATACATTGCAGAGCATCTACTTATGCATCAGTGTGACTGTGTTATTATCACTGAAGGAGAAATTCAAGGATCCTGTACAGCCTGAGATGTCCTGACCCTGAGCGCACCGGGGAGCTGAACACACTTTCTGCGTTTTTTTTCGCTGGCGTTTCCAGGTTGCCCTTGCTTTTTAGATATTAATGGTAAAACATGTTCTGCTGTTGAAAAAACAGTTGTCCCTCAAATGACCCTGTGAATGAGCCAGTAAAATACCAATACCTAATTAAATTTGTCCTGTAAGCTGATGAGCTATAGTGATGGGAAAGGAGGGGGAATAGAGGGGTAGAGGGGAAGGAAAGCTCCATTGGTTTTTGGGTTGAAGACAACTAAAGGATTTGTATAAGCTGTGGATGTCTGCAGTGGTGTCGTGCCAATGTGACCATCTCTGTCAGCCTTCAAATTGTCTCTCCTGCACTTGTGCAACGCCTGGCTGTGTATCCCCATGTCACCTCCCAGTGCATTTCCAGACAGGCCACAACTGCACCAGCGTGTTCACCTGGRCTTAAAAACCTGTGAAATGGCTGACTGATGAGGCTTTATAAAAACAGAGATCTTCACAGTGAGTCATGAATCACTCCTCTTCATCTGTCCCTGCAAGCCACATGAGTTCTTTAAAAACCAGCACAAATTGAACAATAATAGCTAATAAAAAATGTATTCCTTAAGAAAAATAATTCCTAAAAATGTATTCACAGGACACACTTATTGAATCTAAATGAGAGGTAAATATAAACCCTGCTGTCTGCATTCTGCCCTCAGATAAAATGAAGAAAAAGGAGTTTTCTTTTTCCGCCGTTCTTTGCAGTTTTATTCTAAAATGTAAGCAAACAAGCATGCCAAATTGTGCTCCTGTTCCTTTCATCCTTGTGCACTTCAAGAAAGAGCTCTTAGATATTTTCATTTCAGCAGATCAAATAGCAGAGATTTCCCCTTTATCTTTTGCCTTCCTTCTTCCTCCTCCTGTTCCGATATTACAAACCCGATCCAACCCTTTTCACCTGAAACACAGGCAAGTTGAAAGCAATTTAGCTGCGTGAAGCGAGGCTAGCTTAGAGCCTTTGCAGTGATGGAGGATCAGTCAGCACAGCTGGACGGCAAAGGCTGTGCATGTGGAGGGCATGTGTCTGAATGTCTTTACAGCAATCATACAAGATATTGTAAGAACATTTGCCTGCAAACAGGCTATTATGAAAATTAGATGTCCTGGAAGCAGAGCTTTGCAGATCTGGGATTCACCTTTACTTGCTTTTCAGACAACGTTGTCCTGGGAAGAGTTCCCAGGGGCAGTGTAAAGTAGCCAAGTTTTAAAGTGAATTTGCTCAGGATCTGTAAAAACAATGCAATGSCTTACAAAAAGAACTTCATTTTCAGGCTTATGATGGCTTGGCAATATCYATGTGTAAATCAGTGATCTGAAGCAGAACTGATAGGAAATGTTTCTTCCAATCATTGAGACCTACACAAATGAGAAATSCTGCAATGGTCATCAGTCCAATGGCTAAAACACGGGGAGACTTGGGTTAAGGTCACTGTCTTTACCATAAGTCCCCTTTCTTCTGAAACATACTTTCAGTTTCTCTTACAATTAGCATATACTTTAAATATTCTTGTAGGATGTCCAAAGACGCAGAGCAGCCTTAACCCAGTGTTGTAGGAGTAACTCATGTGGCACTGGAAGAAATAAAGAAACCTCAGTTGGATTAAGGAAGAATAATTTTARGCAGAATGGAAATTGAATCTATGTCTTATATGTCTAGCTAGTGTCAGCCTTGCTCTASTTTTCATAAGAAATTTCATCCTGGAGTTCAGAAGCTGTTCACCATGGACATTCTGCAGAAGCTGACCTATTCTGTACAAAGTTTGGGGTTAAACAGCTCAARATCTGCTGATGAGACAGTGTCTGCTATAGAATCAGCAGTCAGATGTACACAAAGTACTGGGTGTATTAACAGAAATATATCAGGTGATGTTCTCTGATGGATCTGTCCTCAGAGGATATAAGAGTCCCAGTTTGTATCTGCCAGGGGGTTTCAGCCAACAGAACGTCATGTTTTGGGAACTGCTAAATGTGGGTTCTTGTCCATACCCTTTGCATGTGATTGTTGTTTATAGAGTTATTTGGTTGCTCACGGCAGCACAGAGTTTCTCTCCAGGGGCAGTTTACTTTCAAGTTAGAGCCCTTTTTCTCCCCAAGGTGTGGGAGAAAGCCCAAGATACTGGGGGTGTCAGGTGGAGAAACAGTGTCTCTGCAATAACGYCTAGTGGGGACAAGTGAAAGCCCTGCTGCAAGGTTGCCACAAGCTCAGGGCTCTTTTCAGCTTTGCTGGGAGTCTGTGGAATGGCTTTATTTGCAGGTCTTTGCTGTTGTCATTTGATGGAGTCAGTTCAATATGCTTTTATTTGGGAATTTAATCACCTCTTCCGTTAAAATTGCTCCAAATTTGACCATGATGGGCTGTCTCTTTCTTCCACATCTCCTAGGACCCACAGTTGCCTGAGTTCAAGGAAATGGTACACAAGATGCAATTGTGTCCAACATGACCAAGAGCTGCAGAGTCACAACATACACAGTATCAGGAGTCCAAGCAATGTGCACACAGTCACCTTAAGAGCAGGATTGGTCTCACCAAGTTTAATCACCTACACATCTAAATGAGACTGCTCATCTCCTTTGAGTGAGTAATTCATCTGACCTGAGACATCTGTATAGCTATCTTCAGCATCTACCATAGTCCCTGGAAAGCTTCTCCAGTGGGTCATGGAGAGTCAACCCAAAATCTGCACTGCCTCCTGAAGGCAATTGTTTTTCCTCATGGATCAAGAAAAACAAACCCTTGGCACCCATCCCTGACATATCTAACACACCTGCTGTGAGACCCCATGCTGCCTGGGCAATGAACCTTGTGGTTTTCAGCATAGGAGGCAATTCCAATTATGTATCTATTGTTGCAAGGAAAAAGAAATTACTTGCATAGAATAATAATMTTTACGAAGGTTTGAATACAATCACAGTCTTTCCGATGTTTTAAGTTTGATATTGTCTTCACAAACACAGATTTTCTGCCATCTAATTTTAAAGTTCCAGCTTTGTCAAGCCTTGCTTAAGTACTAATTCTAGATTGCATCCCAATCCCAAATTTAGCAAAAGTCAGAGAAGCTTAGGGATAGACTGAATCCTTGTAAGTTTTTATAGAAGAATTTATACATAAAGAACAGTTATARTGAAAGAATATATTAACAATATATTAAGCACAGTGTCAAACAGCATGCAAATAGATGCAGTTTCCAAATCCAGACAAYGAGGTGGCAGCTTATGGAGCTCCCTGCTGAAACTCATCTGGCTTTATGTGCTCCGTGGATGTTGCTCCTATTACCTTAATTATTTTTCACAGCAACAGGCTCTGCAGGACTTTTTGGCTTGCCGTTGTACTCACTTTGCTAAATCTCACAGCCAAACTCTTGATGCTCTGTGTCCCACACAGAAGCCTCCACCAGAGCCTGGATGGGCCATGTGGGTTTTGATGGTATCCGAGATCAAAACAAGCCTGGAGTATTTATACCTGATGGGAAAACCCCCTGTCTAGAGGGGGAGCTGGACTGGATGAACTCGCATGGCTTTTCTGTCTACGTCTGTGTTTCTGCGGGGTAGGAGTCCTTTTTTTAAAGGTGTGAATCACAGTTACTATCTTCTCAGGAGGCTATTGAGTGTTTAGAAAGCTGTTCGTGAAGTTCATGGGGGCTTTCTCTCTGGGAATGTAACCACTTCTGTACTGTAAAGCTGAAGTGCTACAAAGCAGAGAGCTCCAGATAAGGAAATACGACTGTCCTTTCTTATCTCCACTCATCCTAAGGGGTGTCCTTGGATTGTAAATTTATGTGAGGGGAAGGTAAGAACGGTCTGAGTCATCTTTAACCTTATCACAAATCTTTCCYAGGGTGGAAATATTGACATCACCATCAATAAAGTCTGAATTGTGGCCCTGGTCCCTTTTCCCACCAAGTCAATTGCTCTGGAAAATGTGGTTGCTCTCACTTGGTTGTGTGTGCTGTCTGGCAAACGGCTGGCCATCCTGTGGAGCYCTAAAATAAAACCCAAACACATATATGCAGTGAAATGCTTAATTCCTCAKAGGTTTATAATTCCACAAAACATAATTTGTGTGCCCATGGTATTACAATTGTTACAGTTTTATTGCAGCCAGGCCAAAAAGTCATCTTGGAAATGAGGTGGAATTATCCTTATTTGTCACTTTTGTGGGAGGAATGAATTGTTCCGTGCACTTGCCATAAGACCCTCATTCATTGCAGTGCTTTGCGCTTGTGGATATATGGTCTAATCATGTTTCTGCAAAGGAGGTGCTCAGGCTCGTGATGTGAATGACTGTGCRGCGGTGGAGAAGCAATTGCTGAGTTTGCCACTCTCTGCTCCTTCTGAAAGAGGTATTTGTGTTTGAATAGGGGCTTTCTTATCATACTATTCCAATTTTTTTTTTGCACCATTCTCCATTAAAATGAGGATTTCCTCTCTCACCCCATCGTGTTGTCATGGAAGCGTTTTTTTTTTCTTTTTTTGAGGAATCCTGTGGCAAAAAGTGCTCTGCCTTACTAGCAGCTTGTGGCCAAAGCATTTCTAAGCTTTGGAGCTGATGAAAGCTGGGGTATGTCCCACCTCTGGTTCTAGCATAGCCTTTAGTGTCTTCAGCTTCCTCAGGGGTAAGGACCTCTGCCTGGCTTTTCTGCTCACTGCCTTTCTAGAGGGAAACCCCAAACACTTTTCCCACATTTTAGACCCCTGGTTCTGTTGATTAGTGCACTGAATTCCTAGCTACAATCTGGGGCCACCTTTGATTCAGAGGAACATTACCATTTTCTAGGCCTGGGGTTTGCCTTTGCTGCCACCTCTCTGGAGTGCTCCTTCATCCAGGGCAGATGCCAGACTTGGGCCAGGTGGGCTTCACCTAGGGGGCAAGGACCATAGGGAACCCTGTCAAGATCATCCACCTGTGAGATGGAAGAAATGCTGCTGCCAGAGGGGAGAGACAATAAAACTATTTGTGCTGGGAGCAAGGCTATGCCTAGTCTCTCTCACAGCCCTTCTGCAGCAGGATTCAGGTGCTCCTTCTCAAAGAGGAACTAGATAAAACTGTCAGTGTTTTTTTTGGAGGCAGCCCAGTGACCGGTGCTAGGAGCCAATGACACCTCCCAATTCCTCTGGACAGCAGTCTTCCTCCTCAGGCAGTGAAGGCCTTGAAGAACACGAGTTTGAGGGTGTGAACCCCCATTCAGGAAGGCTTTGGTGCCCTCCATGGGCTGTAGCATCACAGCAGTGAGGAACCTCAGGAGACTGGGCTGGCAGAAGTGATAGAATCATGCTCACTTTACATCTCAGTTGTCCTTGAGGCTGTATAGTTGATGAGAAGAGGTGTTGTGCCACACAAGAAGGACATCCCATTACTATGGGATGCCATATCCTACCACCTGGGTTGGTTGCTCCCAGCTTTTTTTTCCAGGGGCTGTGTCATCRTCGTCTCCCTGCATGCAGTAGCTGGAATAAGAGCAATAGGTGGTCAGGCACTGCCTTCTGTTGTCACAGGGCTTTCAGGATGTCCAACTAGCCTTGCCTGGAGTTAGACCACCAGCTGGGTACCAATATTCCCCTGTGTGGGAGTGAAAGATTATCCAAAGCTTTGATTACTTGGTATGCGCAAGGGGATAGAGTTATATTTCAGACTGCAAACAGCTGCAAACAGCTTCTCACAYGCCAGCTGTCAGCAACCTCAAAATGCTTAAGCAAGGATGAAATTGTCTGTCATCCACTTTGGATTGCAGCTGTAGAGCATGCTTTTGGCCACAGGAGTCCCTGAAYATCCAAGGGAGGCCACTCTGAAAATGCCAAATAAGTTCCCATTTTACCATCTCGGACAATTCTTCCATTTGCAGGTGAATGGATAAAAAAAAAGTACAATTCCAAATTCCATGTCCTTACCATTGGATATCATGTGTACTCCGAGTTTCCTTTTCCAGGGCTGTGGGAGCAATTCTTCTGACTCTAGGGAAGATGGAAATTTATGTATTTCTTATTATGCAGTATTTCAGATGGGGGCAAACAAGGATGAGGTTCCTTAGAGAAAAACGGACTGACAGGGGTAGGGAAGTCAATGACAATTCTGGGCTGTGGATGATCCTTGTGAGATTTTCCTTTAGGATACGATTGCTGTTAATGAGGACTAAGTTCCCATGCACCCGCCCTGAAACTTGGCAGACGTGTACCTAATTTTCCTGGGCTTACTGAACGCGTTTTCCCCTTTTGCCAAAAAAGGACCAAATGACTTAACAAGCATATTTCTATTAAAGGGAGAAAAGTCCAGCAGGCAGATACAAAGGATAACAATCCCCAGCACCTAAATTAGAACAAAACAGTCTATAGCCTTCTCTTCGGGAGGGCTGGTTGCTGAGGTAGACTGTGCTTTTGCCCTCCTGCAGTGACCTTCACTTCCAGCTTCGGGGAGCTAAGTCCTGCAGGAAAGCAAGGTCCCGTTGGGCTGAACGCCAGAGYGATGTGTTTCTTAGCTGCTTCTCACTCACGAGCTGCCTTTCCACCTATGAGCAGTTCCTGCAAGCCTCCCTCACTCCCCGCTTCACTCCCTTTGCCAATTCTGGCAGCCTTGCTAATAGTTTCTTATTTTAGCTGTTTGAAGAATATGTGTGACATTGAGAATTAAACATACTCTCAGCTCACATTATTTTTTTCAGCATTTTTTTTCTGCATGCACGAGACTCCTATTCCAAGTCCTTTGTCCTCCCCTGTTTTCTAGGTTCTGACCTTCGCACCCTAATATTGGAAAGTGTTGTGCTACTCTAAGGATCACAAAGAGAGCCCGTGTCCTCGTTTGAACCCTCCGCACCCCAGGARCTGCTGCTGGGGTGGTGGGGAGGTGTGAGGTTTGATTTAATTTTGATGCTGTCTCTTTTCTCTCTTATGTGTATAAACCCTCCTTAGAATGAGATGGTAGGCGTTGAATTAGGAAACACTATCTGTGATTACCAGAAAGTTTCCATTTTTTCAGCAATAAGGGCCCTAATGGGACAAGTGATTTTGTTTTTCTTTRAAGTACTTCTGGCACAATGTCTCAGTGTGAGAAGGTGGATTCACATTTCTGTGGCTCCAAAAGCCATGATGCCGAGAAGGACCATAATAGTGCAGGACATTCTCATCATTTTAACAAAATTTGGTTACTCTCAGTCAGCTCACCAGCACAGGTACCTACTGTAAAAAACCTGCAAGCAGTACTTCCAGCAGAAAAGGAAATTTCAGGCAAGAAGTCCATTTTTCTTAATTGAATGTTGTAACTTCCCTGCAGGAGTCTTTAATTCTCCCCAAAACTCCACCAAATACTAGTCAGGGCTTTCCTGGGAAATGACTATAGATAGAAACTGAAGGAGACAGGCAGAGGGGCCCCATCCCAAGATGGTTATATGTGTAGATGCTCTTTAATTCATGTAATTAATGTAATTGTGCAGGGAAGTGCCGTAACTGCTGTGCACAAATCCCCACTTGGGTGTGTAACTTGTTATTTGTGTTTGCGGTTATCAGGTGAGCTCACGTAACTTCCACGTTCACTTTACCAGGTAGGAGAGACACCAGCGGTTATAGGAAGGGGCATAGATTTATAGGGACAATCAAGGAAAATAGGAGTTGTAGATTAAGGATGAAACTCTCTCTTTAGGAATTGCTTTTCTGCAGCTTTGCTGATGGATAAACTGAAATAAAGTAATTAAATCAAAGGGACTGGAAATAAGCAAAGAAGATCCCGAAGCTTGAACTTAGGTAATAAATACTTGCCTCTTAGATCTGTCTTTTGTTTTCAGCAGTCAGATCTGCACAGTGTATTAGCAAATGAGTGTATGAAAATTTGTATTTCCAAGCATTTTATTTCTCTTGTAGTCATTTAAATAATGCCAAATTGAGCATGAAGCTGACYGGATGCAATTGCTGTCATCAGAAAATAAGAGTCAGGGAAGGGCTGGGGAAAGCTATCCTCCCCCCCAGCAGTTGTCCAGCTAGGAAAACTGCTCAAAGGCAGAGTGAGAACATTAAGATGCTATCGCTTGTATGGTRCTAACATTCGCCTTCAGTCAATACCCATCCATGTCTGATTGCACGTTGTTTAACTTCTGTAAGTCAAGCAGAATGTGTTAGCCAGGAAACAGAGCTCCTGTTGCAAATAAGCATAAGCGGTCCCTCACTCCTCCTTCACGCCCATTCCTTATCTCCTAACACCGCTGATACAAATGGTTTGTGTCTAATAGATAGCAAAGTCAATCAGGGTCAAGCCTGTGTTTTGCAGGAAACACAGTCACACGAAGAGAGCATAGGAGAGAGAGAAAGAGGATGTTCTTTTTCATTTTGAAATTGTCTGAACATCAGCTCTTCAGCTGCTGTAAAACACTGTGAAGTACCGTCAGCATCTGGGCTCCTGCTGGGCTCCACCAGCAGGAGATCACCTGAGCTGCCACARGTGAAAGAAGTTTAACAAGATTAGGAAAAACAGTCAGAAAGATGCTAAGGGAACTCTACAGTGATCAATATTTCTCATTTATCACCACATAAATAGTCCTGTTGGGCTGGCTAATTCCTGTTCCACCTGCCAAATAGCCCTTGCAGCAAATTAAATCTGTATGTTMATAGTGTATGCACGTGGCTGACAGACAAGCTAAATCTGTCTGTGAAAAGTGGATGTTTCCATCTACACCTGGTTCTTGTTACCAGGTAACAATAAAAGACCGGTTAAATGCCAAGGTACTGTTTCAACTTGTACTGAAARTATTCCATGTGAAGAATACTGGGCAGTATATAGTCCAGGTAAGTTCTTATTTAAACATATAAATTAAATTCAAGTGGCTGGTTGGGGTGAATCTCAGCCTTTGTGAATGATTTACTTGTTGCACAGGATTTGTMAGAACAAGAATTTTCAAAAACAAAAAAAGGCAGTATATTTTGTAAACAATGTGGTAGCAAAAAGTGGCTGAATTCTGAACAAATAAAACTGTTTTCTTGGCAGTTTTGTGGTAGGAAGCTGTGCAAAAGCAGTTCATTTTTTCTCACTTTCTTTGTTGTTTCCTGGGTTCAAGTTAAGGTTATCTGAAAATCCAGAAYCCTGAATATTAATTTACCCTTTTAAATCAGAATTTTATCTTGGAATTTTTATTTATTTGTTTGTTTGTTTTTCTGTACTTCAAAAATAATGACCTCTTGATCTTAACACTTGGTTACCAGTATGTTTTTCATCAGAATTTTATTAACTAAAGGAATGCAGATAGCCAGCCAGCACTGAGAATCAGAAAAGATCTTGGCCTGGGTGAGCCTCGCTCTTCAATATTAAATGTGAAATAATAACATAGTCAACATTTTTTTGTGTTACAAAAAAAAAAAATCATGAAAAATGTCTTTTCGGTCTTGAAAATGTGCACAAGAGTGTATGCTACTTATCACAAYGAAAGATGTTGTTTTGCTTTGCCTTGTCTTGATTCTGCTGCCTGGATATTCCAGCAGCATTTAAAATGTAGTGTGAAACCCCAACTCTAGTGAAGCAAACAGTAAAACAGCTTTTGACTGCTCAGGGCCAGAATTTAATGGTATTTTGACAGAAGGGAACTTTTCCCTACCCTAACTCATAGAGGGGGTGAATGCACGTACAGGGATACTTTTATTTCCCATCCACTACAAGCATCTTCAAGGTAAAGGACAAGATGACATGGAGGATTATGGATTTTTGTAACCTGTTGTCACTTCACTCTACTACTTATTGCTTAGATGAAGTTTRTCTGCACAGTAGACATTGATTTCACTGTATGAAGTTGTCTGAAGGTTTAATTAATGTTATGATCAATCTACTTTATTTATTCCTGTCATTGGCTTTAAATTGTTCATGCTCCCGGCTCCCTGCACTTGTATTTGAGAGAGATCAGTGTAGGAATATTGTATCTGTTAAGTCTGCAGTATTGCAGCCAYCGTGCTCTTCAGCACTGTGTGTCATCCAACATGTTTTCTGAAGAGTTAGCTTTAGCAGTAAATACTGAGTTTKGTAAAGGGTTAGTTTCAGAACTCCATTTTCAAGTCTCTTTCTGTGTTGTGTATGTACCTATGTAGAAGGAAATACATATATTTCTGTATGAAACTTCTATAGGTACTTGTGTTGCTTTGTTTATTTATCATGCCTTTTCTTATTTTTTTTTCATTTTCGTTTTACCCATATATTTGGCATCTGAATCATTCAACACCATAAAGGGGATTTGTGGTGAATCGGATAGGTTGTGGTACTTTTCCATCTTTCCCACCAGGGCTTGGGAAAAAACAGAATTCAAGGTAGATTTTTTTGCAAAACCTTTCCTGGCAAAAACAAACAAATTGCATTACTTTGGATGTTTTACAAATTTGAGTTAGTCAAAGGCAAAAATGGGCAGGGGGGAGATTTGATTTGACATTTCAAAATAAGATGCCAATGATTTCAAGTTTGACGCATTTCTTTCTAGAAATAGCCTTCAGTTTCTTTTAGAAATACTTTAAAAAGCCAACCCTGAAAACATCTTGTGGGTCTGAAAGGAAGCTTGCATCTCCCTAAATCTTGGCCTGCCCCAAGCACAGATTTGCCATTTTCCGAGTCTGTTCAAGTTCCCAGATGCCATGTGTTTCTTACTGAGGGTGTCTTTCTTAAGAGAAGGAGAATGATAGTACCTTTATTTGGTGTCAAATGTCCCTAAAGGGAGAGCATGAAGATTTCTGTACMCACTCTCCCGAATGACCTTGTGAAACGGTGCAGTTTCATGAGCAAAAGAATAGCTGAGTGCTGTGCTGTTCAGCTCATGCTTTTGAGCACTGAACTATTGAAAGATGGTTGAAAAGATTTTTGGAAGAAAAAAAGGGGGTAAAAAAAGCCCAAACCAACAAAACCCCGCCAATTAAACCCCGCCTGGAAATGCTGCTCCAAAAATAACTGGTTGTGTTATGCCCCCACATAGGCTCAGCTCACAAAAGCCTGGCCCTGAAATAMTTTATGTAAAATAAGTGCTGGTCCCCAGATGGTTCCTTTAGTGGATGGTCTCATTCTCAACTTGTTTCCAAGTGGCTGGTACATCATTAATTTGTGCTTTTGCCTGTCCCCAAACCTTGTGTTTTTAATCTAAAGGGGAATCGAAGTAATGGGTTCAGAAGTGAAAAGCTGGCTGCCGAGGTCAGGCGGGCAGTTGTCGCAGGGACTGTGCCCACGAGCCAGCCTCCCCGCTGATGTGGGAGGTAGGAGAGTGAAAACCCAGGTCGCTTCCCTGCCAGTTTTGGCACCTGGGGAAGGCGTGTTTGCACTGGTGCTCTTGGCCGGGGCAGGAGGCTCTCCTGCAGTGCTCACTCTGACAGGACCTCCGGGAGAGATGTGCTCCAAATACAGGTGGTGAACCCTGCCACGGCAAACACCCTCCGACGYGCGGCCTCCAGTTCGGGCCTCCGTCCCTGGGAGAAGGCTGATGATAGTAAATTGGAGTGGAGGAAACTGCTTTTGGAAGAGATTGGAAAAAATGTATGAGAACAACCAGAAAAACAGCATGGTGCTTCACTGGGAACAGGATGGGATTCTCGGATCGGAGCAAATCTGGAGTACTGTTGTCACCGTCAGTGCTTGGTGTGAAAGCCTGCCCTGCAGTGCAACAGTGCAAGGAACAGCAGATGTGGGGTGTGCGGGGCTGAAACACCACCCAAATTCTCTCCCTTGACCCCATCAGTTTTACTACCCCCTCCTGGCTGCTTTWCTACTCCCAGCAGTTGGATGCCTCAAAGTTTGATACGCTGCCAGCTACCTAAACATAATGAATGTGTTTTGCAGGGGGGATGGGGAGAGTAGCGCAGCCTACTAGGAAACAGGGTTTTATCACACAACTGTCAACATGGAGAGGAAGCATTCAGCACTGAAATCTCCATGCTTTTTTTTTTTTTTTTTTTTTCCCCTTCAGTATTTGGATCCTATAAGCAAATGGTAGTTCCAAAAGACTTATTGAAGGCAAATATTAAATGCCCTGAAACAGGTTTTAGGTTAGTATCAAGGGAACGCTGTAAACTGGCTGTCTAGTAGAGGTGACTCTGTACCTAAAGGCCTTACACGACTGTAAGAGCAACCTTCACCACCTGATTCTTGAGGCTGGGACTCKCTTGCTTTGTCTCAAGGACCCTCCTGCTGCTGTCCCACCTGCAGAGCACTGTGGGATCTGCTTGGATCCCCTTATCAGCCTGTTACAGCATCCCACAGGAAAAAAAAAATAAAAAACCAACACACAACCCACAGAGACAAGCAGCTTCATGGAAGGATGAAACTTATGCAAACAGAGATCTACAAAAAACAGAATTAATAAAATATATTCTGCCCATGCATTATGAAACACATCTGCCTGCAGAGTGAAATGCCAACTTCCATTTTTACTTTGGCTTCAGAGAACCATTTGGGATGAAAATGGCTGCATGCATTGGTGAGCTGCCACCTGCAAATGTTTGCACACACTTTCTTTCCCCCCCCCCCTTTCTCTTTTTGGGTGTCTGACTCCAGCAGAGGGCTTGTGGAAAGGGTTGGGAGTGCATAGTTGATTTTTTTAATGCCTTGGAGATTTGAATTGAACTGTCTATAATCCAGATGGAGGCACCAAGGAATAAATGCAGCAGCTGAGACTGGTGGTCCATCTAGTCGGGGCAGATTTGTTGGGTAGGGCTGTAGGAACGGTGCTCTCCTCTCTCTTCTCCCTCTCTCCTTCCCATTAATGGCGCAGTATGTTTGCTAATGCTGTGTGATTGACAAGCAGCTGTGAGGTTTCACAGCCTACCTCTGTAACCAAAGCAGCTATTTCCAGCTATTTTGTGTCTCAAGTGTTTCCAGAAGAAAAGTGTTATGGCAAACCGCACATGGGTCAGAAACGGAATAACTGCTCTGTGCAGGAAGGTGCTTCTTGGTCCCTGCCAGTACCTGCCTTGCAGATAGAAACAAGATCCTCCATAGCCCTCCCAATTTGTGGTCTTCTTAATATACTTCCACATCTTCGGTATCTGCATCTGTTACTGATGCCTCTCCTTTAACAATATSATGTGACTGTGGGTTCCATGGATCAGCTCCTTGCTGTATAGAAACGTACATCCTTTCCTCGGTTTGTATTTGCTGTTATTTCTTTCCACTGAGTCTGCGAAACTCAAGAGAGAAAAGTCCATCACCAGGGTTAGAAAGCTGCTCTGGATATATTGCATATCAAATTTTTAAATCAGACCAGGCAAGTGCAGTGAAGTGTATGTGGTACCCACCAGCTGCAGAATTACAGCTCTTCAGTGAATCGTTTCCCTGCCCCTCCTGCCCCAGCTCTCCATCTATAATGGAGAAGAGGTTAAATATTCAGTACAGCAAACGGCAAGAGGAAAATTGGGAAGATTAGAAACGAATGCTCCCACAGTCCCCCCTGGAGGTGGGTGTTGCTGTCACCGGGGCTGTTTCTGTTGCAGCAAATGCCAAGCATCTYCTTATGGGAGAACCTTCTGCTTGACATAAAGCTGGGTTTTCTACTTTCAAAGTCAGTCTTCAAAACTGCATCAATGAACAAGTAACAGAACTTTCCTGCTATAAATATTTGAACAGCAGTTTGTTAATTTTTGTTACTCTCAACGTGGATTAATTGCTATTTTATTATCACCTTCAGCTTCTATTAGTTTAGGATTTACATCTTAAATGATAATATCAGACTTTGTCTTGAATAAAACATTTTGTAACCTAGATGAGTTCATTAAATTCTTGAAGGTGAACTGACAGATTAAAGGCAGTGCAAAGATCCTGATGTGCTTTACAATTACAAGAATACTAATTTGGAATTTTATAAAACAACATTGCACATTTCAGATAGTTCAACTTCAAATAGGTTGTGATAAATACTGCTGCCTTTTGAAATGCTGCTGCTCCTTGATATCTCCCATTAATAGTTAGACTTCTGCACCTATCCTCTCCCTCCTCAAAAGCTAATGAGGTGTCATTTTACATTATTAATCACACAAACAACTAAGGATGTAGTGAAGTAACCCTCTGCAAGTTGCTCTTCCACCTAATTAACCTCARCTGGTGTGGGATTATCCCTGTGGTCCCAGCATGGGTGTTTGCAGTGGCACACCTACCACGGCCAACCATGATGATTGATTGCTCTGAAATGCAAGGGTAGAAATGGGGGTAAGACACTTGTGCTGCTAACTCGATTCTGGGAAGAGATGTAGGAGATTTATCCAAAGGTGGATGGAAACCTATGGAAAACCTGCTTGTCTGTTGCATTGGGAAGACTCAGATTATGTCTGGAGTAACACCGTTAATGGCAGTGTACCTACTATAATGTAGGGGAGGCATAATCAGACTCAGAGAGTATGCATACTGATCTGCCAGGAGTCATGTGACTAGTTATTCTTAATTATTCATATTTGGTGATTAATTATCATGTACACACAGGCTAATGAGTGTACAGCTGAGCCTCGGGTCTAAAACCTTGGTCTCTTCTACCTGCTCTGTGCAGGCTCTGATACCACGCAGCCACCCTGAACTAGCAGAAGGCACTGGAGAGATCAGGTGAGGAGTGCAGGTTTTGGGGTTACCAAGTGCTGTGTGCAGAAAAAGTGGGAACTTCTGGTACTGGAACAGACCACTCAGAGCCATTTCTTGGGTTTATCAGGATATCTGGCACCCTGGGTGCAGGAGCTGATCTGCAGGACTTTATTAGACACTTGCTTTTACTGTAACAGTCTGTTGTAGGTGAAGGACGGAGCCCCAGGAGAGCTTCTGGCTCTGCTCCTCTACAGGACATTGTCAYTGGGGCCGTGTCTCAGGGATGGGGACAGAGAGGGTGGACGAAGGCAGAAGTTTGTGTTCTGAATTTAGAGGCTTAAACAAATAAACACGTGTAAGAAAATAGCACAGGGCTTAACACAGAGGCAAGGCTCTTGGAAGTATTATTAGAGAGGTTCATTTAATCCCAAAGAGATTCAAAGGGATAATGGCACAGGCGCACCTCTCCAGACCTCTTACCTTTGCCTGCTGGAAGTTACGTGGGCTTTCGGGTGATTGATTCATCTGCAGAGCTAGGGGGAATTGGATGATCCAGATGACTAACAATGAGATTTAGGGTCAAATTTATTTCACTTGAGGTAGTTAAATCTGATGCTTTTGTCCCCCGGGTCTTCTGTCAGAACCTAATCCAAGTTAGTGATGAGCACAAGTTTTTCCTGTTAGGGGATGTTTAGTGACCTTACATGAAGTGGTCTTGGCAAGTCAGACAAGCAGGTGGCCTGAATAAAAACCAGCTGATATAACAGGGAGTGTTGGGGTCAGCTGTTCCCACGCAGGGGTATTTACTGCTGGAAAAGCTTTTACTGTTAGTGTTATACTGGCTCAATGGCTGTAYAGGAAAATCTCTCTTGAGGGCATAGTCAAATCAGCACTACTTTGCATTTGTTTTTACTCCTTGATTTTGCCTTCAAAAAGGATGGTAACACTATCTATTCTGAGGTTAACCATGTGTAATTGCTGCATGAGCAGACTAACTCCGAGTTTTCTCCCAGTGCACAGGGTTGGGTGTGCTTCTCTAGTCCCAGCCCTGCATTTCTCTGACTCGGAGAATATCTGCCTCTTTAAAAGAAACGCAGAACATTTCTTTGTCCAGGATTTCTTGGAAAAATCTCGAGTCTTCCCCCCACATATGCTGCAAATGTAGAAATCAGAGGCAAATATAAGCCATCCCCATTTAAAAAGAGATTGCTTGAGCTCTAAGCCAGCCTCGTGATTTTTCTGGGTTTTGAAACCCTGGGGAGCAGCTCTGAATCCTTACCAAGGAAGACGGGAGCGGGCAGTCACCARCTCCTGATTAAGGAGCAGGCGATGTGGGAGGAAATTGGAGGGGAGAGAGGAGGGGGACTGGGAGGGTGGCGGCCAACAGGAGCGGGTGAAGGAGACGCATCCCTGACTCTGAGCCGTGCCGGCTGGTTTCTCCGGCAGAACACAGCTGAGCAGAGGGCCACCGCTGTGGGAATGCCCCAGCCAGCAGCCCGGGCTCGCCGCCGCCGCTGAGCCATCCCTCGGACTGCGGCACAGCACCAGGATTGCTGAAGTGTGCTTACACGGGGGGTCCGGGCCCGGGGGGAGCTGCCTCTGTGTAGGCTCTGAGGTTGATACTTTAATTACATTAATTAGGTGGGCATGCTTTACATTGCGATTGTCGTTTCATGGCTATTTAAAGTCTGTTTAAATGTTTGCAGAGCTTTCATGGCTGTTAATTAACAACYGGATGCAAATATGTAGAAGGCAAGAACGCACACATTTTGGGTGCACACACACGCGTTCCTCCCCCCACACCCCTGTGCCATCCTACAAGACCTGATCATGTCCCTGCTGACAAACGGTGATCACAGTGCCTGCCCTGAGGAGCTTATCCCCATGGGCTGCTGGCAATGGGGAGGGGGAGGGGGTGTTGATTTTGGGGAATGTGGTGCTGTAGTCCACCAWAATACCCAGTGAAATCAGGATCTAAGCAAATTTTTGCCCGATTCCCAAACTGTGTGGGAATCAAGGCATAGTCAGGTTAATTGTGTGTGGGGTTCACAGTAAGTGGAGGGTTTGATTAAGCAGGGGGAGTGATTTTTATCTGAAAAGGCAAGGGCCAAGAGCCGTTTCTGGTGCAGGAACCAAGCTAATCCAAATTCAGAGCAGCTCATACTGAGATCTGGTGCCAGTTTGGAGACAGTTTTAGCTGTTGTTTACAGAGAGAGAATAAAATCAGTGTTGCCTTGGGTGAGACCACTTGTGTCTCCCTGGCATGGTTTGGATATCCTGCAGCGCATCATTCTGAGACTTTAYGAGAAAAATATACACCTGTGGAAGTAAAATGTCTGTGATATCCTGGGATGTTCATCAAAACAGAAAGTACTGCTGGATTTTATAGAGGGAGCAACAGATGCTCTCCAGCTCAGGTGGACTCATCAGCCCTCCTTGAAGGGGTGGGTGCCAGATGTTGCTGACACCGCTTGGTGCACTTTTAWAGTTAACCTTTATGGGAAAACTAACACTAAACATACTCTGATCATAGTAACTAATTTTAGGGCTTATCACCTAGTTAGATCAATGACCAATGTAGTCTTCCAATACTCATTTCAGTTGGACCCACCAGAATAATTATAAAATAAACACAGTGTTTTCATAAAAAAAACCCTCCTTTTCTGCTTATTTTGATCAATTCTGGCTGCTTTGGATAGTCTGTCAGGTGGTTGCAGAAAGCTGCATTTTTTTTAAATAATGTAACAGGATACTGAAATAGGCAGTGGTGGATGTAGCTCTCCGCTGATGCCATGAGATTACAAACAGGACAGAGGTTTTTCATGGCTGAGCATTTCCAGGCTGTTAACTTGTAACCCGGTGGTGCAGAGCATGCGTGTGGGCAGGGAGCRGGGCCGTATGAGGACATGTTACATGATTTTTGCTCCCTAAGAATATTATTCTGTAAGCATCTTTGGGCAAAGGGCACCTTGCAGTTGGCTGTGAATTCTCATATGTGCCTAAAGCTAGACAAATATCGTTGTTTTTTTTTTTTTCTTCTTCCAAACTTAAACATTACAGGAAAAAAAGATTCAGGTCAAAGAAAACCAGAAAATGATCCTGTTTCTTTCAGTGATTAAAACCTAAATAGCTGCCACTGGCTTCTGAAAGCATTTTTTGTCACCCCCAAGTGTTCTGTGTCCCCTTAATAAGAAATTCTGTCTTATTTTGGAGTGTTCCTYTTTTTAATTTGAAAATACCAACCCAAAACAAAAAGGAAGAAGTTTCCATTAGAAAACATTGGCCTGAAAAATTTTAGTTTCAAACAGCTTCTCTCGTTTTGCCAATGCAATGCAAATCCAAGTGGCACTGATCCTTTTGAAAACCAGACTTTCACTGAATTGACTGTAACCGGGCAAAACCCCCCCATCGCTCACTCCTGCCTATAATATCAYAGCAGGATGGGTTGCTGAATTCGTCCTCTCTGATGTGGTGCTTTGGCCAAGGATCTGAGCCCTTCTCTGTGCACTCAGCCATGCTCGCGCGTCGAGGACAGATGGGGAATATGTGTTTCCATGTGCTCCAGTATTGCCTGCTTGCAGCTGCTCCGGACTTCTGCAGTGAAAAACACAGAAGCAGATGCACAAACCCAAAGCTGTGTCAGGGCACCCAGGACACATCCCACCCCCTCYAAGCTTGCAGGGTATCTACTACTTGAGCACCTTTCTGAGTGTCCCCTGCTTTCCCCAGACTCTGTCCTTCTCTCCTTTTTCTCTACCAGTATTCTCGGGCTCCTTCCAGCTAGTGCACCATAGATTTGCACTCTCTTTTGGGCAGGCAGTAGCAGCAGAAGCCAATGAAACTCAAATATATTTGCTGCTACTTTCAAGGAGGTCATCAGCCCATCCTCTTGCCTCCCTTTGCTATGGCTTTGTGCAAGCTTATACAAAAATCTAGTGGGGATCCRTGTTTGAGAAATCACTCTCTCCTGCATTACTGAGCCAAATTTAGAGGACAACTGAATTTTGCCTAATGCAGATCCTTTTAGGCTCCATTAAAATTTTCTTAAACCTACGTTATGCTTGTGGAAGAGCATTTTTGTTCATCTTGWAGGTTGTTCATCTTGTAGGTTGATTCCTACAACCAGAAACAGGAAAGGACCTACAAAATGGTGTAAGTTGAGGACACGTTCATTTTCCCATGAGTTGTATCTTTGTTCCTTCCCTGGCAGGTTTGTTCAGATGGTTTAGTCTCAGGTGCTTGTGGCAGCAGGTGAAAAGAGAGCGTGTCCAAGTAAGAGAGTCAAGTCTTCCTATGGGGATGTATAGCTCAACTCACATAATGCCCCATTGCTGTATCTGGCATCCGAGCTGGCTCCCCAGTACCCGGGAGCACAGAGGGGTTGTTGCCCCTGCTTTGGCAAAGGGCAGAAGAGCAGGCGGAGCCGGGGAGGCACGTTGCCACCCCAGGCAGTGTCACAGCTCCCCTGTGTCCTTTCTGCTGCAGGCACTGGATAGCACGCTGGGACCCAAACAGTCTGCTTATAAAATAACAAAGTTTAATCTTCCTTTTTTCAAATTCTTTTGACTTTCAGTATAAATTACCTCATCTGAGGTGCCACTAGAAATTGATTTGTTATGCTAAATACTTGCCAAATAAATAATGAGGTCCCAAATTAGTCTACATGCAATAAGACAAGGAGTGAATTATTTCTAGTGATTCCTTTTATCATGCAAAGATTAAATTATTTCAGTGCTCTGATTCCCAGGATTGGGCTGTCTCCGAAAATTGTGCTAGTGACACTTTAAAAACACCGAGCCTCCCTCTATGCTCTCTTATGATATTAAATATCACCACTTCCTTCATTTTATCACMTTATTACAGCCTTTTCTTGCCTGGAAGGAATCAAATTAATGAAAAGTGAAAGAATCCAAGGTGTCTGCCCATACATTGCTCATAAAATCATCCTCCACATTACAGAACAAGTTCTGAGGTGATGCCACAATGCAAAAGACCAAACCAATTTAAATAAAGCTGATTAGAGCCTTTCTAAAAAAAAAACCACCAAAAACCAAACAAACAAACCTGAACAACATTGATGCCTATTTTAAGGTACTGATAAAGAGAYCAGAAACTTATTTAGCAGAAATGCTTTATTTTGTTTGCTCTGCTAAGGTAGAGCAAACCTGTCGCTGAGATGTCTCCTTGTTGGTTATAAAGCCCCATGTTTTCTCATCTCGTTTTATGGATAGCTTCTAGAAGTTGTTTTTGGATACCCGTCCTCAAGTTGCTAACATATTCCTACCATGGCACTTGTAATCACGGAGCAGAGGACATTGGTAATGGAGTATGAAAGTGCTCCTGGGCCAGCAGTGTCTGAAATCCCCTCCGTACTGTCTGCCAGCTGTGCAGAGGGCCTCCGTGAAATGAGCTGGGGACATCAAAAGCGGTGTCACACCTGGCACTGTTGGCAGAAGAGCCAACAAACGAATGAGCCATAGAGACTGGGCACCCCTGTGGTCCTTAAATGTGATGGGTGGAAGTGTAGCTGCCTTAAAGTCAGCACTTCGCTGTCACTCCTGTACCCAATAGTCTTAGACGTGTTTGGCCTTGAGGACTACAGGAAGAGCTATGGTTCTTGCTCTCATATGCATCTTCTGAAACAGATGAGATGAGAACAGATTGCCAACAATTACAGACACTCAGCATGACACCTTCAGGGATATGAATTCAAGTCTTCAGAGCTTCCTCCTGRCGTCCCTCCTGCCGGACCACAGCTCCTGTCTCTCTGGACCTGCAAGCAGTCCAGGCTGTTTCTCTTCTGCAAGCAAAGAGGATTTCTCCACAGCCACCAGCACTCAGTTCTTCAGCACAACACCTGGGTGACGAAGTCCCAGCAGCCAAAGCTCACCTCGGGGGCTTAAGAGAAGCAAGCCGCTTTGCAGGATGGGTCAGAGGACCCGGTTATGATTGCTGCACTGAATCTCCCGTTTCCCTTCATTGACTGTAAAAAGTTCTAGTGGGACTSTCTTCCTGGACTGAAGCCAGCTTCTGCAAATGTCCAATAGAGAAAAGAGAGACAAAAAAATGAGGAAGGCGGAAAACTTGGAAGAAACCATTATTCTAAAACAAGAAGAAAAATCATCACCACGGGCCAAGTATGACTGGCTGCTTTTGATGTAGATTTCTCTGGTGTAAATTGAGATATTATTAGGACTGCATTAGGCACTAATATCACTTTTCCATAGTGGGATGTGTCCACTAATGCTTGAAGACGCTTATTATTATTTATAGATATATGAAGCTGCTATATGAGTTTTATTTAAAGGAATGCCAGGCACCATTACTGTAATTTGTTAATGTAACAAAAGAATTTCCTATTATACTAATGTCACCTTGCTAAAGCTAAAGCACTTGTGATTTTTTTTCCTGCAATGTCTTACTACAGAGGGTAATTCAGCACAGCTGTTCAGTATTGTCTTTGTGCCACTCACGGAGATTATTTGACTTGTAGGCAACTTGGATTATGAATTACAATTCAACCCACTTAACACATAGTATTGCTGCACAGAGAGTACCTAAATGATTCTTTATTAGTTGTTCAAATTCTTTAATTGGCCCCTGGCTCTCAGGTCGAACCCTCTGTGCTTGGGGCACAGTCAGAGGCTGCTGTAGAGCTGGGTGCATATCTGCTCCCAACCAGCTGCTCCTACAGAGGGTTTTGCCTTTCTGAGAAGCATTTCCCCATTGCTCCACAAAACAATGTCTAGGAAGTTACCAAAATTGAGCAAATTTGAATAAACATCTTCTGGAACCCTGGAGCCTTCTAGGGAGTGCCCTGCCAACTAGAGAGCTCTGTGGCTGGGGCTGGCTGAAGCATTGCAAGGAGATACCTGCTGCAAGATGTTTAAATTTCTTAGCCTGCAGACCTCAGACATAGCCAGAAACACCTTTGATGTAAGATTGGGCAGTAAGTTGGATGGCAATTTGCTTCCCAGTTCATTCCTCTTGCTATAAGCCACTGATCAGGTGCTTTCCAGCCCTGTATGTAGCTGTAAAGTAATTGCAGCTTAAATCTTTCTGTGGAATTGACAGTCAAACTGCTGTGGGCACACCCCTTATATTATAACAGTTCCCCTTTGAAATGAACTCCGCTCCTAATTCCACAAAGCTATTAGTATATGAACTGCAGGGGACACTTGACAGGCCAAGTGTCTGCAGCGTGGATCACCACCAAGTGGGATGGTGCCACCACCACTGCCCTGCGCAGCCTGGTGCAGAATCGGTCCTGAGGGCGGCTTAAGGAGAAAGTGTAACTGTGGATGCCAGGACTGTACTTGCAGATCCTYTTCAGAAGACATGCAGTGGGAACGGTGTGTGTGCTTGATAGCTGGTAGGTGGCTTGGAGGTCCAGCCACCCGGTGCATCGGCCACYGTGCTTGTGGGACTGGGGCTGTGGCATTGCAGAGCTGGAGAACAYATCTTACGYGTTCAGGACACCAAGCACAAGCTCKTAGTATCTTACATATTCACCTGGCCTAGACCTGTGCTCGGGGTGAGTGGTGCCAGCAGCTGCAGTAGCCCAGGCGGGGGGCTGTGGCCACGCCGCCTCCTCACCCGAGCAGGGAATTTGTGTGTTCAGGCTTCGCTGCTCCCATAACCTGTTCTGCCAGCTGTTTCCCAGCCAGCCCATGTGTCCAGAAATGATGACTCTGAGTGTTTAAAAAGCATGAAAATTACTATAGCCACTTGGCAACTTCAGGTCATAATGCATTTTGGATGCATTTTAACCGCTTTCTGCTTTTTTTTTTTTTTTTATATTGACAATTTCTTTTTTTTTACTGCAACTGAAAGCGCTTGGTTTACACATTTATTTCTTTCAGTTTTTTTAAAGAAAAAGCTTTCTTAAAGTTGGATTTCAGTAGTCCTGGTCAGGGTCGGCATTCCCTTGCAGAAACCAGGTGACACCCTCCAACCATCTCAATGCAGACTGGCAAACTGATTTTATAGAGGCCTGGACCTGTTTGTACAGATCTGCCTGGGACCTTTTCCTCTGGCAAAGCCCAGCTCTGCTGCTGTTTCTACGGTAGCGTGGAGGGCAGAGACCCTGTAGAAAGTTGAATGTATTTTAGAGACTGAGGGTGGCAGTTGCTGCCACGCRTTATTCAGCTTCCCACTCCTAAGTGGGTGGTCACGTTAGGGTAGGGCTGGATTGGAGGAAGGATGGCTGCCACGCAGGGTAGGGGCAAACGAAGCGSGAACGGGAGTGGGGATGGAGGCAGGCGAGAGCAGCCTCTGCCGCGGYGTGGTGGTGCTGGCAGAGCCCCAGGGTGGCCGGGGGCTTCGGGCACTTCCCTGGGCTGCACCGACGCAGGAGCTTGTCCCACTTCTTACACAGCTGCTGGCTGCCCTGTGTCGGAAGGTAGCGGCACTGCCCTSTCTCTGTGGGAAGGCTAATTCCAGTAATATTGGTGAATTGCTTAGTTACCATGGTGATGAGAGCCCTGGGAAAAGCCCTCCATGAGCAAACACGTCTCTTCTTTGCCAGTGGGATTTTGTGAAAAACAAGTGGCCAGAGCAACGGGATGGGGCTGGGCTGCATGTTTGGAGTAATCCGCTGTGCTGGCCTTCATCAGGCGATGCACTGGGCTGGCTTGGAAAGCTCTAGGCAAGTGCTGATGATCAGAGATGGAGCAGACAAGGGTGGCTGCTGCCCTGCCGAAACACAAGCCTTGGGGACCTGCTGGGATCCTGGGGTCCTTGCTTGGTTTCAGATCTGACCCTTCAGTGTAAGCAGGAATGACTCCCTCTCTAGCACTTCGTGATTTGCTTTGAATATCCCAGACTGCTTCTGAAGTTAATACCTAATAGTGTGAAGTATAATAATGAAATTAATTTCATTCTACTTCTGTTTTGAAATAAGACAGGATTGAGACAGAGAAATGGGGAAGAGAGGAATGATTGCAACAGGGAGGAAAACAGAGACTTCCCACTGTGTTCAATCTACACAGGGCCATCTCAAATATAGTAAGAAATAAAGAGTTTTCCCAAACTGAATGTCTTAAATCCCCCCCTGACACCTCCAGTTCTAATGGGCAGGAGGTCACCTGCTAAGACCTGCTTGCTGGGCTTTTACTGGTGCCTTCAAGAAGGTGCACGCTGCTGGAGAGGGTGCAGAAATTATATGTAGGAGTTACATGGAGTTAATTTCTTGCAAAATTGTTTTTAAAACCACTATGAGCTGTTTCTGTGAAAGTGCTAATAGTACATTGCGTACCGCGCACCATTATCTTACGACGTGATCAAACTCCTCCCTGCTGTAGGCACAGAGAAATATATAAAGTCAAGATGCTTTTGAATTATGACTGTCATCTCTGAAGTTCCTAGGAACGGTGCAGGTGGAAATAACTGACTTCGCTGCTCATAATAGGGAACAGAAGTGTGGAGGAATGGCTTCYTGCGCCCATGGGTAGTGAATGAGGCAGCAAGCATTTCTGGCATGAAGTGCTGCTTCTAACCATGGTTGCCTTTCTCCTTAAACAGAAATTTTGAGGGGTCAATTGTGCCAGTAGCAGTTGGAAAAAAGAGAAGTGTTGGTGGGAACTCCAGGCAGAGAAAATGTAGGAGAAGGACACAGGTATTTATTTTGGGGGGAATAAAGCAGTCTGTACTCACCACCCTTATCTTTGCAGTAGTTCTTGTGCTTTTACTTTCCCAGATTTTCAGCAAAGACTCAGCATCCACTGAAAAGCCTTTGRAACAAGCCTGTGCTCCCTGAATATCAAATTCATTCAAATTAGTGATGTTAGACATTATTTTCATAAAATAAGAAAAAACCTGCATTGTCACCAGAAGTTCAGACTCTGAACTTTCTCTGTGTGTTTTTTTTTATTTTCTTTATTTTCTCCTCAAAATTATTGATCATTTTTTGGCTATTCTTGAGGTTCTGGGTTCAAGCTGGTGTGGTATGTTGAAATATCCCAAAGAAGCAAACAAGGAAGAAAACAAATAGCAAGTTTGGAAGTAGAACCAGGCAGGCATATGAGAACTGCAAGTAGGAACTTTTTGAATAACGATGCATCTATATTTTTTKCCCTGTGGATATTTATATTCTTGCTGAGTTTTTATGAAAATAAGTTTGCTGCAAATTATGGATAATAATGAAAATGTACCTGCTGTCACAAAAGAAACATTCTGCTTGGAAAGGGAACACGTTCTCCTTTGAGAGTTTTCTTACTGTAGGCTGAAAATATGTAAGAAAGTTGTACCAACTTAAAATGACCATGGATATTAGACAAAGGGCAAGACTTTGAGTACCACAAAATACGTTTACTAAGCATTCAGCCCAGGACAGAAATTTCTACATGTAACTTTATAATACACCACTTAAGCTGGGTTTCTGACTAATTAGCGCTGTCAGAATGGTGTAACGGGGCTAGAGCGTAGTAGGGAGATAACTGTAGGTAAGTCCAGGGTTGTTTCTTTTTCGGTAGTATAGGTTTAAAATATCARGATCTTGAAGGTAAATTATGATGGTCAATATCCACAGCTGAAAGCTGTTCCATGTGCAGYTTATGTGCAGAGCTCTTTGGAAAACTCAGCCCAAAGTCTAATGGCAAATGATCGAATCCTTTCTAAAGGATTAATGGACTGTTAATGTGCAGGCCACAGCACAGCCGTCATAAGAAGGGCTTTCCAAAAGGAAAAGACCAGTTTCAAAGTCACCAGCCTGTCACTACATTTTTTCCCCAGGCTTCTCAGGTATTTCCCACATTTCTTATCACTCTCCTCATTACTTTGGGACAAGTTGTAGTGGGCTGCTCTAGTCCTCCCAAAAAGAGAGGATGCTGAGCAAACCTTGGAAAAATTCCTAAGAGGCCGTGGTAAAAAATACGTAGCCTTGGTGTTGGATGGCATCATGTTTGTCATGCTGAAAAATGTTCTTTATAGCCTATCATCTGGCCTAGAAACCTATTTTTAYTTATTTGTTTTGAAAGGAAAGCTGTGATTCTTGTGTACCTTTGTGGTGGGAGAAATAGTGAAAGCTGGGGTGCATTAACCAGCTTTTCTATCACTGGGTGCAGAGAACCAGGATTTCGCCTCAAACATCGCCTAYAGACAGAGCTGCAGCACTCTCTGTAGGTAATGACATCTGAGGAGTTTGAGAGGGGGAGTTTTTCAGCATATTTCAGTCACTGATGGCAGAGCAAGTGCATTCAGCAGCAGGAGCAAGGGAGCTGTTTTGCCAGGAAGAGTTGCAAGAGACCAGAATGTGTCTCACCTGAACAGCCCCTCCTTCTTGATTAGAAATGGTTCCTGACAAGGAATGCAAATTTGGCAATGCTGAAATATTCTGTGATTTCATTTCTGGCTTTATAAATGTGCATTAGCAGGAAAACAGAAGGTGGGGGGAGAATCTCCCAAGAGGAAAACATCATTCCCATGTTTTCAAATTCAAAGATCTGAGATTTTTCCCTTTGAAAATAATTTTCATTTTAAAAATTCCTCCTGTTTCATCAGCATCAGTACTCYACATCCTCAAAGATCAAAATGAAATGTTTCACTCCAGATTAAATGAAACATGTCATTCAAAATAAAGCTAGTTGGCTCTTTTTTAAAAATAATTCTCCCTAGACCAGTCTGGATTTTGGTTCCTCAGACCTGCCAGTGATGTGAAAAGGCAGCTAAATCAGAGAGCCCTCTGCCTGCACAGGCAGCCTGGCATGTCCTCTATACAGAACCCGGAGCACAGTAGGTGATGTGGCCTGGTCTCCATCCAAAAAAGCTGGTTTTGACAATTCGGGCCATTGAGATCTGCTTTCAGGACAGGGTAGAGGGCTGATGTTTGCTGTGCATCTATGGATGGTCCTACACGTTCATCTTGTCCTCATAAATAGCTGATCACAGGCTGCTTGGAAAAAACATCTTTCCTAGTGACGCCCAGCGGTTTTCGGAAGGACCTTGGAAGATCTTGCCTGCCTTTGACTGGCTGCCAAGGCAGCGGGAGCACACCGAGSTGACTGGGGCAAACGTGGTGTGCTTAATGCATGCACTCCAAGCGCTCCCTCAAGCACCACCTTTACTCCCGGTTTTCTTTCTGGGTGTGCTCGGGCATCCTCGATTCAACCTCCAGTGTGCTGGTGTGAGAAACCATGTGAGCAGTCAGTAAATTAAGCTTTCCTAAAATGCAGTGTAGATGGTGGGAAGGAGAAAATTACTGGCTCAAAACTCTATTGCTTTTTATTGAGGGAGAGAAAACTTTTTCTTCATCCATTTTTGCTTCACATACMAAGCCAAGCTTTCCTGCCCTCCCTTATTCCGTGTCACTGCCTTTGCTTTCCATTCACCAATATTTATCTCTTTCCTTCCATCTTTTAGTAGCAGGATGCACTGTGAAACATGACTCTGGCTCAGTGGTCTATTGTCAACCCTGCCTGGTAAAACATATTACAGATATGAGTGAATAAAGCTAAGAGTGGGACTAAGGTGGATCTGTCTCGATTTATTTCTCTCTTCTGTGTCTTGCTTTCTATTTCTTCTGTACCACAGCTGCCTGAATTCAGCCAATTTTTAATGGGTAGACATCAGCGAGCCAGAGTTGCTCCATGAATCAGAGGGAGCTGAAATTCTGCAACACTGAAGACCATTTTCAGAAGCAATCTYATGGACCATTTTTTTTCTTCTAATTAAAAGTAGTGTCTAGCCACATTTCTGCACACAGCTTGTCTAAGACCTGTGGCCAAGGCCSAGACGTGAGGCCAGGCCAGTGTAACCCACTGTTCTCAGCTGTGTCCTGCACCGCTGCAAGCTGGAAGAAAATTTAAAGGAAAAATGTCACCTTTTTTTAATGCCTTCTTCCTTTCTAGGGAGATGTTGATGTGCCCCTGTACTGAACAGCTCTAAAGAGCCCATGTTCTTGAAAATTACAGCTCTTARCTCTATTTTGTCTTCCTACACAGTGGTTTGGGACAAGAAATACAAATATTTAATGCTGCTAAAATGAGAGGAAGGATCAGAAGGTTATCCGCTATGTTCAGAAACTGCCCAGGCTGTTCCCTTGTGCCTCGGAGAAGGATACTTGGAGAGCATTTTCTAATTTTACATCCCACATGAGGAGAAGATTGGTCCCCTTCTAAAAAGATATGGGACCTAAAATTTTGAGCACCATCATCTGTGTTTGCCTCAGCATCTTTGTGTCTCAACATTGGCTGTGACTGGGGAACACGGGCAGATGGAACGTGGAGGTCAGCACTGGAGGAGGGCTTACTGATGCTCTCATTAAATAGCACAAACAAATTATGGTGATTTGAGAAGACCAGCAAAACTGGCTATTAGACTCACTGGTATGAAGCTGCAAAGCAGCCRCATATGGACAAAAACTTTTGCGTCACCAGTGACTGGAGTTCACACAACTCTATTCTTCAGCACAGATGCAATGAAAGGTTTGAGCTATTTTCATGTGGCAGCAAATTGGGGGCATTTACTGCATGAACCGCAATAACTGGCTCCCATTACCCAGTTTATGGGGTGAACTCCTGCACACTCATTCAAATTCATCTGCTTGGCAAATTGGGAGCATTCACTGGTTCATGAATCTCCAGATCTGTGAATGCGACCAGCTGGGGATGTCTGTGGGCTCTTTTCTTTTTAGCTGCAGACATTAGTTTAGTAAAGCATGAACAGAGCCATGATACCAGTCACTAGTGTGGAGTCATAAATTGTTTCTCAGAACGCCTCTGGAAACAGGGCATGCCAAATGGCTTTACAGCGCATTTGTGATAACAGTGCTGAAGAAAATGCCATTTAAATACAATTTCCCACTAACATAGGAAAGCGGTAAGGGAATATGTAAAACAAATAATTAACACCTCCTGAATGAATCCAGTTCTGCACATGGAAGGACAACAGGGAAGTAAATAGTGGAATAGAAGGGACTGGCTTTTCCTAGCAATTGTAAAACTTAATTTCCTCTTTAAGGAAAGATCAAAATTATATTAAACTGAATGCCAACTGATTTCAATGGGGTTCGAATTGATTTCTGGGAACGAGTGCTGGTGAAAATTGCTAGGGAAAGTCCATCGAGACTGACATCTTTACAACCACTATAGCTGACTGGAAACAGGAATTTCTTTTCTGAAATAACTTAAAAGATATCTATGTTATAAAATGGAAAGAAAACTGCTGTCTTCTAAGAAGGGAGAAACCTTTTGTTAGGCTGTTTTACAAATATCRAAACAGACATTTCATTTTTTACTTCTTAAAACTTTTTCTTGAGGCTTCTTAACTTTCCTGGAGCCCAGGCTTTTGTGAGGGGAGCGCAGGAGGCGATTTGGGAGGTGAAGCCGGGGTTTCTGGCATTCTGCTTAGCCTAAAAGCTCTGGTAGATGCAGCTCCAGGACAGTCTCCTGGAGAGACTGGGAGTCTGGGCCCAGAAACTGGTGTTTGGAGCCAGGTCTCCCAGGGCCCACAGGCTTCCAGTGATCAGCATGGTCTGCCAAGGAGATAGAAACCTGTAAGTCCTGGATAATACAGCTGCTGAGCTGGTTTGTTACAGGGGGGTCTGCGCTCCCCTCCAGCTCACCGCAACAGAAAATATGGCAGTTTTCCATTAGAWTTTCATCAACATCTGCATGTTCCTGCAATGTGTTTCAGTGTTGAAGAATTGACGTTTTTCACTGAAGACATGGTCTGTTGGAAAATTCCCAGCCAGCTCTAAAGTTTGCAAATTCTGTACACCACGAGCAGCAGTGTGGAGCTTCCTCGGTGAACTCCTTCCCTGGCATGCGGCTTCATCACGGCCACTGGAGTTTGTTGTGGACTGAATTGTACGGACACTTGTCTGGTAGGTCCTGGATTGGCACCTTCAGTCATATTGCACATAGACCAACAAACATCAGAAAACAGTGAATTTTGAACCTCACTGACTCCTGTGGATTTAGCAGTGGTAGAGTATGACCTGTTGAGTAAAGATGAGGTATTTAAATACCTGTTCCTTAATAAGGTCCGTCCTTTCAAACAGTCACAGAATGATTATTAAGGAAGAATTTTATTCCCTCAACAGCAAAAGCAACAAGACACACATTTAACACTCTTTCTTATTAATATCACATCTTCTAACAGGCAAATCCTGACAGCTTGTTATCAAACTCACAACCCCTTTGACTTTGTAGAAACAAGACAAGTAAGAGAGATCAGAGATGTCTTCCCAGGAGAACAGCTCACCCTTTAAGAAAATTCTTTTTTAAATTCCTGAACTATTTACAGGAATTTACATACGTATTTGTAAATGACTCGTTTACTACATACCTTATAWCATGTTTAATAACTCTTCTTCCCTTGGTGAACATTGTACCCATAGCCCTCCCTGTCATACAATATCACCAGATACGTGGCATTGCCAAGCATTAGCATTGCAAATACCTTGGAAAACCCAGTCTCACTTCACTGGAGTCTTATAAGGAGATTTGCCATACAAATCCATATTACACTGCACATTCAACATGTTAATACTCTCTAAGGTTAATTGTTCTTCTTCCTCTATTAGTGGGAACAGTGTGCCCCGTCTTTTGTTAGAGATGAAGCAGAACATRCTTATTTAACTCTTATGCCTAGTGTCCTATAATTTTTTTATTTCTGATGGAAATTAAGAGACATACAGTCCTTGAGTTAGGTCATGAACAGAGCACATCTATGTCAGGTACGACCTGTCTGGCAGCAGAGACGTGGCCAGCTGAGTTGTGGTACGTGTCCCTGACAGACACGGCTCTTCCCCAGGCTGGTGCTGGCTGGATTTTCATGGACATATAGAAACCTCCTTACTCCCCTCTAGGAAAATCTGCATAGCACTGAGTCAGCCAGGCAGAGTGTGATCACAGCAGGGATTAAATTACCAGCTTCTCTTTTCTGATGGCAATGACTTCTCTTTTTACTTCTATAACAAAGGCTTCTCCTCATCCTGGGCAGGTGGCTTCTCCCTTCTCCTGGGATGCCCTGCATGGAAGACTAGGAAGACTGATCCTTGACTATTCACCGTCTATGACTGGAATTGACCTTCCAGTTCGGTACTGGGCTAAGAAAGGAGTGTCAAGGACCTTGAAATGTGTTTAATGTGGTCTAACACTATCTGGGCTGTGAAGAAGCAGAGCTCCTTTGAGTGCACCTGTGTACCCAGTCCACCAAGTCAGTTTTCACATGTCCACATGTGAAACCACATAGCATGACCACAATGTCATTTTGACACCCAGGTATGATGCTGCCTCCTGGTCCTGCTGACAGCCTGGCAGTGGGGCAGCACCAATTCAAACTGGGAGAGTTATGGTATCTGTGTATGTTCAGCAGTTATTGGGATAACATAGTTAACAGGGAAAAGCAAGCCAGAGAGCTCCCTGTGGCCTTTCAAACCTCAGACCTGCTGCACACGTCTGCCCTTTTGCTAAATAAATGCAGTTAACGAGCACACAAAGAATGAGAGAATTTCCTGGCATTGATGAGGGTTTCTGTTTGTGRTGCTGCTCTGGGAATTAGTGGCCCAGACTCTTGACATGATAGAAAACCTGACAGCTGCCTTTCTGCTGCTGGGAGGGGGGCAGCTGAGGATGTCCCCAGCTTCCAGGTAAAGCAAAGAGGGGAGGAAGAGAAGGAAAAAAAAAAAAGAAGGATGGAAAAAAGATCTGTGTTACCACTATGAGGAGATACTGTCCCTGGAAACYTGCCGCGGCATGACATGGAGGACCCATGTCAAGCACCCATGTTAAGCMCCCATGTCTCAGCGCTTGCTGAGGAGAAGGCTCCTAAAGCCCRTTAGCATGACCACAATGTCATTTTGACACCCAGGTATGATGCTGCCTCCTGGTTCCTGTCCAGAAGCAGCTGCAATGAGCTAGTATCATTTGTTTCATCTCCACGTATGCTCAAGCAAATCCCACCCTTAAAACAAATGACCTGGAGTCGCTGCTTGAACCGCCGCCAGCTCCTTCCAGGCATCCTTGCCCAGGGCTTGAGCCCCACCAGCCGCCTGGCTCTCCCCCACGGCTGCCGCTGTCCTCCAGCCTAGGGAAGCACACGTCGCTGCTGGATTTCTGCACAGACTGAGGGGTTTACGTTTGCAAGCATGGAGAAGAGTGGTGAGGGTACAGGGGAAACAGGCCGCTGAGGGAGGGCATGCTCGTGCAGCCTGTTTAGCCATAAATGCCTGTGGAGAAGAGAGGAGGACGCTGTTCATGGGGGAGATAAAGCCCCATGGGGGAGAGGTGATTTAAGCTGCAGAACAAGAACAAACTGGTTAATTATAAATTTTAGTTGCAAGTGAGGAGATTCCTTGATACATATGATAAGGGAAGCTCTTTAACAGCTTCCCCTGGGGAGCAAGGGAAAAGCCACTGCTTTTAAGGCAGAGTTTAATAAGCTGGTGAGATGGGAGTAAGAGGGAAGAGGACTTGACAACAGAGGAGACTCCTTCAATCCCTCTCTTACTACATGCCTACCTCTGCCCCTTCCCTTGATACTCCAGTAATGGGCTTTCTTCATCTAATTATCATGTTATTAATTAGCATGATAACAATGAAAGCAGGTGCACTGCTTTGGCTGTCCCCACCAYCCTCTGCTATACACCCTGGAGAGGTAATAGATTTCCATGTCTGAATTCTGTGACTGAACAATATTTCTAGTAAGAAAAGAAAAATAATACTCAGGTTAATCCCAGGATCTTAGATGCTCTYTAGACTGTGAAGTGGTTGTGCTGCAGGAAAGCGAGTTTGAAGGATTGTGCACAGGGAGGGGAGATTCAAGGGGAGATGAGAAGATTGATGTAACTGCAAATGGACATGTGCGGCATGCATCATGTGTCAGGGAAAATATGTTTTATAAAACTCATACAGAATTTTTGAGTATTTTCTGGGCTACTGTGGCTGGCACCTTATTGCAACAGTTGTCGATATTTGGAAGGCTGATGAGAAGTACYGATCCAGCAGACACCAGTCCAGCTGAGGGGCCAGCTGCAGATGTGGAGGGGCTAGTGTGGCACCCCATAATACTAAGCTCTCTGTTAGAAGGATCATGAAATCAAATGAACTGCTTCTTGCCAAGTGCGTTGGGACTGGCAGAAGGTGCAACACTGACACAAGTGCATGTTGCAGAGATACATCACCCTCCTGGTGAGTAATGCTGTCAGTAAGTCACTCAGCAAGAAACAAACCCACTCTGCAGAGGGCTCTGATGACCTAAACAAGTTGAATATACCAGTTGGTATGCCCCGGGCAAAACACAACAAAAATAACCCTCTGTTTTTATGTTGCCTTAGGCCAATTTCGGGCTGAATGCCTGATCCAAGGCCCCTTTCTGTTCCTTTAAATAGAGCTGCATTGGGAAAAGCATCATGTTGGATTGTCCTCACCAGCCACTTGCATTTGCTGCTAATTCTCTGGAAGAAATGCTCCCTCCTGCCTCACCCAGGCTAGGATCCCTGCGTAGAAAAATGGCTTTCTCCTGCACGTTTGTTATATGCAACTGCGTGAAACTCTCAGCCTGTTCAATTAAAGAGCCCGTTTTCCCATTAACTGTCTCCTTAGACAAATGTGAAGTGTATTTAATGTTCACTCAGGATGAAGCCAACATGTTTCTCCTGCTGTTTTACACTTTCTTCTTAGTAGGGATTTGTCGTCTCTGACTGTTCAAATACCTTGAAGTTCCCCAGCATTTACCATCAGGAAAAGGTAACAAGTGTGGTGACAAAGAGTGAGTGCCAGATGAGCCTGGGAAAATGGATTGCTTTAATAGATGTTACTGAGGCCCTTTTGCACCCTGCCTGATGCTGAGCAACCACCCCATCCATCACACTCACTCCGGCTGAGTAGCAGCACACCATCCAAGCTTTAACAGGCCTTTTCTGCCCTCTTCCTGCRCGGCAAAGTGCTGGACTGGCTCCCTCACCTTTCCTGACAGGCTGAGGAGAGGCAGTTTAGAAAGAGGAAAATAAGCAACAGATCTTCTGCATCAGCTCGATGTTTTTTATTAACACGCCCTGAGAATCAGCTTCTTCCTGCCACTGGTACCTTGTCGCACATTAATAGAATAACTGAYAAAGTATCCTCTGAGCCTTATTTCCTTTTTTTTTCCTTGTTTCTTCAGCACTGTTTCTCTATGAATCAAGTAACTGAGAAAATTGATGTAGATTCTCGCCTGTATGAAAATACTTTGCCCGAAATGTGAGCCTCACATTGGGCTGATGTATTAATCCTTCTCTCCTGGACAGGAATAATCACTCTCTGTTGTTTTTCCAGCTGCAATTCAGCATTTCTGCATTTTCAGCAAGTTTGGTATTTGCCCCAAAATGGGGCAAGGGAAGGGAGGGAGGAGGAGGACAGAGCTCCTCTGGACCTGATCCTGGTCCTACCTACATTGTTAAGATGTACAACGAGTAACTTGGCATCAGTATACTCAAGCAAAAGCAGCCTTGGACTCCACAGCAGCTCTGGTCCCTGATTTCTCATCTTGCTCCTAAACCAGCCTTGCTAAAGAGCAGAGGTGACAGTGTGTTTGTGTGGGACCAGCCTGCCCCAGTGGGACTGACCAGGCTTGATGGGATGAGTCTGCCTCAGCGGGACTGACCAGGCTTGATGGGACCAGCCTGGCTCCTCTTCCTGAGCTCTGGGTGTGAAGGAGCAACTGTTCCTCTTGGCCGGGATGGAGGGTCCTGTGTGCTTTGCATTAGCAGTAAATAAAAAGCAAGTGAAGTTCAAGCAGCTGGTGTGATGTGAACTGAAGTGCTCCAGTCTTTGTCCCATTCTGGCCTGAAGGCAGCAGTCCTGCCCCTGGAGCCTTGCAAGCATGAGGACCCCCCCACCACGCTGCCGTTTCCCCTGCAGAGTCCCTTTCCTGGTGGCTSAGGTGGTTTTGAACTGACATGAGAGGAACCCTGGGAGCACTCGGTTGCTTTGTGCTCTGAGATCAGGCCCCAGCTCTTCAGTAAAATAAGTCCTGATTTATCCCTGYGGATAAATATCTTCAGCTCAGAAGGACTCCATCACTGTCAAGAGTGAGGCACTTCCCCAACAAGTGGCAATAAAAACCTTTATAGCACTTGCTCAGCATRACAAATCCTCTTCATCCTCTTTCAGTGGTGGCTTTATTGCCTCTTCCCTGTGGGGTCTGTACTAGTCAGCCCAATCATACTGCTGGGGGTTTTGTGGATGAAGCATTGATGTCTCCGTCCTGGGCTRTGGCCACAAGGCATGTCTCTGGTGTGTTATGCAGTTCCAGCATAAGCACTACCTTTTCCCAGTCCCTGTTGGTCCATAGATCCAGATATTGTGAAGATTTGCCTCTAAGCAGTTCTGGTTTGAACTGAAATGGGAATGAATCTGGTAACAATCAAGAGGGTGCCTTAAGGATGGACCATTTGTTTTCTAAGGTTTCAGCTTGAAATACTAAGTTCCTACTCTGTCCTCCATGGATGTTACTAGCTGGACTTACACCCTACTGATCTTAGCAGAAAAGGGAATTAGAGCTACAGCTCATGCTAGGATGAGGGGATGTTAACTCTTTTTGTACCCTCAGGATGCAAAGCATTTGTCAATACTTAGCCCACCAGGAGGAAATTTCTGGCTAGTGCTACCAGTGTCATAAACTTGCAGAAGTGCCTGGAAGACCACTAACTGTGTCAGCAGCTGAATATCTCAATAGGTTACACAGGAGTTCTCCTGTCTCCTATAGCACCATGTCTCCCATGGTATCTGGCCTTGAGAGCATGAACGGCTAGTGGATCTGATAATCCAGAGAGGAGAGGAAGATGTGAAAGAGTTCTTGAAGATCAGCTGTTAACACCTTCAACTCTCTTCATTTCAGGCACACGGTGTATGGGGAAAGCATTTGCACTTGGAGCTATGTTGCAATGTCTTGGAGTCAATACTGATGGGATAAGCAAGAAGAAGATAATTAAAAAGAAGCATSTGAGGGACAGCAAAGCTGAGTGACATCCAGGTGAAGAGGTTTTGAATACCTGTGGTTGCCAATACTGTGAACACAAGGGATAAAGGTTACCTAAGAGAGATTCCCACAGGCAAGGTTAGGCAGACCTGGGTGCCAGGCAGTCCAACTTCTCGGTGCACTCTCATGCCACCCATGGCATGGGGGTTCCTGTGACCCCATGTTTACAGCCCAGCTGGCATCATCACTGTTGAATTCCTTAGGTAAGATTGAGATCTTAATGTGGGGAGATTTTGTGGGTTTTTTTTGGTAGAGCTGCCCTCTTCAGACCCCCAGGTCAGGACTCTGGGGACAGCAGCTTTTGCAGAGGCTCTGTTCTTCACCCCTGTGCCCCCAGCAAGAGTTTTGCATTGGAGCTGATGAGGGGGGACAGCTTTTCCCAAGGAGATGTGGTGGGTGGCARCAGTGCCTGCGCTTTCAGCACACGGGAACTGGAGCATCCTCCGCCCTCACACCAGCAGTGAAGTGGAGGGAGGGAGGGAGGAATCATGCAGCCGAGCACCAGCCTGTTAACCCTGGCTTTTTCATCACCTCTCCTGTTTCATGACACCTAAGCAAGCTTTACCAGCCCCGTCCTTTTTTTGTTTGTTTGTTTCTCCATCTTTTCCCTGCAGACAATGTGAAAAATTGGGATTTCTCTTCTACTGGGGGCTCTCTTGGACAGGAAACCTTCAGCAACAGCAGAGGCTCAATGATTSCCAACCCACCCATCCTGCCTGTGACAGGACCCCAGCAACAGGCAGGACTGGCAGGGTGGGGRATTACTTCACCCACTGCAGTCTTGCTGCTCTTTTACACCAATCCCAGCTCTCCCTCTCCAGAAACAAGYTCCAGGTCTTCCCTCACCTCAGCTTTGTTTCCTACTAGCTTTCTGGCTTTTGCATTTCTTTGCCTGCTGCCTTAGTGTATGAAGTAGTTGTTTGAGATATCCCAGTACTTGAACTTTACTAAGATTTAGAGCATCTCTTGAGGTTTTGAAAGACTTCTTTATTGTAAATAAAGTTAAATCCTTCTACCTGCAAAGAGCTATTTAGATTATGAAATAATCCRCTGTGGTCAGATACCAGGTTACGCTGCACAAACCTGCAGCATCTTCCAGCAGATGACCTCGGTGCTTTTTACCTTCAAGGCACAGGGTTTCCCTGACCAGCTTTCTCAATGCTCTAGGAGACAGTTGGGAACCTCAGAATGAAATCACTGACTGTGATGTGGGATTCTCTAGCTTTCGGGCCCAAGGCATTCCCACTTGAACCAACATTTATTAGCATGACCAAACTTACCAGAAGCATGTTGCAAAATTTACTGCTAGCAATGGTAGTAGACAGAGAACCATCAACATCGAGTTAGTCCAATAGTAGAGAGGGTCCAATTAACATTCTTTTTCTTAGATTGCCATCTCAGAAATTATTATGGAAAATTGCAGATGTTCCTGAGCAGGATTAAAGAGGCAGAACTAACATAACTTTTATTAGTGGCCTCAACACAGCACTTTTCCATCAAAGCATGAGCCTGTTTAGTTGTTGGTTCATTTGCTTTTAACGTGGTCTGGAGTCACAGGGCAACCAGAGAAAGCTCGGAGAGTCCCAACTTCCACTGAGGTTTTATGTTCACCTACTGAAAGTATTAATTTCTCAAGCATTTCTTCACTCACATTTTGTAAACATATCAAGATTCCTAATATTATTGTCTAATCAAATCTTCTTTATGTGCCAGGCAGAGCAGGCAGCTCTTTCTCCTTCTTATAGCCAAGGTCTACTTCTTTCCACACCTTGTAGCTCTGCTATCAAGAGATTGTTTCCTACGAAAGGCTGGGAGTAAAATCAGAAAATCCCTCCCTGAAGCACACACCAATATCCTGCTGCTGCTCTGTAACCTGCCAAGGAAAAGAAGAGAAAACTGCAGCCCAGGCATTGACAAATCACTGTCAGATGTCTGTCACTCCACAATTATTTGCTGCAAGCCAGAATAACTAGTCACTGCCAAGTCAGGGAAGATGTTCCTTGAAGGCTTGATTTAATAGAAATGCAGTTTGTCTCATGGGTCAGAAAAATAGGTTGAGGATGACCTACAACTTCGTGTCCAGAGGGAGCTTTGAAACTTGTCCAGGATGCCCAGTTTCACATTTCATGCAGAATATAAACAAGTGGCAGATGCCACCAGCCACAGACGCTGCTCTTCTTTTAATGCAGGGGGTGTGATGAAAGCACGGCCCGGGTCCCTGCTGAGCGGGGTTGCTCGTGCCGCTGCGTGCCAGCTGTGCACAAACACCCGTGCCCACGCACCAGCACATCTCTTCACAACAGCAGTCGGTGTCCAAAGACAATTTTGKGTGGTATTTGGCCAAATGCAATGTGTAAAACAAGTCTGATGCACTACCTCAGATAATTTCCTGGTAGGTTAAGTACCGTGTAAGTAATGTTCATTCAGAGCCAGAGAACAGTTGTGGTTATGAAAACAACAGCTACTGGCCCCGTCCGTACAGTGGTTGATTTTACTTGTTGGAGTGAAAGGGGGAATACGACATCCCTAATGATTTTTGCAAGATCTGGAGTTCCTTACCAGTGACTGCCAGAGCTGTCTGGGACATATTATCCCATGGGACTTTCTGCAGTTTCAAAACCACCAAATGGCCCGCTCTGAATCGCAAATAACACCCAAAATCATCAGCTTTCCTGCAAGCTGAAGCTTGAGCAAGACCTCTTCACTCAGGTCTCTTGAAATGTTTTAAAATAGTTGATTAAATAGATGGTTAAATGGTTAAATGCATGGTTAAATAAATGGTTAATGGTTAATAAATGGTTAAATAGATGGTTTTAAATAGTTCTTAGCAATTGTGGCCTAAAATTCATCATGTTCAAAAAGTAAAAGCAGATATTTTTGCTTAGAAAATATTGAAATACAATATTTTTATAATTTCACACTGTACTGTGGCAAATGTGATTGAAAAAGCTACTTGAAAATGTCCCTCTCCCTTGRATGGTTTTGGTTTCAGTAACTGGTATTTACTCAGTGGAAAAGATTTAATGGAAAACCCTCATATGGATCCAATCAGATCTCTACTAGAAAGTGGCAAACAAAACCTTTTTTTTTTTTTACAATAAATTCTCCGTGATTTGAGTTTTGAATATAGCCYATATACAGACGCAGAAGTGTAAGTGTGTATATATGTACAGATCTCAGATAATCTGTAATAAATCTCAAATAATAGAATATTATATCAGAAGGCTGCTCATCTGGTCAGGAATACTTCACTCCCCAAATTAAACAAGCAAACAAAAAAAAAGTTTTGCTGGTATAATACTGTGTCAGACTTGAACATGCAGGGAGGAGTAGCCTGAAATTGCCAAGTATTTTGTATCTTAAGAGCTTTAATATGGGATTTAGGAATTTAATATTCAGGTTTCTGGGTTGAATCAAGCAAAATAGTTTAGATCTTCTAAGTTTCAGGTGTTTAATGATGTTTAGTCACCAGTTGAACACTGACTATTGCAGGATGACACTATGTTTTAATTTTGTCCAGGCTTAAAAGGAGTTAGATAAACCCAGAAAGTTTCTTTCTAGAAAACAGAAACTTTGATTTTTGGAAAAGCCCCACAATTTCTACTGGAGATAGAAAGTGCAAGTTTTGAGATTTTTGTAGCAAAATTATTTATTGTCAGCTACAGCTGAGCATGGCTATTATTATTAACTATTTTTCTTTGTTTAACTCATTTATTTGCAAAACCCTTCCACTGTTTTAGAATGCTCAAACATAAGCATTAATTTTTTATTCTGCACTTTAAAAAAAAAACCTTTCAGATTAGTCCAAATGACTTTGTTTCATATTTTGAATTTTCTGAACTTCCAGACCTAACTGTTAGGAAATCARTTATTCACATAACCCTTGCAATGTCTAATAAGCACACAAGAAGAACATGTGAAAAAAGCCCATGAAGTGAAATCCAAGGAGGGAGAGCAAAATAAAGTTCAAAAATTGYGTTCCTTTCCCCTTTCAATTCACTCAGTCACCTAAGAGCAACAGATCACCCAGCAGGAAGAAAAAATGCAGTTATCACTCTGCTGTAGCACAGCAAAGGCTAAAAAAAAAAAACTGGCTTAATATAGAAACCAGAATAATTTGCAGAATATGTAAGCAGGGTTGTAAGGACACTCCAGTATGCACAGCAGCAGAAGTAAAGTTAAGAAAAAAAGACTTCCCTTTGAAACTTTATAGGCCTTATTGTACACAGCCAGTGACAAATTTATTTTTAAAATTACTAAAAAAAAAATCCTGTCAGGAAGCTCTTAAGTCAGCTGGAATATTTTCCCCGAGATAGCGCAGAGTTATCCATTTGCTGTGGTTTTGCCTAACTGTGATCCTGTAAGAAATATCCCCAGTTGTTCAATAAATAATAATGTTACAGAATTTAAAATAAGAAACTAGATTATTAAAGTTACAAATCTTTGTGGTCTTTATATCTTTAATAAAACATTTATCTATTAATAATGGATACTGTTTCTACCCAACTCGTGCTTTAAATGGAAAAAAAAATAAAATAAATGACCATTGGAATATTGCCAATATTTCTTTATCCTCCCCAGCCAAGGCTGACAAAAATGCAGTTACATTGATAAACTGTTCATCATTTACAAGGGTTTAAAAATTTTAACAGCTCTACGTAAATTGAGGACTAGATGTTTAGCCTTGGAGGCATGCAACAGGAAAAAGTAATCTGGAGCGTCCGTAGAGATAAATGTTATAACTTCATAGCCCTTTGCGCATAGTTAATGGAACAGCTTGGCTCATATGGAACACAATGCACACATCAATACAGCATTAAACTTTAATGTACATCATATCAGGAGACCTCGGGGCAGTTGTACCTTGAATGTTTGTTAGCTGAAGYGATCCTAACGGAATAATAATGTATCATGAAGAGGTTGACGATAATTTCTAAATGGCTGGATAAATAAAAAAAAATATATATGAGGTGTCCATGTGCATGTAGGTGTGTGTAAGCATATATTTATATATTTGTATATGTTTCTACATGGGTGCATATAACTACGAATCTCAGGAAAGTAATGGGAATGACGTGGCCAGAGAATTTCACAGCAGTGTCCCTCTAAGATGTGGAAAGGAGACAGAAATTTCCATCCCCCTGCATTTATCCCCCTGGGACACATTTTCAAGGGGCCTCTTTTCAGACACTTGCAGACTTTGCAAGATACAGACTGAGCACCATCAATCCTGTATTTATGAGCACAAAGGCCCTTACACGTGCTCCCAAGGCACACATCCTGGCCAGCCCGCTCTCGGGGTTGCCCATCTGTCACGCTGGCAGTGTCCCTTTGACCGCAGCGGGGCATTTGCCTAAGGAAGGACCTCAGCATATGGCTCATGTAATTACCCAGGCAACAGGGCACTTTGGGGAAAACGCCRTCTTTTTGTTTTTCATGTGCATACAGATGACTGCAAGTATTGAAAATGCCTGGTCTATTGAACAGGCAGGTAAACTCAGATAAACTCAAGCAAATCAAATGTCTTCATTGAGGCAACCCAAAAGTCAGTAAGAGAGTCAGGAGCTGCTCCGAGATGTCCTCCCACCCACCTCCTCCACCAGACCTCTCACAGGGGCATGGCTTTCAGAGCAAAGCCATGCCTACCTAAATCTTCAGAAATATTAGGCTGAATTCGGAGAGCTCACCGGTGCTCTAACAAAGTCAGTAAGGAGCAGCAGAGATAGAGCACTGTAATGCTTAATATGAAGATGTATTGCAGCTTGAGGTTCTTCATCCATCATCCCAGAATCCCATTATTTATGGGATGAAGATGTGATTGTTAATTATACCTCCTGTAGGGCTCTTTTTTGACAGAAGTCACCACCTACACAGCCCCAGTGCGGAGGGAGGGCTCAACATGCCAATTCGGCTGAAGGTACCAGTGACATATCGTCATGTTATTCTTTACTTTTAATGAGTAAGATATGCTGTGAGTGACCTGCCCTTTCAGGCTGCAAGGGAACATTCATCCAATTGTCTGCGGATGATAATTGCAGATGGTTATCAGTCCTGTACTCAAAATAGCTGTCTGACCCAAATGAGAACATTTTCTGKGTGGCTGAAAGTGTCTTGTTTTCTCCTTCAGAAACACATGAATAGGGAAAAATTCAATTATTTTTTTTTTTTTAGCAAAATGTTCAAGTATTCGTTTTGAAATGCCATAAATATTTACAGTAAGATGGAACTCTTTTTACTCACAAAATAAAGTTTTCAAAACCTGGGAGTGGAAGAAGGAGGAGATAGGTTTTCAATTTTTCAGTTTTGCGGGGGAAATCCAGAAAAGTTCAATTTTAAAAAGAAAAYTCAAACAATTCCATGAAAATGAAATAACATGAGCCTGGCCTTTAACAACAAGGAACAACACACCCAGAGGAAAGGAAAGGGAACACAAGGAGCGTTCAAAGCAAACCCAAGTTTGCTTTGGCTGCTACGAGAAGCTCGTGTCCTTGCTGCAGCCGCAACGTGCCAGCAGCTGTGTGTSAACTGAGGTGCGGGGTTTGCCAGGATCGCACCACGCTTTGCAGCTTTGCAGCTTTGCAGCCCATAGCGTTTACCCTGCGGTGAGTTTTATCTGCCGGTTCTGCTCCCACGGCTCCTGTCTGTCCTGATGCCTCCCCGGCAGCTGTGCATTAGCTGTTCACACCTGCAATTTTGTACCTATTCCCCCACACTGGCACTCCTGGCTGTGTTTTCGGCTGTGATGCTGTCTGCTGAGCTCCCACCCAACCCTTGCTCTTGCAACGGCTGAGCTCTCCACCTGCACCCCTTCCATGCACGGCGTGGCATGCCCCATCTTTGCACCCCAAAATAGGTCTGTTGTAGGTGTGCAAAGAGCACGGTGCCGAGTGTCGTTTGGGAAGCTGTGTGTCACCTGACACAGAGCAAAGTGAATGATTAAATGGAGATATTGAAGGTTAAATGCTGGCCTAATCAGCATCTGCCTCGGAATTGACAGGATTGCTTCCACGTGAAGGGAGGATGACAGTAGGAGATGAACATACAAAGGCAGTTATTATTTGCTGGTTTTTATTTCTTGAAGAGTACTTAAACACTCAGCAAGCTTTTGCTGACAGTGCTTGATAAAGGCAAACACCCAAGAGCTGAGGGTTCAAGCTTGAAAGAAGAGAATTATTTTGAACTGCTCCTGCAAGGTATCTGCATATGAGCATGTGTTGCTTGGTGCTTTCTTCTGCATATCATAGAATCATATCCCTAATCTAAAGCTTTCAAAGGCTGGTGTGGCTTTGTGAGCACCTGGGACTCAGGTGCATCCAGCAGTGCAATGCCCATGGATTACAGCCTGCCTGGCAGAGGCAGCTGGGAGCTGAGCATGGCTGAAAGGACAGACAACTCAGGTAAGACACTCSTGTGCACGAGTGGGCATGATGCAGCTCCTTCTGCCCTTTCCCACTGACACTGTATTATTTCTAGGGGCCACATCACATTATCATGGTATCTATGTTTGGTTTCGCTGGAGGAATCTTATCAGTTACTGATAGATTAAAAATCATAAAAATGCAAATACCCTGAGGAGCACATCTGGAGGAAGAAACTCAGAGATAATTTCTTATTTTGGTTCACACCCATCCAGTCAGCTGGCAACTCTGCATTGTTCCCTTTACAGACGTGAACCTTTTTGACAGGGCTTTGGTTGTACTTTTATCCAGAGAAGCATATATTTCATACCCATATCTCGGATGGCAAATGCTGCATTACAGTTGTAGGTGGCAGAGGACGATCATGAAGGATGAGCTGTRAGCTCTGGAGGTGGATCTGATGGAAAGATTCAGGTTTGCAATAATGGCAGAAAATTCTGGTGACATCTAATGTTGCAACGCCTGGCAGCTGCTGGCTTTTTCTTTCATGGCATTTGCCTGCGCAGTAGAAAAGGCCATCTACTGTGGCTCAGTGCCTGGCATGGTCCAGACACAACACAAACTGARATCTCCAAGGAATAATAATAAAACAGTATTAGTATCAAACACGCTTTTTACTGCTGTTGCAGATAGGTCTGGGGACAGTCCAGATTATCCACAATTACATCAAGAATGTCACCTGTGAAATGAGACTAAAGTAGAGGACCTGTATGGTGATAGCAGTATTTCTTAGATATGAAGCAGAAGCAGCTCGGTGTTTGGGGCAACCATATATGTGCTTTAAATTTCTTCATCCAGATGTTCAACATAATAAACCAAAGCTGCTGAAACTGTGCTGGAGTCATATTCAATCCCAGCTGAGATATCATGAGGCAGCTGGGCCTCCCTTGTGACAGCATCATAGTGACAGCTGGGAAATGGTTAATAACAAATTATTATTTTTAGCACACTGAGGCTGAAATTGCCTCTGCATCAGACGGAGTGAGAGGAGTGGGCTCCTGGCCTGCGCCTGAGGACGTGCAACCACCGAGGAAAGTTGGTGTGACTCCACTTGGAGCAGGAAGGGTGGTAAATTGTTTTTTTTCCCCAAGATACTATCTCCTTGAAAGATGTTACCCACAGCTGGAAAGCATTTGGCCATGACTGCTGTGCACATACTGCATGAAATAGCAGGGTAATACTGCAGAGCAGAAATGGAGAGCATCTGTGGAAACAGAACAGGCAGACTCAGGACAGTGCTGGGCCAAAAATAATGTTTATTTCTGCATAAACACCATGGAAAAGTTAAGGAAGATAGCACATATCTGTAACTAAAGCTAAAGCACATCATGGAGTGCTGCAATTATTGCACAAATAATCATTAGAAACTCAGGAGTTATGTTTATATGTAAGGAAAATAGAAAAATGTGCCACATGCAGTTTATTAAGGACTACAGTCCTTAATAAGTTCCCTGTATTGGGGCACACAATTTTGATTAGGTCATGGTGATGTTGATTCCTACAGACTGAACTAAGAGAGTTTTAAAGAAGACATGGTTAGTTTTGTTTCTGTTTTCACATTTTACTAATTTACTCTCTGGTGGTAGGTRGACAGAGATACAACCACTGTGAATGCAGTGAAGAAGAAACCCGCATGTTCRGTTTTCATTCCTGGTCTTGTGTTTCTTGGCTTTCCACTACTAGCCTGGGGGATGCTTACAACAGCTCAGAAATAATTTTTACCTTGAAATGATTCAGTTCAAAACTAACACAGTTGTAACTAACTTTGAAAGGATTAAAATATAAGTACTGTGCAAGAAATGTAAAGCCAGTGCACGACTATAATAATATGATGGGATATGTTATGTTCTTAAATTAACTTCTTTTTTTATTAGATTTACTTTTTTTTTTTTTTTAATTTAGCTTCTAGACATTTCTCTAGCTGTTTTACTGTGCCGTGGAGGAATAGAGAGAAGCTAGAGCAATCAAACCAGTATTGTATGTAAACACACAAACATACATTTCCCTATTGAGTTTTTCCTGTTGAATAGCTTTGGTCCACTGGCTAGTTTTTTGAAATGTGCTGAAAGTTCATCTTTACAGAGAAAATACGGCAATCAAATATCCTCTTTTAAAATGGTTGCCACTGCTCTAGGTGCTGAGAGGGGCTGGGGTCAGCCCTTGACAAGATCAGTTCCCCCTCCCCAGCCCAGCGGCTCCCCATGAACACAATGGCTCCTGAAAGGAGATACGGTTTATTACTTATCAGCTTTTGCTGCATGCAGATCTTTCTAGGGATAAGGAGCAATGCTAAATAATACTACTAATGCTAGAAACAAAGGAAAAAACCCAACTTAATTAGTTACAAGGTACTGGTGAGGTTTCACGTCCAGGACAGCTGAAGAGTCAGCACCATTGAGAGGCTGTTATCAAGTCATCAAGTTTCTTCAGCTCCCCAACCATGTTAGCACAGGATGTTTATTAAGGAGTTAATAGACAGACTTGTAAATTCCCAGAAACTGCAGCTGTGTCTCCAGGAGGTAAGTCATAACTTGGGAGAGGACATCCTTACCCTTTCTGCAAAATCAGCTTATCCTTGGCCATGGAGTAGAGGAGCACTTTTACAAGTGATTGGATGGGACATGTGGAGGAGAGAGCAGTGAGGGAGCAGATATGAGCTGCTGGGAAGGGGAGGCGAGATGTGGGCTACATCTGTTGAGGTGCAGCGTGGAGCAGAGCATGGTGCAGCCTGGGGCTGAACCGTGTGTGAATGTGGTTTGGAGCAAGAAGAAAGGGGGATCCTGGGGGCTGGTCCTGCTCTTTCTGCACATTGGGGCACTTGCAACCCTCTTCTGTGAGAGGGTAGAAGCTTCAGAGTAGGGGAAAAGTCAGCCTTAAAGCACAGAACAGGGGCGGTCATCTACGTGTATGCAGATGTGTTTTGCCTGGCTGGTTTCTGTAGGATGATACCAACCATGTAACCCATGTGTTACGCTGCTTGGATGGGTGGGACGGGGGGTCTAGAGCAGATGCTCCTAAACTGCAGATTGTCARTGATTTGTGAGGTTGGTATGCAGGATGAGAAAACACTAGAATTTGGTTTTTTATTAATCATGAATGCATGAGGATGAAGCGGTAGGTGCTTAATAACTCCGAGGGCTGGCTGTGGTTGTCCTCCTTTCCTTCCCTTCCCTCCAGCACTTGCTGTCTACCTTGCTCCAAGAGTCTTGCTGGTTCTTCTCCCTTTCCTTTCACACACACCATTTCCCTCCTTGTCTCTGTAATTACAAAAGCCACCACAACCCCCAGGTTTGTATTCAGGCACAGGGACCTCTGAGCAGGCTGTGTGCTGCTCCATTGCGTTGTAGGAGAAGGTAACTCGCTCCACCAAAGGGCAATGCATGTCTGTGGGAGCACCAGTGTAACTGGGACACTTAATATTTCACACCTGCTGGAGTAGAAGCCAGACTTCAAGGACTTCCCATCTGATCTAAGTTTATAAAGAGGATTTAGAGTGGGAAAGGGATGCATATTGGTTTGATGACACTCCCCCACCCCCGAAAGTTTCTTGCTATAGCCCTGCATACTCCAGCTATCCCACATCTCCATGAACCACTGCAGATCCATCAGTGAAACATGTCAAACGGCAGCAGTTTTCCCAGGGTCAGTGGGCAGGATGGGTCTTTCTCCATACAGAGAACGCCACAGACACCTTCCATAAACCTTCCATCTTCTGTTGCTCTCATTTTGTTTTATCTTCCTCCCTCCTTCCTCTCCTGACTCTTTCTTTGAGAGGGTCAGAGCTGTAGCCTGGTGTGCTTAAGCAGCTCTTCAGGCAGCTTGTTCAGGTCAGCCATACCCTCTGGACAGTTCCTCCATACAGGCAGCTCACGGTAATTTGGTATTGCAGTCGTGGCCCGTCTCTAACTCTGAATTCTAGGAAGCAAATTTTGCCCAATAAAGGGAATCAATAAGCTTCCCTGTGCATGTTCTCACTGCTGTTAACAAAACCATCACATAAGCAGTTCTTCAAATCTCTTCTCAGATATTGCTCCTAAAATATCAGCTGCACAGAGTTCGATGAAAATTGCGGAGAGAGGCCTTTTGTGGTATAACTCCAGGTTGGCTGGAGATCCTGCACAGAAGTTTGCTTTGCTTAAAGCTCTGGGGAGATTCGGGGCAGGGGGAGCAATTGGAAAGCAGTGCACATGGCTTAGAATAGAATAGAATCATAGAATTGTTTAGGTTGGAAAAGACCTTTAAGATCATTGAGTCCAACCGTTAACCCAGCACTGCCAAGTCCACCACTAAACCATGTCCCTAAGCACCATGTCTACACATCTTTTAAATACCTCCAGGGAGCTATTTAACCATTCAGCCTCTTCCCTGGGCAGCCTGTTCCAATGCTCGATAACCCTTTCAGTGAAGAAATATTTCCTAATATTCAATCTAAAGCTCCCCTGGGGCAACTTGAGGCCATTTCCTCTTTTCCTATCGCTTGTTACTTGGGAGAAGAGACCAACACCCACCTCTCTACAGCCTCCTTTCAGGTAGTTGTAGAGAGCGATAAGGTCTCCCCTCAGCTTCCTCTTCTCCAGGCTAAACAACCCCAGCTCCCTCAGCCACTCCTCATAAGACTTCTGCTCCAGATCCTTCACCAGCTTCATTGCTGCTCTTTGGACACGCTCCAGCACCTCAATGTCCTTCTTGTAGTGAGGAGCCCAAAACCGAACACGGTATTCAAGGTGCGGCCTCACCAGTGCCGAGTACAGGGGCACGATCACCTCCCTGCTCCTGCTGGCCACACTATTCCTGATACAGGCCAGTATGCTGCTAGCCTTCTTGGCCACCTGGGCACACTGCCGGCTCATGGTCAGCCTGGGAACCCCCCCAGGTCCTTTTCCGCCGGGCAGCTTTCCAGCCACTCTTCCCCAAGCCTGGAGCGTTGCCTGGGGTTGTTGTGACCCAAGTGCAGGACCCGGCACTTGGCCTTGTTGAACCTCATACAATTGGCCTCGGCCCATCGATCCAGCCTGTCCAGATCCCTCTGCAGAGCCTTCCTACCCTCAGGCAGATCAACACTCCCGCCCAGCTTGGTGTCATCTGCAAACTTACTGAGGGTGCACTCGATCCCCTTGTCCAGATCATTGATAAAGATATTAAACAGAACTGGCCCCAATACTGAGCCCTGGGGAACACCACTTGTGACCGGCCACCAACTGGAGTTAAGTCCATTCCCCACAAGTCTTTGGGCCTGGCCATCCAGCCAGTGTTTTACACAGTGAAGAGTACACACGTCCAAGCCATGAGCAGCCAGTTTCTCCGGGAGAATGCTGTGGGAAATGGTGTCAAAGGCTTTACTAAGTAACTTGCCTCCTAGGCAGTCAACATCCACAGCCTTTCCCTCATCCACTAAGCGGGTCACCTTGCCATAGAAGGAGATCAGGTTAGTCAAGCAAGATCTGCCTTTCATAAGTCCATGCTGACTGGGCCTGATCACCTGGTTGTCCTGTACATGCCACGTGATGGCACTCAAGATGATCTGCTCCATAACCTTCGCCGGCATCGAGGTCAGACTGACAGGCCTATAGTTCCCTGGATCCTCCTTCCAGCCCTTCTTGTAGATGGGCATCACATTTGGTAACCTCCAGCCAGCTGGGACCTCCCTGGTTAGCCAGGACTGCTCATAAATAATGGAAAGTGGCTTGGTGAGCACTTCTGCCAGCTCCCTCAGTCCCCTTGGGTGGATCCCACCCGACCCCAGAGACTTGTGTGTGTCTAAGTGGTGTAGCACGTCGCTAACCATTTCCCCTTGGATTATGGGGGCTTCATTCTGCTCCCCGTCCCTGTCTTCCAGCTCAGGGGGCTGGGTACCCCAAGACCAACTGGTCTTACTATTAAAGACTGGGGCAAAGAGGGCATTAAGTACCTCAGCCTTTTCCTCATCCTTTGTCACTATATTTTCCCCCACATCCAATAAAGGATGGAGATTCTCCTTAGCCCTCCTTTTGTTGCTAATGTATTTATAGAAACATTTTTATTGTCTTTTACAGCAGTAGCCAGACTAAGTTCTAGTTGGGCTTTGGCCTTTCTAATTTTCTCCCTGCATAACCTCACAACATCCTTGTAGTCCTCCTGAGTGGCCTGCCCCTTCTTCCAAAGGTCAGAAACTCTCCTTTTTTTCCTGAGTTCCAGCCAAAGCTCTCTGTTCAGCCAGGGTGATCTTCTTCCCTGCTGGCTCATCTTTTGGCACATGGGGACGGCTTGCTCCTGCGCCTTTAAGATTTCCTTCTTGAAGAATGTCCAGCCTTCCTGAACTCCTTTGCCCTTCAGGACTTCCTCCCAAGGGACTCTGTCAATCAGTCTCCTTAGCAGCCTAAAGTCTGCCCTCCAGAAGTCCAAGGCAGCAGTTCTGCTGACCCCTCTCCTTACTTCTCCAAGAATTGAAAACTATAATTTTTTGATCGCTGTGCCCCAGACGGCCTCCAATCGTCACATCACCCACAAGTCCTTCTCTGTTTGCAAACAACAGGTCCAGCAGGCACCTTCCCTAGTTGGCTCCCTCACCAGCTGGGTCAGGAAGTTCTCTTCCACACACTCCAGGAACCCCTTAGACTGTTTCCTCTCTGCTGTATTGTACTTCCAGCAGATGTCTGGTAAGTTGAAGTCCCCCACAAGAACAAGGGCTACCAATTGTGAGACTTATAGAATTATGTGCTTATAGAATACTTTGTCTGCCTCTTCATCCTGGATGGGTGGTCTATAACAGACTCCCACCATGACATCTGCCTTGTTGGCCTTCCCCCGATTCTTACCCATTGTCCTGGTTTTGGCTGGGGTGGAGTTAGTTTTCTTTCTGGTGGTTGGTATGGTGCTATGTTTTGGATTTGGTGTGGGAAGAATGTTGATAACACACTAATGTTTTTAGTTGTTGCTAGGTAGTCTACTTTCTCAAGGACTTTTCAGCTCACATGCTCTGTGAGGTGCACAAGAAGCTGGGAGGGAGCATAGCCRGGACAGCTAGGCCAGCTGGCCAACGGGGTATTCCATACCATATGATGTCATGCTCAGCATATAAGGCTGGGGGAAGAAGAAGGAAGTGGGGGACGTTCGGGGTGGTGGCGCTTGTCTTCCCAAGTCACCGTTACGCGTGATGGAGCCCTGCTTTCCTGGGGATGGCTCAACACTTGCCTGCCCATGGGAAGTAGTGAAGGAATTCCTTGTTTTGCTTTGCTTGCGTGCGCGGCTTTTGCTTTCCCAATTAAACTGTCTTTATCTCAACCCACGAGTTTTCTCACTTTTACCCTTCCGATTCTCTCCCCCATCCCACCCGGGGGAGAGTGAGCGAGCGGCTGTGTGGTGGTTAGTTGCCTGCCAGGTTAAACCACTACACCCATAAACACTCAACACTACCATCACCATCATTAAGCTCTAGACAATCAAAACACTCACCAAAAATCATGACACGTATAGGTCTACCCCACTGCCTCTCCTTCCTTGCCTATCCTTTCTGAAGAGTTCATAGCCATCCATTGCAGCACTCCAGTTTTGCGAGTCATCCCACCATGTTTCCGTGATGGCAACTATATCATAGTTTTCCTGCTGCACAATGACTTCCAACCCCTCCTGTTTGTTGCCCATGCCACATACATTGGTGTAGATGCACTTCAGTTGGGCTATTGATCCTCCCACCTTTTTGCAGGGAGAAGCCCTAATTCCTATGTGACCCTTCTCAGGCGCTTCCGTGGTTTCTAACCCATCAAGAACCCTTGCGTCTTTGTTGCCGCATGGATCTCCATCCCCTACCTCCACTGAGACGGCAGATCAAAGGACCTCATTAGCACACTGTCCCTCAGACATTGGTGTGCTGCGCCCAGGCTTATCTGTACTAACCTGGTTAYATCCCTTTCGCCCTTCAAATCTAGGAAGCTTGGAAACTTGTAGGAGAGCAGGCTGCTGCTTGTGCACCGACTGCATTAGAAATTCATAAGCAGAGAAAGAACAAGGAATTTGCCTGGTGAAATGAGCGGATCAGCTTGCAATGGGGTAACTTGGCACCTGGTGGCAGGAAAATAAGGGTGTGGGTAGGACTGTGCAGAGCTTGGATGGGGCAGGCTGAGGAGCAGTCTGTCTTGTACCTCTGTTGCATACTGAAATAAGCAGAACTGAATGACTGTGCTCCATGTGTCTGCCTCCAAAAAATGCAAACTTCAGCTTCCCAAAAGTAGAGTTTCTGTAGATGAACTGGTTTTGATAGTTTTTTTGACTGAAAAAGTATGTTAACATMAGAATAATTCCAGAAGAGACACCAAAGGCTAGTTTACATTGCATGCTGCAGTAAAAAAGACTGATAGAGAATGTCACCAAAAAATCAAAAAAGGGGAAATACTTCTAAAAAGCYGATAGTTTTTAGTAAAATCTTTCATGTTCTACTAAAGGCCATTTTTCAACCAAATGATTCTTTGCCTTGTCCTAGACTTGAAAAATGTTAAGCAGCATCTCCCAAGGCCATGCTAGAGAGGCTTGGAGGGAAGGGGAGCGATTGCATTTCGCTGAAGGAGCTCCCAGCCACAGTGGCTGTGCCTGAGATGACTTTCTGGATATTTCATGCTCTCTGTCCTTGYCTTTAAGTTCAGTTTTGCCTCTGAATTTTTTGGTGCTACTCCTACTTTTATCTCTGTGGTGTTCTTATGAGGTGGGTAGTTATGCTGGRAGGATCCTGGACTCAGTGGTGCCGGCATCTCTCCCGATGGGCATCCCTACACCATGTTGGCTTCACCTACACCAGGTTATGTCAGGGTGACTGTGAGTCAGAGAGGAGRCTGTAGCCCCTACACAAATGCGCATCACACAGCTCAAGGTCTGGTTTTGGCCCACAGAGCTGAAAAGAGGGCAACCCTTGTAGATGTTGTGACTGAAGAGAAATGAGGGTGGGCACTACTCATCCATGAATCTCACAGCAAGTCTGCTTCCAGAGGGGTGTTTTTTTTGTTTGCTGGTACAACCCCAAGGCAGGATGCATCCATGAGTTGTCTGTCATCCACAGAGCATGAGTTGAGTATTGGTTTATCAATGGAGCTGTGTCCATGCTAGGGTGTTGACATGCTAAATGCAGTCATAAAACCCTTCTGCAACTTCTGGGCACTAGCTCTTCCAGCACGTCATCTTAGTGAGGCTGGGGGACTGGCTGGGCTTTGGGAGCAGAGTGAGCAACCTGGAGCTGAGCACCCACTGCTTGTAGCCGCACTCGCGTGCGGGTGTGCTCTGTGCTGCATCCCGCTGCCCCCATCCCCGACTGCTTGGCCTGGCTCTGTTTTCACAGAAACCTGGATCCATGCTCCAGTAGGTCAGGTCTGGATGATGGTGCTGCGGTTGCTGTCTCCACTTACTGGCCCTCATAACTGCTGCTGCCCTTCAGAGGAGGCTGAACAGTCTTGCCAGGCCTCTGAGAAATGGACTTTTGTGCAATGCCAGCTTGTTTACACCTCTAACCTGAGCCAAGCATCGTGTGCTTTTTAGTCTGCCTAACTAGAGATCTCTGCAGTCAAGTAGGGAATTGTTCCATTACAGAAACTGTGGTTGAAAATGAAGTTATTTTTCTAACAGGCCAAATATATACATCAAAATGTTACAGAAAAGACTCAACAACTGCTGTTTAAAATGACTTGGCAGGATCTATTGACACATTTGCTTGCCACCTGATTTATTGCCAATGTGGGTTTTATTGCTGGAATGAAAGACCTGTAGCCAAAGGTCTGCTATTTATCCCTCCAGGTTCCTGTCCTGCCTGCTGCCATGCACCCCAGCTGGACCTGGGGGTGGGAGAAGGGAAGGACCAGACTTCAAGGAAATATTGGGTTTGCAACCTCCATGCTCATTTTGTCTTTGACATGCCTGTTGGACAGGGTGACTACAAATTGCTTCAGTGGTGGTACTTTTTGTATGGTAGACAAGGGACACTGTGTAAAGGAAGGATGATGTGACCAATGGACTCTTCGTACACTCACRCACATGCACACACACACACATATATATCTAATATTTTGTTGAGGACTTTTTGTTCACAAATTRCATGTTTGAGTTTGCAGAGTATTTTCACCTGAGAATTTCACTGTGATTGCAGGGATTTCTCTTTTCTTCCTTGGCACACTAAACCGTTGTGACTTGGATTTGGAGGTCAGGCTGTCCCTCTGCCACCAGTAGTCCATCCCAGGGTACTCCTTATGCTCTCCTTCACTCTCCTTGTTTTCCCATTCTGTCTTTCCAAAAGAGCCTGTGTCCATCCATGGCAGCACTTCAGTGGTGTGAGCTCTCCCACCATGTCTCTCTGATCTCAGTGAGATCATAGCTCTGTGGCTGCATGCAGATCTCAAATTCCTCCTGCCTGTATTAGACTGGGAAGGAAGAATTAAGGTTCCTTTGGCAAAATATGAGGTCTAATAAACTTACTATTAATATCTAACCATAAATTAGCTCAGATCTCAGTTGTCACTCAGTATGTCCATTCAGGACTTTTCATGGTTTGTGTTTCTGGAAGAAGAGCCCTTCTCTGCCACAAAAACAGCTCTTCCCCTTCGTTCTTCCTTATCACTGGTGGCTCCTGGCCTCCTGTGAGTCTTTGTTCTCCTGTTGAGCTCAGTGACTTTCATACACCAGCTTTGCACTAGCAAAAATGAAGTAGAGACACTTTTCAGGTGTCTCAAGCAGGAACCACTTACTGTTGAAATCTACCATTTCTAATTTCTTTTCCCTTTGGACAGCCATGTTTCTCCCAACACCTGTGCTTTCATGTAAATATGGTCCAAGAAAACCAGGGTCAGTGTTCATTACTTCTCTTATGTATTCAACAGTCACTTTCTACTGGCATAGACTTCCTCCTTTCAGCTAGCTAATGTCTCATATGCCATCAGAAATAATGATTAGACAAATGTAACCTGAGCACTACAGTTACCTACTTATTCCTGGCATTTTGCAATGACTGTGTGACACGTTGATACAAAAAGCAGAGAAAGCAAGMAGCTCTCCTTGCTTCTTTCAGACAGGGTAAGACATAACTGGCACACTTYATTTCAGGGAATTCTGTCACTGATCTTTTTAGTGGGACTCCTGAGTTTCATAAAAGATGTTTTGTAGAGTGGTGGGAATGTATGGAGGGGAGGGTCTCTGGGTCTGGTGGGAGTAGTGGTCTACGCCATGATTGTTTGGGWTTGCTGTACCAGATGACCCTGGTGGCTCTTTCCAAACTTGTCAAACTCTGTAACCATTGGCTTAGTCTTTATATTTGTGGCTCTCCACTTTATTTTCTTTATTCAGAGCTAGACACAGTCACAAGCAGGGTCTTGTCATGGAAAMGCTTAAGTCATTTTAACTATGATTGGCAGTCATCACTGTCAAACAAACAYGAAGGTTAGAGAACATTGTCTGTCTTCTAAACATTACCAACCTGGACTAAGACAAAGATATCTATGAACCATCTACATGTTTCAAACAAGTGCTTCCTTTATATTCATCAATCAATTAGCTTTACAAATTGCTGTGATGATGCTGACATGTTTGATGGGCTGAGCAAAATGAGATGGTTTGAGGTGTCATTTTATCAAAGACCTCAAACTTTGACGGGCACRTGAAAAAAGAGAAACAATTTTTTTCCCACCAAACCTGTTCAARCTGAGCTTTGGCGTAAAGACTCAGTTCATGTTTGAGCACGGGGGGATGGCTTCAGCTGCCATCAGGTACTGTCTGCCAGTGTCTATTTGTTTTCCCACCAAGTAAATCTGAGGAACTTTCTAGAGAAACAAAGGATAAGAGCAAGTCTGAGTTAAGGGCATAAGTACCCAGACACTTCTTTAGAAAAGCAAGGCTGGAAAACTAGATCAATCCCCAAGCAGGCTCAACCTCAAGTTTGAACCTGTAAGAGAAACAGCAGGGTGCATATCAAATTGCAGGGTTGTGTTACTGTGCTACAGTGGTGGCACTGCTTGATTCCATTTTAATAGAGCTGAACAAAATGGGAAGTGCTTGTCTTAAGAAAGTGTCAATAGCTATATTTTGGGGAGACTGGGTGATTCAAATCCATTTTGTTTGATCAGAACTTCCTCTTGCCACTTCCCTTCTCTGTGTGCTTAGAATCAATTTCTTACAGAGCAAAGAGTGTGTGGATACAGAAGTCAGGCCAAATGTTGTCTACAGTGTTTGACCTAGATTTTTCAAGGGACTTTATAGCTAAGCGCATGTACAAAAATCTAAATTCAGCCAAGTGTCTAGCTTGCATGAATGGTTGTGCTGGTAAATCAAAAAAACACTAATGAAAATGGACAGAGACTTTTTCCACACAGTTCCTGATCAGTACATGGCAGTGCAGAGAGTATACTTGCAAAGTGAACATGCAGTTAAACATGCATCTTTCACAASTAAACTCCCTTGGAAAATATTAGTCAGAGATCAGAATCTAACTTGATCCCAGAAAATATGCTCACTCAGCCAGAAATAGGAAAATGGTTATAGACATACATATGCATATATTTCTGTTTTGCATRTACAGTTAACTCTAAGAGCACATATTTCAGAATAGCATCTCATACTATTTTTTTAATTAGGCTGGTGGCCTTATGGAACATTTCCAATTGCAATAAAGTGCTAAGTAGGGAAAAAGAAAGAAATTATATCTGGAGAACAAAATGCACTTTTTTTTTTTTTCCCCCTGGCAGCAGTCTGCAGGCAAAAGTCTATGCRCCCATAGGAATCATCTCGTAAAGAAAGATCCCCGGTGTGCAAACTTTACAAAAGCTGACATTAATGTGTATYGGAATTAGAGAGATGCCAGTCTGGCTTTCAAGCACTGTCACAGCTGTTAAGTTATGGGCTGGACAGACTGCAGCTTTGTTCCAGATGAGCGAACTGGATTGCAGATCCCGGTATGTTAACCATTAGGGGCTCTGCCTGGAGAACCCAAAGATATCACCAAGAAATGGGGTGGCGAGCTATTTAATCTGACAGAACAAGGAGCACATCTTCATGGTAGGCACTTATTTAAATGCCTCCAATTCAAAACATTTAGAGGCTTTTGTTGGCAAAAACTGTGTCACAGCTGCCACGTTAGCCCTGACCTCTTATCACCAAAGGGAAAGCTCTGTGGGTATGAACATTGCATCCCACACTGTTGTCAACCTGCATTGTTGGCTTCACCTGGACTTTGGCACTCTGGACTTTTCCGAAGCTTTGGAGAGCCATTATCTTACTGTCAGAGGAGTTCTGCCCCCAGTGGTTGAGCCAATCTCAATTATTCTACAATAATTGGAGCAGCAAAATTCTGTGTTTTGGTGGGAGCTTTCCTTGACACCATTCTGCTCAAGCTCAGGATGCTGATACCACTTGAGCTCGTTGGCTGCTTATGGTGCATATCGGCCCTACTGGATACCTCCTCTTCTCATCCCCACTGACTCCTGGTCATCATGGACAGACACATATACAGACTCTCTGGGACAACGCGTGCTACTTCACCAGCTTCTAAGTAGTGGGTGGGAATTGGGAATAGGAGACAACTCTTGGCATGTCCCCTTTCCTTAGTAACAAGGAGGCAAATGTAGACTGAGTTTGGGCATGCACGGAGCAGGTTTGTGACCCTTTGCTTCTGAGAGTGTGGTGCTTAGAGGAACCACTTCACCTGGTTTCCTGCCACCCTGCACTTGCCTTCCACAACTGGCTGCTAACATGGGCACCTGCATTCTCTGCTCAGACCTAAAACGTTCATTAGGGACATAATGAACATTCTTGTAGTTATGAAACAGTAGGAATAGGGAAAATTAAATCCATCAGAAGTACAAATTGGGGCTGTTAGTACTTCTCTTGACCTGAGGGGCCTCAGGAATGGGTCTGGTGTTCTTATTATGTCACACCTTATATAAATAAGGGATAAAATAGCAGTTCCTGCCCCAGTGAGCAAAAGACATTAGGGAGACAGATGAACAGAAACATGAGTTAGAACTTCTGACAGCAAAGTGCTGCAGTAGAAGGCTATTTTAGAACTTGCTGCCTCAAGGGATTTTGGACTTTCTTGCCTTGCAGTCAGCTAAAGATGTTGATGCCAATTTAGTAAGAATTAAACGTATTCTTTCAACTTCAGGCATTTCTCCTAAGTTGCTATAAGTAAGATCTACTTTTTTCCCTTCAACTCTCTCTGGGTGCATGGCTTTTGATACAGCATAAAAAGCAGAAGGTTCAAATCAGACTTACAAACATCACTGTCATTCAGCTCTCTCCTTGGCAAAAGCTGTATTAATACATACTGAAGTGTCTCAGCTGGTGATCAAAATTTTTCTTGCATTGCCATGGCAATGCAAAGGAAACTGAATTCCAGTATGACAAAATACCTCGTCTCTTTACCCAATCATTATCACTGACGTTGTACAAACATACTTTGGTGGTGCATTTCCCCCCCTTCCCCTGGGCCACTCTATGATCTCAGGAACTCCTGTTAGGCCTTAGCCATTGTGTAACGAGTTGGGYGGTTGAGCATCCCTTGACCGTACCAGGCACTCTTGCATGGCTAARGTGGGGAGCGACACTGATCGTACCAGGAACACCATCTACCTGATCAAGGTAGGGAACAAGAATGGGGGATAATCCATCATCTCCGACAGCCCTGAAGCATTCCTTRCCTGGATCATAGCTCAAGTGGATCGATACCATGGTTACCGTGGAACAATACCATAATTACTATCCCGRATCACCCCGGATAGTGGCCAGGATGGAAATTTACTGATGCCTAAAGCCAATCAATTCGCAAASCTATAAAAAGYGGTCCCAAGTGAGACCCTTTGAGTTCTCCTGGACCCCTCTGAGTGGKACGCCTCTCAGAGTTCGCAAACTCTCGAGTTTGTGATATTYGGAGGACCGTTGGGACCTGGGCTGAAACASTCCTCGACCGAGACACTCCTCAGGASTCAACCCTTCTCCCGTTGAGAAATGCCAAGACATTTAGCGTATTTTGCAGACTTGAGGGGAATTTTTAATCRGTACATTTATCTAGCTATAGGCCTTTATCTTTCATGAATTTATCTAGCTTTGGGCCCTTGTGTGTGAATTGATCTACATCTTATAGGTGTGTGCGTGTGTATTGATTTAGATAGCCAGTAATAAGCATAATGTGTAATCAAGTCGCTTTAGTAATTGAAGTAAACTTGATTAGCTCGCTTTGTAATTGTTAAATTAGTCAATGATTAAGTACTGTCAAAATCTTATGATCTACTTAAAACTGTAAATKAACTTTAAATTGCTGCTAAACACATATAATCCCTTAGGCATAAACCGTTGACCAGGTCTGAGACTAGGGATAGATCCAGCCGCAGCTAGACTCCTCTCTGAGAAGGAGTTTAGAAAGCAAGGGTGTCTACTCTGAACCTTGTGACTCAATGGGAGGGTCTCCTTATCCCTTCTGCATTAGACACAAACTATTGTCMAAGTCTGAGACTAAAATTGGATCCAGACRGGTCTTCTCTGAACCTCATGACTCAATGGGAGGGTCTCCCTTACCCTTTTGTCCYTCATCTCTTCACAAATCATTCCAACATAACTCTGACACAGTTTTTCCTTGTGTATACTTAATCCATGTAATGAGTAATATAATGAACCTTGCCATTGAATTCTGTTAAGTCTCGCTTTTATAAATTTCTATTRAAATCACTTTTTGCTGATACCTTTGCCAGTGATTCTTTAAGYGGCCTCAAAACCAYTCATTCGCAACACCTACAATGCTGACAACAATTAGGTGTCTAGCAACACTGGAACGGGGCAGGTCAGRGTACCTGGCTTTCCTGAAGAGTGCTGGAGATTATTCCCCTCCCATATCCTATGATGGATTTGCTTTGGTTTTTGTTAGTTCGTGATTTTTAGAATCCTCAGCTCTTGGAYATGCTTTTTTTTGCTTTTTTTCCCTTCCCCCTTGTATCTTCAATTTTACTTAGCAATAACGTGTTTGTGGCTGTCGTGGTTGTGGAGAAAATGCAGCAAGGGTACATGCTGAAAGAGTGTGTCCATCCCTTCTCTCATGTTCCCTTTGCTCCCACTCAGCAGTATATGCCTTCTTTCCTTTACATTATCCCAAGGAACTCTTTCATGTCTCTTCACTTGGCCCAGGCAATAATCATTGGTTTTCCAGAATCACCTAATTCCCACGGGGCTCCTTGTTTACCTGTGGGCTGGGCAGGAGGCAGTGTGTGCTGCTTGGTGGCCAAACAACATGCTTTGTCTGTCTGACTTGAAGGCTAGTGATCAGTTTTTCAGGCTGTGCTCTTTGCAGATCTCACTTTAAAACTCATAATAAAAAGATTCAAATAGAAAAACATTTTAAGATAAATACCATGTTTTTTCAGCAGCCCTAAAAGGTTTGGAGTTAGTTTTTTCAGTGTTTGTTTTTGGCAAGTCTACAACTGCCAAGCTCTAATGCTTTTGCAGGTACTGACAATCACTTGCAAAGCTTGAACCCAGCACTTCTATGTACCCTTGCAGAGGTGGATGGCCTCCAAATGCATGCACTGTGCAATCCTTTAATTCTTCAAAACAGGGGCCAAGATGCTGGGACCAATACAAAGAAACGAGTTGTCTTCTGTCTTCCTCTTGTGGATGAACACCAATCCAAGGGGACTGCATGTTCTCAGCTACACTGGACTCAATGATCCACTATTTTTCACTGATGTTTAAGATTTTTTTCTTCTTTTTCTTTGTGCCTTAAAGCGCTTGTAAAAAYACATTCTGATGCCCACACTTGTTCACAAACACAAGGCAATGTCCCGAGCTAGGAGAAGTTCTTATGGGGGAGTTGACTAGAGATGTTCGGAAGTGAAAATATTTTCCATTGTAGGGTTCCCTATCARCTTGATATTTCTACGTATAATCAAGGAGTTTCTATCAACTTTCCTTTCAGACTTTGTGTGTGCATGACTTTTCTATGATACTCTCAAAAATGAAATTTAATATCTGTATTATTTCATCTTATTTGGAAGAAAAAAAAARTACAGACAAACAGAAAGATCCTGTCCAATTCTACCTTGTAAACAAATTTGTTTTCRGAGTAAATGACAGCAATGAGAAGAAATAACATGTAAAAAAAGAAAGTGCACAGATTAAGTCTGAATTCTAGGCCTATGTTTTCCCAGTAACGGAGACTTGTGGTGCTTTCAACCCTGTCTCCACTAAAATCTGTTAAGACTACTGCGTAACCTCTCATYCCCCTTTATAACTTGCATGTTGTCACTGCTTTTCAAACCCATCACTCCTAAGAATGTCTCTCTGGGAAGGGCACACAGCACTAATATAGGAGCTGCACGTGAAGGAAATCCATTGTCAGGGGGATGCTCTGGAATATGCTTCAGAGGATAGTATTGCAAAAATGCCACAATACATCCTCCTGATAATACATTCCCTGTGAGCTACACAAAGACAGAGTAGAGAAAGAGAGGCATTTGTATGACAGCAGACACTGCAGAGCCATGACATGAATTTGCGAGTAGCTTTGTATGTCAATGTGAAAAAGTTGCTTTCCCCAATTCTTTTTACCCTCCCAGCCCCTCTCAATGCACAGAACAGAGGCTTGAGCAGACACAGTAGAAACCGTCCACGGCAGAACTGCCACCCTTGAGTTATGATCAAGTAATTATGCCAAACTGTCCCCATGTCTCAGGGCTACACCACAGAACTGCACCCCGGTGCCTTGGACATCTGCCCCCTAAAACAGGACACAAGCAACTTGTCCCAGCTCTCAGGTTGCTTCAAAGTTGATTATCTCTCCCTCATGCACAGCTGACCAAGGAGTTTCCCCAGCTCCAGTTCAAACAGACCCTGAAATGAAACTGGTTGGAAGTACAATATGAGCCACCCTTGTTCTCATGTCCTTCCTCTGGTCATGGCCATGGTTGGAGCCAGGATACCAGATGAACCTTTGGCTGCTCTTACCAGTACAACTGTTCTTATCTCCTTACAAAGCCTACCCAGTGCTTGGCTGTTGCTACCTTCCAAAATGGGCTGATTTGGATTCCAGAGGCAAAGCATCGCTCCGACTCACCCTGCCATGAACCTGGATTAACTGCCAACACCAATGTCATCAGTGAACTCGATCTTCCATCATCTGGGTGTCATGCTATACTCATTAGCTAATTGCTTCTTAGGGCTCCTACCCTACTCCTGGCTGGACTGTTTTATCTTCTYACAACATGCTGAGGAAACAGGATCAGAAGAGTTAAATGAATTGTCTGAGGTCCCACATCAAGTTTAGTCTAYGGGTACCTGCCTCCAGTTGTCTGACCTCCAGCTGCCTCGCCTCCCTGCTTCTTTGTTTTCACATCTGTCTTGCAAGTAACATTAAACATGCTTTTCAAGTAAGTACATCCAGATAAGAAAAGGGTTAAAATTCACCATGTTTATCATAGAGTGAAGCATATAGATAACACTGATCTATAGTGGAACAGGGTGGGGCTCCTCTGAGGGGACTGAAAAATAAATGAGGAGTCCTTCTCCATAAACCTTACTTGTGGCAGCGGGTCCTACTTACAGCAATGAGGACTACTGATATACATGAGGACAGGCAGCTCTAGAGGTGATAGCTACAGACTAATTAATCTACTGTACAGAAATCTTGATGCCAAAGGATGTCCCACTGCAGAAGACTTGGTYGAGTTAAGGTCTGATATCCTAGTGTGTCTTATCCCTGCAATTAAAAACGCAAGTAAGCAGGTAAAGAACAAAGATGCATTTTGTTGCCAAAAAAATCAAATTATTGGCTAAATATTTACTTGCCTTAAGATCTAAGCAGCCTGTGCCAATGCAAGCCATGATGCCTTGTTATTTTACACTCAGCAAAACCGCATGAAAGCTATTAATTGATTAGACTTCCACTGTGCTTTGCTTAGATACTGGTTGTGGGCAAAGAAAGTTCTTTAGTATTCCTACAGTCCATCTGCCTAGTTAATGAAAGCTTATCCAAGGTATGTGAAGCTCAACCACATCATCCCCTGATCTGTTTTTCGGCCTCTCCCCAAATCATGAAGGGTGATACCTTCTACCCGCTCCATCCCTGCAGGCTGAGTGCTGTCCATCGCAAAGCAGCCACCTGGCTCCTGTCTCCAGTCATCTCCAACTCCTCTACTTTGAGCAACACCTGCGGCTCCGTGTGGCTTTTTCTTAGCACATGGTAGATCTCAGAACRCTTCTTTCTTCCCTGTAACCACTGTACGCTGGTTGCGATACTGAGGTTGGCAATGCTGTTAGTTGAGCATCAGAGYGATACTTCGATGAGTAGCTGCATTTTTTAAATGGAAATATGTTCTATAGTGTGGAATTCCCAAGGCTCCTCTGACCAAAGGAAACAATATGAATACAACCTCATTAAAGACTAATGCGTGTTTCCAGGCATTGACAAACATCCAGGCAGCTCCTAGTGGGCCACAGGGGAGAAGCGTATGGAGCACTATAAAAGCTTTATGAATTACAAACTTGCCAAATTGCTGTTTAAACAAGGAAGCAAATGGGAAGACCATCTGCATCAGATTGAAACTGCTTATAATCCTGTCACTTGTGCCAGTATGGCATGTTTAAGCTTTTCTGTTGGCACATGCCCAAGAGACACAAAAATTTGTAGCTTTTACAGCAAAGTGTCCCCCCCCAGTCATACGATCTGACACTCCTTTTGCCATTTCTCTTGGGTTACTGATGGAGCGKGTAGCTTTCCCTCTTCTTGCAGCCCAGGGTGAGCCCTCCCCTGTGCCTTGGGCTGTGCATGCTGGGGAGCCACTCTGGAAACCCACTACTCGCTCTCTCCCATCTACTCATGGTCCTTCTCTGCCTCATCCCCAGTATCAAACATCTCACAGCCTCACAAGTTCATCCTCAGCAAACCTCCACCAGGCCAGCAGTGCTGCTGTCCTCGCTTTACAGATGAGAAAGCSAGACATTAAAATGACTTGTGTGAAGTTACAAGATGAGCCTGTATCAGCGAAGGGCTGATCCCAGCTCTGCCTCTTGTTGGACTAGGGCGATGCTCCGTTCCTTATCCCTCAGTCCTGGGACTGCACACCAGCCACGGGCTCCTTTCTGATCATAGCAATTAGTACAAACTTGAAAGAGAGCCGAGGGAAAGCTAAACCATCAGCTCACCACTCCTCATGTAGATCTTTATCTTGTCTCTTTACAAGGAGCTTTGAAATAAAAATAAAACAAGTTACTGATAATTAGCTCTAAAGACACACAAGCAATTGTGCTTTATCGTGTACAAGCTCTTTGATAATAGGCCAGGCCTTGTGCCATGAATTGCTAATTAATTCTTTCTTAGCAAAATGTTTGCTTAATTAAAGAGTGTACTGATTTATAAACACATCCCTAAATATTATTCACTTTGCATCTGCTGAAAAGAACGCAGACTGTTCCTGCGCTTTAACATTTCTTTTCAAATTATTCCATTATCCTCAGCTATGCTTTTTTCAACACTGATTGTGACAGATTCAGAAATTATTAAATCATAAATACAAAGAGAAGAAGCTATTGATACACACATAATGGGAAATGTTCTCACARCCCCCAAAATATTTCAAATAACAACAAAACCAGAAAGAGACAGGGAGGCAGAAATGAAGCTCCTGGCCTGGCTCTGTTCTTACTCATGCTGGGGTAAATCATGACCCAGTCCCCAGAGCTCAGCCTGATGTAAAAGCAGAGGAAGGATCTCTCTCAGTTCTCCTGCAAGATCACTGCTACTTAAATCAGGTCCTACCTGATTGTCTGCTGCCTTTCATGGTGCTTGCATGGGGTGGGCTCATCAGCGAATTCAGTCACTGGCCTGTTTACAGTCCAGGACTTGCTTTTTAACCAGTTTCTTCTCAGGAGCTTCTCAGGAGTTAAGGCTTTTTTCTCTTTCAGTTGCACCGTCCTATGTGGAGAGGAACCGGGGAGTCAGGAGTAACGGCCTGCACGCTGAGCATGCTGTGGGAATGGAATTTMACTRGSAGATGTGCACGTATGCCTGAGATAAGACCTGAACACGTTGGTCCAGCTTGTTATTCTGTAAGGGAGCTGAAAACATCAAGAGAATCGTGTGATTGGCTAAGTCCAAGGCTGAGAACAAACGTGTGGATCATTGCYAAGGGAAAGAGAGACTGTTTTTCTCAGGGACACGATCCGGGTGATGACTGGGGGAGACAGCGGTACCACCCCGCTATGGTTAGGGATATATACTCCTGTATTGTACCAATAAATGATTCTGTGCATGCATAYGCGAGGGTCCGTGCCTTTACTTCTCCGACAGTCCTAGTAGGTGCTATCTCTGCTGTGATGCAGAGGAATGGCAAAGCAGGGAGAATGCAAGGTTGGTGTCCCATGGGAGCCAGCACAGACCTGTCCCCAGAGTCCTGGTGGCTTTAACCTGGGGCTGATGACAGCGGGAGCCTGGTCAAGAGGCTGTAGCCCAACTTACACTGTGTGGGGTGCCTGAAAGACCACACCTGGAGGAGGGAGAGTAGATAGATGGAACCCAGTAAGGGATCCAGGGCCAGGCAGTTGGCTCAGAGGAGGTGTGAGAATTTGGTGGGATGTGGAGGAAGAAGGTATGGAGTGAGAGGGGGAGCTGCAGCAGGCAGGTTTGATCCAGAGGGTCTCTGGACACAGTAGGGTTTCAGGGAGCTTGACTGTGCAGGGCAGCCCAGGCCAACGCAGTAAAAGAGGGGGGGAAAGCTGATCCAGCCCAGGAACCAGTGGGTTCAGCTCCAAGGTGGTGCAATTTTTCAGTGCTTCAAGGGATGCTCAGCTGAACACAGAGGTGATAGGAGCAGTTTGCTTTTCCTGAAGCACATGCATGAGTAACTCCCCAGGAGGACTTCATCCTGCTATGATGCATTGCTGCAATGAGCTGCAGCATTGCCACATGTTATGGCATAGCATTGCTATATGCTTGCCCTGTTCTGGAGGACTTCCCTGAGCAGGGGCCACCAGCAGATACAGGACAGTGGGCTCAGTGCACCTCCAGTGTGACCCAGCCCAGCCACCCCCACAGAGGACAGCACCTTTCACCCTTGGCCACTATGCCACCATCCTTAAGAGGGGCTGACACCGCTCAGGGAGCTGYGCTTTGGGATGTGCAGCAATGCCAGAGGCCTCTGCAGGGAATCCTGATGCCATCCCTCCCTCCCACCCCATAGGGTCACCCAGCTCTGCTCCAGACACAGCCCCTCAACTCCAGGGGTGAGCCACCACCATGCACGCCTCTGTCCTCTCCATTTGCATGTGCCAGCCATAACATGAAGAGTTTCTATTTACTCAGGGAAAGTTAGCGATTTACTTTCCACCCTGTTTACCTTACATTTTGTGCTGTATTACTGCCTACTGCATAAATCCATTCCAGAGTACCTGAGGAGCATTTGATGAAACACTGCCCTCCGAAACGCATAGGTTATAGTTGTCAGCAGCTGTAAGTCTGTCAGCRTTCAAGTGTAAATTCCTTTTCACCCAGCATTCATTAATCAGCCCAAATACCTCCTCCTTCTTTGTCTCTTCCCTCTAYCTCATTACTGATGTATCATGTGGCAAGTTGCTCGTTACACATCTTCGCTGTCAGAGTGGTGTGAAAGAGTCAAAACCACACRTACATTTATAGGAAAATCATTTGGGTTGAGGTTTTGTTGCAAGCTGGGGACTCTAATGAAGTGGATGGGGAGAGTCAGTTGTGAACATTCCCAAGCCATTTGATGAGCTTAAACAGAAAGCAGATGAAACTGGCTGGTTGCAATAGTTCTGGTGTGACACCAGGTGAAATGCAGCTTTTCTCCATGAGGCTTCCTATTGAGACTTTGAGTTTCATCAGACATGAAATGAAATGAGACACATGTGACCAGTGAGCACAAGTGAYTGCAGAGGAAAAGAGAAATTCACATGCGCCCTGAGAAGCCGGGCTGCCGGGTTGCCTGTTCAGTAGCAGCAAGATAGCACGTACATCTAGCACAGAGGCCAGCACACTATGGTAATCAAGTCTAAACTCTTCTTTTACTCAGAACTGGGTTTCCCCTCATGATCACTGCACTTAGCACCCTGTTTGTTTGCTCTAGAGCGCCTCTTCTCAATGGTTCTCCATCCCTGCCTGGGAATTTCATACCATGGAGAATCTCTTGCCTTCCCAGGTTAAGTTGCTCCAAGAGTTAACTACCCTCGCTGTTAGAAATGTGTGCCCTATTTCTAGTCTGAATGCTGGCTGCCTACAGAGACATTATGTATGCTGAGCACTGGATAACACACACTTCTCTGAATATATTGCAACTTGATAATAAAGAAGGTTACTTCTCATCCTCTACTTCTGATCCCTGGCTGGGGTAGATCAGAATTGTTCTGCTCAAGTCAGGGCAGCCGTGCCAGCTGACATGTCTGGATTTGGCTCGTTATTAACTGCAAGATACAGTTGCTTATGACTAAAATACCCAGTGTTTTTTTAAATAAGGAGAATAAAAGGTTACGCTGCTGCAGTTATTCATATTTAATCTGTTCCAATTACAATATGCATATTACTTTTCAAAAAGGATTTGAGACTTCTCCCACACAGACTTAAAAGTGTCGGCATGAAATATCAATGTTTTAGGCTAGGATTTTCAGAAGCACCTTAAGGAAATGAGGCGCCCACTTCTTATTGACTCTCATTGACTTCCCTTGAAAAATCCCATCCTTAATCATCATTATTATGCCATAAGAAGTGGTCTCCCTCATTATCACTGACATATCCTAGATACTGCCAGTACTCACAGCTGCCAYGTCTAACCCATAAAATATAATAAAACAAACCAAAACACTGGAGTTACTAAATGGACAAGTGCTCAGCATGTTACTAGTAGTGACAGTCAAGCAAYGTTAAGGTCTTCGCAAGGTCCTTATGCTTAAGCCAGTACCCTGCTTGCTGCGTCTGCACTTGGAAAGTGCAACCCAGGAGATCTCCGCTGGACACCTGCCCTGTGTCCAGGCAGCCCCATTTTCTCCAAGGTCTCTGCCCTGCCAGTGGAGAGGGCTACCTGTCTGAAGGATGATTTAGGAGCCAAAACACACTGCAGGGACTTGCTTGYCGTACAAACCAGTAGGCAAAGGACCCCAGGTGAAGTTTAGGTTCCATACGGTGTTTTGCAAGAATCAGACTCAGTCTGWTCAGACACCCAAAGTTGACCATCTCTGTTCCCTAGCTGACTGCACTAGCTGACCCTGTTCACGTGCCAGCAACAAGCCAGCAGGAAGCAGCACTCCCAGAACTGCCTTTACCTGCAGGTATGGTCTAGCAAGACACCAGGATGGTCTTCAGAAGTGTTTAAGAGTCAGGAGGTGGCAGGTGTAGGGAGGCATTCACAAGGCTGCTTGTTGTTGGCATAATAAAACGTTGCTGTAGTCCCTTTTCCGCCATCTGAGGTCTTTTCCTAATGCACTGAACCTGAAACTTTTCCACCACCTGCTTGACCTCCTCAGACTCTCCAGTACCCTCCAGGACAACCCCCCTACCCCGATGCTAGGACTTTTGGACAAGATCCCAAACATGTCACTATCTCCACATGCTCCTGAGAAGCCACAGACACAGCTGCGCTTAGAGGGCCTTCTGCATTGGCTGGGGATTACATTGCAAGGAACATACCCTGGCAGAAACTCACCAGGAAATCCTCAAAACATGGATTTTTCTTTGCCTTTTTCCCCACCAGAATCATTACAGAACCACCCTTTTCATTTGCAGTCATGTCTAGCAGCAGAGCATGTTGCTTAAAGCTACAGCCAGGGGTAAGCAAACCAGGGCTGATCTTGCAGACTGCTGACTCTTGCTCATGCAAAGGCTCCGTTTGGCTTCCGTAGCAGCAATCATGTGAGGAAAATCTGCAAAGCCTGTTGGGGCCAGAAAAATATTTATCAGCTTCTCATTATCCTTGCTCCTTTACAGCAGGGTTTCAGGGGACAACCGGGCTGTAAGTACAACAAGTTCTGCTTATTTTTTCTTTCAAAGAGCACCAAACCTTTAGCTATTGATTATAAGCAAAGGTTCATTAGGAAGGGGAAAGAAGAAGTGGGTTTAGTGAGAAATGCAGAAATCCCAGTTCAACTGCTCAGAGGCCTCTATGGATTAATAGAATTAATTTATCTTGCGGGGCATTAATTGAAGAATGTGCTGAGGTTAAGGACAAGGTCAGCTCTTCACAGCGTAATGTCTCCTACATAATTCACTTACCAAGCCATCAAGACAATCTGTGCAGAGTAATAATGAAGGATGGACGTTCTGCTCCCAGGATCTCAGGGAACATAACCTTGTATTACAGATAACTTTAAGTGAAAGTTGTAGGAAGGTACATGGCAGACGTTTTATTAGATGAGACATTTAGCACTATCTCATAGTTCTTTAAGATCTGCAGTTCCAGATCGGGTCTGGATAACATACAGAGGGACCTTTCTGMCCCAGCACAGAGTGTTTGGTCCCTCTGCTACACTGCATAAACAGTACTTAGCTTGAGCTCACAGCCCTCCTGCCAGGGAGTTGGCAATCTCACCCTTCGGCCCTATGAGGAACCAATCAATAAAAAACATCTCGGGAATTGTTACCGTGCTTTGTTATTCCACTAGACTGACTCAGGAAGGGCTGCTAGCTGGCTGCAGCAAACACCCTGCAAAACATACTGGGAAGAAGTACTTGGCTCGGGTTTGTTTGCTGGTGGGGGAAGGATGGAGAGAACGGGCTGTGATTGCAGGGGCTGTGGCACTGCCAGCATGACAACCTGTTAGGGTCCCCCAAGCAGAGTGAGCAGGGGGAGATGGACCACCCCCCCACAACGCCTGGGATTTACCCTGCAGCCTCTCCAACCCAGCTCGGGTTTGCCCTGCCAGGGCCAGGCTAGGGCAGATATATATAGACCATATACAGCAGAGGAACAGGAGCCAGCTGAAGGGGGGTGAGAAGCAAAAARGGACGAGCAGATGTGCCAGCTTAGGGTGGGGTTTTTGTCTCTGTTTTTGTGCTTGCAAAGGGTAAATGCAGTGCAGGTATGGCTGTCAATACTTACTGCTACCCTGATGTCTCTGGTGGTGGGAGTAACTCCAGATCCTGGAGCCCGTCCACTATTCACACAAAGCTGGCCCAACTCAAGCCTTGAGGAGTTGGCCTGCTCATGGCTATTTATTTATTAGGCAGGAGGAATCTGCCTCCCTGCTGCTGCTCATGRCTCTTTCTGCACACATATTCAGTGATTGCAGTGAGCAGGATGGGAGATTAATGGTGACCATTAAAGCTGCACCGGACCCCTCTATATACCAGCACAACACAGCAGGCAGAACCTGTGCTGATTTCATCCATCATTTATAACTTGTTGCTCTTCAGAAACATTTAAACCACATGCACAAGTTTTTAAACACTGGAAGTATTTTCCTGTGAGATTAATCAAATATTAGAGCAGGGGCCCAATATTGCATACGCATCTTTGGAGAGACTTAAAAAATAAGACCTTCAAAAACCTGATCTACYTGGTCCCCTTTCAGCTCAGTTTTGGGCCAGAGATCTCCAAAGGTTCATTTTAACCTAAATTTTTCTGTAAGCCAGAAAAGCCAGATCCACAGCATGGCAGAGAAGCAGAGTAGGTCAGAGAGACTGAATCAGACGACTATGCCCTATGACTTGTTTGTCTCCAGAGCTGCCCCACAGAAAGGGCTTAAAAACTTGGTATTGCTATTGGTTATTGTCTTCTTCGGAGCTCCCATGGCAGATAACCAGGTAATGAATCCAACTAGCTGCTCCATTAATGAGCCCTARGAAGATCAAAGGTGATGGCACAAGAGAAAGTGTCTGGTTTACCATTCTTAAAAGCTTGAGRGAAATGAAAACACATACAAGGAAACCATATGAGACCAATGTTACTGGATGAAAACCAGACTCAAAGATGAGATTTTGTGCCAGACTTAAATGCTTCTTTGCAACCACATTTCGTCTTCCTTCTTTAGATGCAATATGATAAAATCTAATTATGGCATCACACATCTTCCCCCAGACAGTGCTGTTTTGCAGCAGCATAGCCAGTATTTGGTTTAATTCACTTGGTTTTGTTTGATTTTCTTGTTTGTTTGCTATTTCAGGTCTTATTACCTACACAGTATTTAGACTAGTGCTGACCTRTCTCCAGGTTTCTGAAAGTGACATAATTAAGTCTTTGGATTGTSAGAGGATCCATCCCACTTATCAAAGAGGTACGGGAGGTGGTCTGGGAATGGTCATGGATAGGGCTAGACAGCTCTCCAGAAGTACAGCTGCTCTTTTGTGAGGTGAGGTGGGTGCACAGCTAGGCTTCAGGGCACGAYAAAAACATTACTTCAGCTGCTTTTACTGTAGTAGACACTGAAGTTACTGAAGAACACTTGTATTAGCATAGCCTGGCTATTAGGCATGTAGAACAGCCATAGGAAAAAAGAAGCTATACCTGACTTGCTTGGGAACTGCAGAGTGCTGAGGTTGTACTAGCACSTTTTGCACTGCCTTTCATGCTTTTCTACTTGTCCTGGAAAAACCYTAAAAAATAGTCTTCCAGGTGTTCTGTTCAGCCAAAAGTTGATTGAGCTTGCAAAAGTGTTGTAACAAGTCTGTCAGTCTGCTGTGTTCCTTTATCTCTGGCAGCTGTTTGAGATCTTTCAGAGAGCTTGCTTGTGTCTGTGTTGGCCTCAATGCACTTATAGATGATAGAAAAGTCACAGTAGCACTGGGGGCATTCACCTGTGACCTCTGTATTTAATGTCTTGCCCCTGAGTGCATCAAAGATTTGTTCTCAGCCACTACTTTAGATTTTGCAGCACAGAGGATATTTGTGGGCAATTTGTGCAACATTCTTTTTCTGTGCTACAGCTCTATGAACTTAGTAAACTGTACCACTGCCATGGCAAGAATAACGTAGGGCTTTTGCCCTAGCTCTGTCATGGATTAGGTTCCTGCATTGGCTCCTACACCACAGCACTTCCAGCCCTTGAGATCCAGACAGAGCCTGGCACTGCCCAGCCCCGGGTCTCTGTCTGCTCTCAGACCCTACTTTTGTTCAACTCCTCCCTGCTGGGAGGTGCGACTTGCACTTCTCTGGCAGCAATGTCCTCATCTAGTCAAAGCTTATCCTTCTTAAAACATCATCTATGTACCTACTGCCCAGTTCTCCTGGGATGCCTGCCAGCAGACACAAGCAACATACACCAACTGAGTTGCCCTTTCAGTTAACAGCTTATGAAGCACTTGGTTCATGTGAAATAACAAGTGTAGCACGGTTTTCTTTGTTTGTTTTGGTCTTTTGATATTTTTTTTTTAAGTACTATGGAGTGTTTCTTGTCTTGACACCAGGTTCTTTAGGGTAGCCCAGGATCTGCTTCTGCCCTTCACAGTTTGTCTCCTGAACTCAGAGTCCTCTTGGCTCAGCTCRCCTTTTCCACCCTGGGGTGGCTGCATGGCCGAAAGCTTATCCCTGCTTCAAAATTGCTCTTCTCTTTTTTCCTACTTAAAGCTTTGCTGCAGCTTAATGAGTCCWTTCATACAATCCCACATAAAACCTTGGCTGTGTTCAGTGGTGCTCCTGCCCATGCATATTGGTAGGAGTTGGGTCTTGGGTAACCGGCAGTGAACTGCATGACAAGCTGATGCTTGGAAGCTGCTCAGCCTGAGGCCTGGAAGAACCTCTCTCTCTCCTGCCCACCAGGAGAGGACAGGCCTCAGAAGACCCCTCCAGTAGTTTTTAAGAAATGTGTTTTCCTTGGTGGTGTTTTTCTTTCCCATAGAGACTACCATTCCTCGACTGTTTTCTTCCTCTCTCAGACTAATTTTTTCAAGCTATTTCTGTTTCCAGTTGTTGAAAACAAAGTTCCCTTTTAAAGATTTTTCTGCTTTCAAGTGGAAAGTCAAAACTTTGTTCAACGAGGAAAAAAAAATCCTCTCTGATCCACTCTGCTCAGAGAGAATAYTGCAGGCCAGTATTGTTTCTGTCCTTTGCTGCTTTTCCATCCTTGCTGCATTGCTTTTCTKTTGTTTTCCTTTCTCTTTGACATCCTTCCCCAAAGCAACATGTGCCTTATGCCCTTTCCAAGGGCTTCACTACAGTCCTTTCTTCATTCTGCATGACTGAAATGATCAGCAGGTGAATAGTTAATGCTGCTGACATTGGAGGTGGTGCCTCAGAAGAAGGAGAGGAAGCCTCTGAGCTGAGTCAGGTTTTCTGCAGGTTCAAGCTGTTGGCACAGCATTGCTCTGTTCCTGTTTGAAACACTCTCACTGAGGCCATGAGATTTCCCAGTCACATGCTGGGCTTGCACTTGGGTAGACATGGGTTTGAAACACATGCTAGATACACCAGCTGGTACCCTGATGCCTGTCTCATGCACTCTATTGCCCTGGAAGTGTGGAAATCAAGGATGTGATAGCAGCTCTTCTACCATTGAGTCRGTCTAGGAAGAGTGAAGGGACTATTTCTGTGACCTGCTGCCCTTCTGGAGAGAAACAGGAATTACCAGCTGCACAAAAACTGGTATCCTGTATTGATTTTGGATARCCTGGCAAGACCACTTAAATAAAAGCTGGCACTGTGATGCAGATTGGACTTTCTTAMGAGGTCCAGCAAAGCAGGTACATAGAGTAGTAATCTAGGATCAACATACAAATTGRGCACACATATCATTGATCCTTATCTGATCTGGCTTGACAGTGACCAAGAGCATTACCTTCAGTCCTTCTGTGGCTTGCACAATGTGAGTTGGAGTGACTCAGGACTCTGGTGTACAGCCCCAGGGCATTGGTGAGGGCAACTAAATGCTTATCAGAACTGCTGAATCCACCAGGCAGCAAGGCATCAGGTCAGTGCTGAGTGTCCATGTTCTCATTCTTCTGAAAGCCACGTGTCCCTCACAACTTCCTGTGGCTTGGACCTATATGCAAGATGGTAGGAGCAACAGTCCTACAAGATTGGTCAATCTACCTGGCCCTATGAGCTGCATACCAAGAGCTTTATATGGGTGAGAGCCACAAGATGCATGTCACCTTTCTCAGARGGCCAAAGGGAAGGGGATGCCTGTGACTGGTTCACACCCACAGGTGACAACATCTCACAGGGACCTTGGTGCCCCACAGTGGAGCAGGATTGACCAGATATTGAGCAGGGAGCAGAGTCCRTCTCTCTGGAGACCCATTTTGGTCATATGAGCCACCTCTGCTGCTCTGGATTTTCTAGCAACTGTAGCACTGGTGCAGGCCTGTTGATGGCAACAATACAGAAGCAGAACCCACATTGCTCATGAGCCATATGCAGGTGAGAAGCTGGGCCATGTCTTACACAAGTGCTAATTCTGTGATCAGAAGTTTCATGGTCCTGCACAACCCCTGTCAGGATGCATGAATTTCTCAGAAAAGCAAGCTGCTAGCCAACAAGGTTATAGTGATTAAAAAAAGAGGTCTGTGCCTCTTAATGCAAGTAAGTGCACATTAGTCACCTTAATCCTGCTGGGCCTCAGACAGCAAATTCAAGAACTTCCCATTTATACTATTTTTAGAAGTATCATGATTTCAAACCACTCTCCTCGTGCTTTTTAGACCTGAACCATGATTTTCAAGTGCTTGGAGTTGTCAGTGCTGCTATTAGCCAAGCAAGAGAGGGTTGCATGGGAGAGAAGAGATGAGAAAGGAGCAAAATTCATCATGGACATTTCTGATGCAAATGACCACCTGCAAATAGATCAAAGTTTCGACATGTCTCATGAAACTATAATGTGTTTCGTAATCTGTCAGGAACATTTCAGACAACCTTTTGCCAATGGCAGTTCTTATAATTAGGGGTTAGCAAGTGTCTCTGCTCACTGCTCTGTTCTGGCTGGCATCACGCCCACAAGGCAGCTCTATCAACACTTTACTTCAAAGGTACAAGACTTACCTGTTATTTCAATATCAATGAGACATTAACTGATGTCAGTGAAAGGTCAGTTCCAGCCTATAAGTAAACCCCTGTTATTATTTTTTTTGTTACATTTAGTTGTTTTAATTTTGTTAAAATGTTAGAATTGTTTGGAAGATAATTAAGTCCCATCGGTGCCTGCAGTGCTTAGATACAGAGGAGAGTTCAAATGCTCGCAAATCTGTATCTTCCTCTCTGCCTTAAATTCAGAGAAAGAATTGTAATGAAAATACATCATCTGGTATTCTTCAGTACCGTGCAGTAAAACAGTGCCTTCTTACACCCTTCCCTGCAAAAGACCAATGTCTTTTGCAGAAATCCTCATACCTGTTCCACAGCTGGCGATTGAACTCTCAGATTCTGGCCCCAGACGGCAGGATGGATGCCCAGGTGCTGAGCACCAGATTGTTGTCCCTACAAAGTCACTAAGGTCTTCCAGGACCCAGCTTGCATTTTGGGCTCGTGACTCTTGGAAGCCTACGCTTTAGGGAAAAGAAGGAGCAAGTACTGTACAAGTCAATGAACAGACTAGTTCTGGTACCTACAGAGGCAAGACAAAAGTACCACTGACTACTAATATTTAAATTCCACAAAACATTTTTCAGAGTTTTCCAGTACAGCTCATTATAGCTTTAACAAATATATGCAATGCATATAAGACAATTCATCTCAGCAGTGTGATGGCTATTACCCACATTCTGCTTTCTCTCTTATTAACTTGTTACCCTATATTTGTAATATTTGTAATAAATATAAAATTGTTCAGTTCAATATTTGCCTTCCCCAATATCACTCACTGACTAATCTTTTATTTTTCAATCCCTCTTTCCTCCCAGATTGTTAGATCTGATAATTCATCTGATAAAATACTATCTGTTTCATTAATCCAGCAGACACAGGAAAGTGAAGTGGTGAATTCAAAAAGAGACGATAGGTTTCACTAATCCAGTAGATGTGTGATAACAAATTCATGAACCCCATCACAAATTTAGGTGAGAAGAATATTAATGATATCAGAGAGCGGATGATACTTTGGTAGTTTCAAACTGATGGGTTGAGATCATGAACTTTAACTCCCTGAGGATACCTTTGCAACCTCTTCATAGGCTGGAAAAGGCTGGGGAGTGCAGAACTGGGAGCAGGTAAAAGAATGGAACATGAGCAATGATTTGCTTTAAAAACAAAACAAAAAMCAAAACCAAACCCAAACCAAACAAACCACCCTCCAGTCTTAAAATCATTATGCAGGGGGTTCACTCTTCCAAYCTGTGGAACCCTCATGACACAGAATAGTATTGATAGAATCCTGCTTAAAAAAACTCAAAGGCTAGGCATTTACTTCATAAAAATAACAACTTTAATCCAAGTTGTGTATGCTGTCATTGCCTCTCCTCCCAGACAAAACAGGAACAATGGAAGAGTCCCAGAAAAACATGCCTTTTTTGCAGCAGGGTGCCATAACAGGAATTTTTTGCTTTGTTTGGACGTGTATGAGATCTTATACAGAAGATAACACAGTGATCTAGGCAGAAGTAGGATGGATAGAGCATATGGGTAGTCTAGGAGCTCCTTTGAAGTACCCACAGGATAACCAGATAAAGTAAAGCTAGATAAGTGTAGGCTTCATCTGACTGCATATAGTCAGATGTGTGTGATGGCTGTCAGATGATGAGGAAGAGAAAAGACCCTTGCTGTCAAGTCATGATTCCTCTTCTAATAGAGACCAAACAAGTAGGAACAACAGAGGAAGCTGTTGGGGAGCTTCCACTTGGAGACAAGCACTTGAAAATGGGCTGTTTTCCTAAGGATGGCTATGAACAGCCAAATGAGTTCAAAAGCCACTGGAAGGGACAGGAGTTGACAGAGGCAGACATACAGTGCAAACCCATGCGGTGCCTTTTTTTTTTTCCTTCATTCTTTTTTTCTTTTGGAAAATTGGGTAAAGTTGGGGGAAATATGATCTGTTTAATAACATAATCTGGCCCACTAGCACAGAGAAACTGGAACAATGTGTTCAAATGGTGGACTTGACAGGGAAAAAATACAGCATTTTTTTCTTTATTGTAATGAATAGTAGAGCATATAACCTATTGTGCAGTTTAATAGAACTATTAAACCAACAAGACTAAATGTTTGCAGGGAATCTGAATATGCTGCAGAATGACCAAAGCCCAAAGCCTGAGTGACTGCAGAGTTCTGACTAATCAACAGAATAAAAAAAGGAAAAACTATTACCCCATATGTGGCTGAATTAGTGGAGCATTGCCAATCTGAAGAGAAATTAGAGGCACAAGGGGGTTTCACTCTGTAAGTATGTACTCTGTAGAATTAAGCAATCTAAAAATGGCTATTTACAGAGGCTGACTTGACCCTAAAGCATATATTAGAAATTGCCACATCAATGAAGATGCCTACTAAACATGCCAGGATGGTGCAGCATTGTAAGATCTGTGCAACAAATAAACTAAGGATCAGGCATAAATACAGCTCAGGCACACCCACTGTGTACTTTTGCTGTGAGAAAGAGTTTCTCAATGCAAACGATTATTGATTTTCTGACAATCTTGTAGAAACTGCAATGAATTAGGGCACAGGCAGTAAATGTGGAGGTTAGTGCATAATCATGGCTTTCAAAAGACACTTCCCAAGGATTTCAGAGTCCTTGTTTGCCGATGATAGCCTAAGATCACTGATAATGTTGGACAGCTTCCAGCTGTCAAGTTTAAAGAACAAAAGTGAGGTGTGGCTGACAAACAGGAGGAATAAAGCTCGAGTGAATCTTGTCCAGGGTCTGCTCTCTGGGTAACATCTCAACAGGATAATCCAGCTACCTCAAAGGAGTGCAAGAACTTCTGCACTTTTAAAAACATACCAAAGAAAGTGTTTCTGCCAGATTTTAATCATGAGCTCCCATGACATCTCCTGAGAAGTCCTGGCCAATGATAGATTGGTTATGACTTTATTTAGCTAAATCTTGCAACCCTCCAAGGATGGAGATTTCTTCTGTGCTGACCTGTTCTGAAACCGCACCATCCTCCTGGTGAAAATGTTTTCCCTAAAGTCAGTTCTGCACCTCCCAAGCTGAAATTTGATGTCTTTATAATAATCAATGTACATAACATGTTATAATATAATTTAATTATGGTATTCCTTCTTGGTCCCTAATAAACCCCTYGGTTTTATTGCTTATAACCTTGGCCAGTGTAACTTGTTTAGGTTCTTGCTTCTTTGGTGTCAGGGGGCCATGGTGAATGCACAGCAAGGCTACAGAGAACTAAAGGCTCCACTGAACGTGTGGGAGCTGATAATTTTCAAAGGTTTGCAAAACGTCACCACTATATTTCTTTAACAATGTTCACGTTTTGTTGAGATTGTTCTTAAAAACAACTCATCCAATTGTCTTGAACTGGATGCCTATGCTCAAACATTTCAGCCCAGATGAAGGTTGTTCAGCAAATTATAAACAGTTTACACAGAGAGTGGGGGTTTGGGCAGTTTAGAAAATATATTTTGCTTTTGCACACCTGGTTCTCCCCAGATGTGATGCTGAGTACCTGGTTCAGAGGTAGCACGGGTAGGGGTGTGGAAGAAATACTTGGGATAGTCCGAAATGCTGTTATTGAAAGGGTGAGAGGTATTTACGGAAGATGGGTTATCAAAGTGTTATTTTCTCTAAAGAGAAATGACTGTTCCCAGTTTTAAATGTCACAGGTGGGAGGTGAATTTAACCATCCAGCTCCCATCAAAGTCACTGTGTGTCATCCGGCTGAAGTCCGCCTGCCATCATCTGAGAAGCTGAAGCATTATCACAGCCTCCTATAGGAACGGAGACTGAATAATCTGATACTAAAAATAAATGTCTCAAGTTTCTGCAGTCAGGTAAATGAAGATAGTATTTCCTGAAGTTTGGCAGTTCCATGATCTGGTATGCTAGTGGATGTCAGAGACTCGGGGGAGGGGTCCTGAAGCAGTTCTCTGGAAATCTGCATCTTGGGTACTTGTGGTGCATTGGCAAGCTAAGATTGAACAAAACATAGCAGACAGTTTGGCTGTCAGGAGCCTCCTAGAAGACAAAATCATGATGCTGATGCATTGGCATAGTCCTCTCTGCACTTCAGCAGCATAGCTGTTATCAGTAAAACCTGTGTGGAAAACCCCTAAGCTTGAGGTTCTCTAAAAGCTTCTTTTTGAATAATTTTCCCTTTTTAGCTGTTTGATACATATCCATATTTACTGGTTTCCACAGTCCATAAACAGAAACAGGAAAATACTGAGATACCAGCTATTTCCATGAAATGMTGAACATAAAAAATAACCAATAAAAATGAGCCCTTACATTTCAGGACCTGTCTGAGGCTCATTTTATGAGCATTTGTGGAGATGGACAAAGGCCCAGAAGTTATTTTAGCCCCTTCCTGTTCTCATTAGCCATGCAAATCCACCACATGACTGTTAAATGCATCCAAAGGATGCTTTTTCTGAGCCCTCTCTGCTGATGTCCTGGCAGCCTGTGCTCCTGTAACAGCTCCCTACGTTTCCAAATGCACAGGTTTATGATGTTGCAGGGAAAGGTCTGTATGGCTGCATGACCGATGGGGCCCCACCGTGGTGCTGAGTGCTAACACTGACCTGTGCTGGTGCTGCCACAAAGCCCATGACAGCAGCAGAAGACAGCTGCTGGCTTCAGAAAGCACTATTTTTGTCTCTTGCACTCAAAACAGGCAGATGTTCTCACCACCTCAGTATTGGTCACAATACAGGGCCATGAAGATGTGTCTGAACCAGCTAGAGTGGCTGCTGGGAGCAGCTGTACCCTCACCAGCACGGTGCTGGATGCAAGTGGGTGTCCCCGTTGCCCCAGATGGACTGTTCTGGCGTCTGAGCTGCCCTGGGTTCCTCTGTCTTTCATCGCAGTTTGCTGGGAACATGTATCTGGAGTGGCCTATGGACAGCATGCTGAACAAAACTCTTCTCTGGTCTTCATTGCCAAGRCAGGCTCAGCTGCAGGGCTGGGGCTGAGTCAGTATAACCACTGCTGCCTGCTCCCATCTGGGAGCTGGTGAGGATGCCTGCCTCTGCCAAAATCCTGCTGCCTAYGTACATGTGGCCAGCTGTCCAGGAGGGGTCCACAGGCATCTCCTGTGGACATGTCCAACTCCAGACCACAGCTTGGGACCATGGAGACAGAGCTTTAATGGCAGGTGCTACCAGCAGAAGACATTAGCATCACTCAGTGTGGACCCTAGGAAGGGGGTGATGTCCTGTGATGTGATATGTCTAAAGAGCCGCTGTGTTTCCAGAGGCTTAAACGATGCCCATCTGCATCTGCCCATGCCCCTGCCCCTGCCCTGCCGAGCGGGGCCGGGGGAGAGCGCGGCTCTCTTGCCTTCCCAACACCAGCTGTAATTGCTGGGTCTCTCCCTGCCCTCTGTGAGCAGATGGCATTTCTCACTCTCAGGTACCCCACTTACCATGCAATCTTCTCATCGCAGAGCGGATAAAAATACCAGTTAACATCAAGCAATTGTGGTGTTTGCTTTATACTTATTAAAAATCACTTTATTACAATGTTAACCTTCGGACCCTTGGAGCTGCCTGACACCAGCTGTCTCAGGAAGCAAAGGCCCTGCGTAAACAAAAAAGTCACCCCCAGAGCAAGAGCAATGCTGCACTTTTTATTAATAAAAGCTTGAAGCGCGGTATAATTCTCCCGCCCACCCTATCAGAAATTTAACACAGCAACACTTCAGTCATCACAAAAGACAGACACGATATTTTCTAATTGATAGAATATCTATTGAAAACCTATTTAGACAGTTTAATGGGATAACAGGAACACCGTGCCAATCTGTGGAGGTGGAGAGCTCATCAGAAACTTTAATACCTTCCATATGCACAAGAAAATGCCATTTGCAGAGATTTCTTCCCAGTTTCATCCATCTGCCTCACCAAGCTATTCCTTTTTGTCTCTTATTTATGGCTGTAATTTTGATGCCACAGTTACTGTACACGATCTGCTGTATATTTCTCTTATTTGCTTTGAAATTGCTCTTTTCAGCTCGTATCTGAAGTCATTTATTTGCCCACAAAATAACCAGGCCCTGAACTATTTCCTGGCAACCAGTTTTGCAGTGCCTAAGATTTTTTTTCTATAATGGTGTATATACATCCTTTATTATTGCACTTAAATGCTTATTAACAATTCATGGAATCTTAAATGGCTGAAAAAAGAGATTCTTGAGCTAAGTATTTCTAGTGTTTTAGCCCAGAGCCCTTCTCTGCAAGTGTAGGCTCCACTGTGGAGGAGAGCATGGCTTGAAGTTGGTATTGCCAGGGTAACTGCATTTTTTAATTAACAGTATATTTAATCATGTACAAAAGAAAGTGACACAGCTGCTCAGGGGCTGCTGTAACAGGCTAAAATAATTTTGCACAGTATATACTTTGATTTTACCAGCTTTCATATTATGGCCACTGGAGACTTCAGTGATGAGCATCCTGATCTGAAAACATGAGGCTCCTGTGCCTACCGCCTTYGTCACATATATGGGCCATTCTGAGTCCTCGCTCAGCAAATTACAGTCATATTGAGGCTGTGTTTAGACTTCGCAGCACATGAACACCTTCAGGAGRTGCTTTCTCCCTCGTGCAATCATGTCCGTGGCACAGACAATGATGACTGAGTCAGGGACAACCTCTGCGACCGCAGCTCGGGGCRCTGACACCCCGGGGCTCCCTGTTAGCAGAGGGTGCCTGGAGAAGAGGGTTTGGGATGACCTCCCCATTGCAGGGCACCGAGAAACGTTCCTTTTCTGCTTGATCTCACAGAATTCAAGTATCTAAGTAAATAGTGGAAAGGCAACGGTTTACAGGTTAAAATGTTCCTCTTCTGCAGAGGACTCAGAAAGTCCCCAGTGCATGTTTGTGCACCAGTTGAGTGAACAAATATTTAGAAATTTCTAAATATTTAGAACTTGGGATATATCTAAACCTAAGCAGCTACCTGCAATGGCCTCTGTCAGCCTCCCCCGTGGTGCTGCCACCTCGCCTCTGGACAAGCCCTYGGCTGGGGGCAATGCAGAGGGGGCAAGGGGCTCTGCTTTTTAGTTAATTTTTACTCCAGCTAATTTGACTGTCAGAAGCAAAGAGAGGAATTTGAAGTTACCTGTACACTCATTGACCTTTAAGTGTGCAGCCCTTAAATTTTAWGTACTTTCCAAGCAACAGCTGAACCTTTCAAAGAAATAGCAGCTTCTCTACAAGCTTGTTYCTCCCACGAACGGCAGGAGTGAGATGATGCGATACAGAGGCCTCTGGGGCCCTGACACTTAATTGTCTTCCTGTTGAAAAACCGATCAATTTGGAGACTCTCCCTGGGGGGTCCTCCCTTTATCTTGATCTCTTATTTCCTTCCTTGTAGCACATGATTTCGCGCACATCCCTCCCAGCGTGGTAAGTTCAGGAAATGCATTTGTCTCCCGCTCCATCAGACTGTTTTGTACTGCTGATGTGTGAGCAGCGGCACTGGTCGTTCAATAACCAAGGACGAGTCTGTGAGCAGGGGAAACCCACGTTTACTTCCACTGACTGTCATGCAATGCAAACTGCTCCACATCTCCATCACATCCACTGTCAAGGGATGCTCTACAGAGGTGCAGTCAAAGGAAAGAAGGAAGATTTTCGGTGTCATTCTCCAAGGGAGGAGGGTTGGTTCCAGCCAGACTCCTGTCCTGGCAGGCCAGAAGGGATGGTTTAACATCATGTGTGTCAGTCCCTGTGTATGACAGAAAATAGCATGAGGAGAAACAAAAMCAGTATTTCTGCATGCAACCGTGGGAGCAGTGGGACTCCCTGGAGAGGAGACACAGCAGGGAGCAGGATGGGCAAAAAGAAATGTGGTGGCTGGGGGAAGGATGTTACAACCAGTGGTGTTGCCAGGGGTCCATCCTGAGGGCTGGAAGAAAAAGTGGGGTGGAAACGGTGTCACTGGAGGTCATTGGTGTGGGCAGACCCAACCTACGAAAGCTGGCAGGTTGGGTCTCCTGGTGCCCTGTCTTTGGTGTTAGCCTGGTGGGCTTCCAGTTCAGTGCTTTTGATGATCCCAGATGGTCTGAGGCAATCAACTGTCCTGTGCCTTTGTATTTCAGCTAGTGAAACAGAAGCGGTGAGGAATGCCCGGTCATTTCTCATGGACTTTTGACACCTCTCTGTCCCTCATTTGGGCACAATGTGGTTGAATATCTATCTCTGTTGGCACATCTACACGGTGCCAAAGTACACACGAAGGTGAGGGCTCTGTGCAGGGAGGTAGGGGAGTCTGGTTTGTGCTGAACTGTTCTCCAATGGAGCTCATATCCTGATGGGTTTGGTGCTACCTTCCATTTGGGCACCAGCAAGCYTTGCCACACCAACATCAGTAGTTCTGGTTCAGGTCAGGCAATGGCTACTATATCTGAGACTAAGTGGCCTGGACAATGATAGCATGGCCACCAAGATGAGCCTGAATAGCCTAGAAAGGGGACAGAGCAATGGGGTGCTGGTCACACCAGAGCTGATTTAGGAATGAGGTGTAATTTTGCCAACACAGTTTCATTTGGACTTGATTTTAGCTTGAGGCAATTTGTTCTCAGAGAGATATCAGATACCTTAAATGGCAAATATTCTTACACTGATTACAGGAGAAAATGGTTCGGGTCTTACAGCCAGAAACGGAGGAGGTGCCAAGCTTCCCACTTGCAGAGGCCTGATTCTCTTCTCCTTGTAAATCTTGTGATGAGACAGAGTGGTACCCGCTTAACTGCTCCCCAGCAGTCTCATCCCAGGTCACAGAGCCGTCCTCGGGCACAGGCAGCCAAACCGCCAGCAGCGGGGAAGAGGCTGCAGACCTGGCTGGTGCGCTCGGGGACCTGAGAGCGGTCAATGTCCCAAGCTCGAAGTGAGCCTTTCCTCCAGACATCCCATGGTAACAGGTGCCAGTCCAAAGAGCGGCTGGGAAGGGAAAACAGAAGCTCCCAAGAGACATCACAGCAACACTTCAGAGCCAAAATAATTTTATTTGTGGGCTAGAACAGTTCAGGCTTTGAATATTTAGCAAAAAGCTTTTTTAATGCAAATTATTTATAACAGTCGCCATGTTAGTTGCAGAGAAGGGGATGTATAATAAAAATGTGAAGCCAGGTTATTGCTTGGCTTCAGTGTATACGACAGAGTTGTCATCACAGCACAGGGCAAGGCACTTGTCATACTGAAACTGAAGCTCTAATGTGGCCCTTCTTACATTTGCGAAGAGCTTGACCCCTAGGACCCATGGATCTGYTGGAACTAGTACCACGTGGGTCGTTATTGACAGACTGTATCCACGTTGATCTGTCAGTCTGACTGTAACCATCCCTTCTCCCTCCCAAACTGACTGTCCAGGTGTTGCACCTGGGTCCACATTTGTTTGCACAGCAGCCAACGCAGGGAAGTCCTGACCTGTGGTGGGGGCTTCTTAGGTGAGGAACCAGTATAGGTAAAAAACAATAAGACAGACTGGTGCTTTGTAGTTAGTGCAAACTCTCTCTTTAGGCTGTTAGCAAGAACCCCCAAAACCTCACTTCTTGCTTTTGTCTTCTGTAGATACCACTTGTCATGTAATGGGTCTTTCATCTCAATAGGACTTTTATCTTCAAACATGTCAGATCTTTAAAGAACTGGAAAACATTAACAGGCAGGGAGAAACTTTATTCTAATTTGCTAGATGTAAGGGAAAAAGGAGGATGCAGCCAGTTTAATGAGCAGAGACTGCCTTTGGATGAGGGCTCCTGTTCCTAAAGTCTTGCTGGGTTCTTCTCAGTGCCATGGTCCACTCTTAAATCAAGACTGGTCAGAATGATTCACACTAAGGAGGCGTGGCCAGGCTGTGCTGTATTAATATCATTTTGTGTGTTGGCATCTTCGACAGTTTTGATGTTGATATTCTGCACTAAACTGTAAGCAAGAAGCCTGTAATGGAAGGAGGCTGCATAATTGCAGCCTCCCAATGGACAACGCTCCTGTTCCATACTAATGAGCTGTAGCAAAACGGATAATTTAGAGTCATTAACAGCGACAGGGAAGTAATGGTCATGCTGCAAAGGAAGCTGTGCAAGCAGGAAGCTCTTTTTTGTGCCTGCGCCAAAGACCAACTTCTAGAAGAGTATTTGTAACTGTTGTTTGTTTACCCAAAAATTGGCAGAAGAGCCTCTTTGATGTAGCCATATGCCATGTGGTGTTAAGGATCCTTAATCAAAAATAGGAGGAAATTATAATTTCCTGCTTTGCTCTGAATTTGAAGTGAAGAGGCATCTTAGTCACAAGCTGAAGGGCCAACTTCAGCTGTGGTGTTCCTTCAGCTTTACCAAAATTGGCCCAGCGTGGTGCCTGGCTGCTCACGGTGGGAAATAACAAATAGTGTCAGTATGTTTATCTGAGGAACAGTCTCCTTTTGGAGAGATAGAGTCAGCTCTGAACACTGGGAGAGATTTTGCTGTCTTGTGTTAGACCCTGATGATATGAGTTATAGCTACGCTTAAGCCAGGGAATAAAAAGAATAAGAGGAAAAAAAAGAGATTTTTCTGAATTTTCTTCACTATGAAAGATTTGGGCATTCAGTAAGGAGGCACTGTACTAGCATTGTAACTGGAGATATAGGTTTAACTCCTAGATCTTTTCATAATCATAGGCAAGTTACTTATTATGCTGCTGAGTCTCTTCACATTTATTGCTCTCTTTGAAGTCCCATCATCTGGAGTCAAGTGAATGTCCCAGCTTTCATTTTTGTAATATTTTAGTCTCTGTCATTGCACAAAAGACTTGTAATGTAACTGTAAATGAAGGCTAGGAGGATAATAGGCAAATAAAAAAATATCTGAAAATGTATGTTAAGAAGAAAAAAAAGCATATTGTAATTTTTAAATCACTCATCATTTCAAGGGGAGAATGAACTGATTCATGATTTTAGGATGCTCAGGATTGGGAAAAGCATAATTAATCTCTTGTCTCCTTTATGCCTCTGTAAAATGGTATTAATAAGGCAGCATTTATCCTTTGTAGACTGTAAGTGCTTCAGGGCACTGCCTAGCTCTCAACAGGCCATCATATAGTGCCTAATGGAGAAGGGTCCTTGTAGTCTTCAATTAGGCCTTAATACAACATAAATGACAAGCCCTGTTTTTATTGCCAGTTTCAGTCTGTTCTTCACTTGCCGTTTCAGTGATAGAAACAGGAGTGAACATCTACATTTTAAGGCAGCAAGCAACCAAATTTTAAATACTACGACATAGTCATTTTAATAAGTCAAGTTTCTCAAAGCAAAATTATAATGAGTGAGGAACAAGGTGTGTGTAATTGGATTAACATGAAATGCAGAAAACTAATTAATTTTCTTCTGCAATGTCTGGGAAAGGTCAGAGAGAGGCAATACAGATCATCGTAGAGGATGCTAAATGCTGTAAATATTTAAATGGCTCACAGAAATCACAGATGTATTCCAGAACATGAAAGTATTTTGGCCTTGAAGAGACAGCAACGTGTCTCACCAGTTCCTTCAGTTTGAACACAAAGTGCATCCCAGCTTACAGAGTTGTGGATGGGAGCTATTTGGGACTTTATGGTGTACCGCATGCAATAAAGAGAGGAGATGGGAAAGAGGATTGGCCATGGGCTATGGAACATTTCATTGCCAGGTTCCATTCTTGTCCAGGTCAGTAGAGATGGGAAGTCATTACCGGCTGTTGGCTGTTCAACGGCTTGTGTGAAATGAGGAGGTGGTTTCAGTCCAGTTCCCTTGTGGCCAAGCATCCTTAACATCAAAACCACCTCCTGCACTGGCAGTGCCTGGCTCGTCAGCCTGCACCCTGTGAACGGGAGACGGGGCATCAGCTGTGCAGTGGCTGCAGGGAGGCCTCCATGCAGCATGGGGAGCTGACAGTCTTGAGTGTTTTTGATACCAACAGCTTTGTTCGTTCGTGCAGACATGGCTGGTGCTGTGGCCGAGGTTCTTCAGGGACCTGTTGAAAACGAGCCTGGGTTTCTCAGCACCTGTGTGAACACAGCACTTTCACTGATTTCCCAGGAGCTGCACTTTCAGATCAGCCCAAATTTCAGCTGTAGCAGATGGGTCCCCTGTTCCTGCCAGGATGGCCTGGTGATCATCACATGCTGAGCACTGGCATCCCGTGACACCTGCCAGAGCCATCTGGAGAGCTGGATACGGACCAGCGATGGGCTGTTTGGTACCAGCACCATCGGCACCCAGGAAGCCCTTGCTCCTAACACACTCCTGCAGATGCTTCTGTTGCTCTCCGGGAGATGGGATGGTGTCTTTCCTGGAGAAGTCTGGCTTTCTTCTAACTGGCTGTGCCTCACTGAGCAGTTGGTACATGATGGCCAGATATTTGACAGCTTGTGCTTGACACAGAGTCTGCAAGCCATATTGAACACGAGCAGGGGAAGGGAGAACGGCTGGCCATAAGGGCACATGGTGAGTGTGTTTGGGGCTTATGGATAAGGGTGGTGGGCAGAGGGAGATGTTGATCATGGTTTGGTCAGTCAGGAGCTGCAGCTGAGAGTCAAAATTTCTCTCTTTTCCCCTGGACCATCTATAACTGTTCACTCCAGCTTCATTTAGCCGCTCCATGGAAATATTTGCCCCAAGTCCTTCAGTGTCTGATATGTCCATGGACTGTCCGGGACTGGAAGCAGTACGGTGTGCCCAGCACATGGCCTAAGCAGGCTGCCAAAATAGTTAGGAATTCGGCCACTCATCCTCCTGATGCCAAAATCCCCTCTGTATGAATGCAGCCCTCACGAGCTGCTGACCAGATCTCTACTGCCATACTGATGCATCTGTTGACCTTCTAAATCTGAACCGGGCTTTGGTGCCTGAGGCACAGAGGGGTCAGCCAGAAAATGTCTCTGCAATTCTCCTCTACATATACTGAAATTTGCACTGTAGGAGATTTTGGAGACTTCTCACCTGTCAGGGTGAGAGAAATTGTGTACAAGTTTTTTGTCACCAGTCAAGAAGAATTCCAGAGACCTATTGACAACCAGAGCTCCTTGTCCTGTGTGTCACATATGTGTCAACCTGGTCCCATCTCTTGGATATATATGACTTGGTGCTTGTGAGCATGTGAGTGTGAGTGTGTGAGTGCATAAAATCAACTTGTTGAGAGATTTTGTAACCAAATATTTCCATCAGATCACACATTGAGTTTTATTACACTAAATTTCCCTAGAAGAGAAGGACATTCACTCCTAGGAAAGATTTCTTGTTCACAGTGTTAAATTCATGTGGCTCCAGTAAGAGAATAACAAGGCACWTGACACCTTCCAGTTTCAGAATAACTTTGGAGTATCTGTTTTCACTCTGTTAATTCCTCTGTCCCAAAGGGGATTCAGCAAAATGGCCAGCTTGCATGCGTTCAGAGCTGACCTGATCTAATCTGAATAAGAGTTGTGTYTGAGTTCTGTGATGCTGCTGAAGTTGGATTCATTAGCCAGGTTCCCCCCAGATTTTTCAGAAAGTTTCTACTGTGTTTGAAGGATAATTACCATCCCTTGGTCTCAGGGGAGGAAGAAACAAAGGACTGCACATTGCCCTTTTGAATCAAACTCAAAGAGTGACAGAAGCATGAAAAAAAGAGTAGGTCCAGGAAATTCTTCAGTAGCATGTTAATAGTTCTGCATCAAAAATAATGCATAACATACCACAGGGAGCCTGACTGGGGAGGAAGAGGAGAGTTAGGACCTCCAGATCCTCTTCTGGAAAAAACGTCCCCGTACTTGTGCCTCTATGGGAAATGAGAGGGAATATGTGACTGTCAGCCAAGTTTTCCAGGGTGATGGTTTTAAAGGTATCTCAGTGCTTACTGCCAGAGATTTATACATCTGAATACCTTTGGCACCTTCCTCCCATTGCATCCCTTCTTTTCCATGCCTGCACAAYCCCTGCTGTTGATCTCAGTCCACACCTACTAATACTAAATGACTTGCAAAGGTTAGAAAATAACCCCTAGAAGACCCATTTTAATTTTACAGTGTCCTCAGCTTCTCTTACTCTTCTGCAGTCCAGTGCCTTCATTTCACTGATCGGATCACTGCTGTGGCATCTTGGTCCATTTTCTGCTGCAAGCCTGCCAGCAGTCTGGGATCAGGAGTAGTGCATCCTTCTCGCATGTGCAGATTATGCAGAGGGACCCAGCAGCCCCCTCTCTCCCCATAGCCTCATACAAGCCAATTCCACTATTGGGGCTCCCTCTGCCCCAAAAGCTCCTGTTCTTCCAATTTTACCTTTCCTCTTCCTTGATTTGTGCAGGGGATTATCTAAGAAGTTGGGTTATCCGATGACTTACTGCCCAAGCRTGAGTACTTCTGCAAAGGTGCAGGTTATCTGAGGTACTGGATATACATATGACCGTGCACATCCTTATTCTTTGTCAGAAAGCTCTGCTAACTCTCAAATTAAGCTAGTCTAAAATCCTGTTTTCTATGGCTTAGTCACCCACAAAGAAATGCTCACAGGTGGGGTCTCAAACACATGCGGTGAGCAATTGAATGTATGTGGTATTTTCAGCTCTGGATCATGACAAACCCAAAATGAAAAGAATCTTACACCCTCCAGTAATCAAAAAGATGAGTAAAAGTGCCTAGAGAAGGATGATTTATGTGCCTAAAGAGTTGCTTTTCTCTTCTTACCATGATCATAAATATTTTCTATTTCACCACAGTTGAAAATTTTATCATGATTATTTATGATACTCTAACAAGATTCAATAACTACCTTTTTTTTWAAAAAAAAGCTAAGAATTTTGCCAGTCCTTTCACAATTAACACAGAAAGTGTCTCCAGTACAACTTCACCTCTGTCAACAAAGACGTGTTTTAGTGCCATATTGTGTCTTGCATAATAGGTCTCTTAAGCAATGCAAGTGACACTATATCACAGAAGAATGTCTTTAATGGCAAATATTATGTATTTTTATAAAATATTTAAAGACACTAAAAATTCTGTGTTTTAAATCCTGGATCCAGTAAGCAGCTGTCCTGAATTAAATATTGAAAGCTGCGTTTGGTGCATCCCTCGGGTGTGTTCAGTGACCACTTAGTGTCCACGGGTAGCGTGAGACAGACCTGACTCATCGGCGTGCCAGTACATATGCCCCGAGCATCCCACCTTCCCCCCTGCTCTGTGGAGCTTCCACCTGTCTGCTTCATCGCCCCGAGACATCTTCTCATTGGTGGGTAAAGGTGACCCCAAGCGAGAAGGCAACACATCCCTAGAAAAAATAAGCAACACACTAGCTCGTGACCAGCCTGGAGATAGGGGAGGAGGTTGATGGGTAATCCATCATGTCTCAATTTCTCACTTGAGAAATTAAGCTTTTTACTATGTAAGAAGGTGGTGATGGTCAGTGACATTTTTGATGCTCTGATGAAAGGTGTAGGTGATGAAAACTTATAATTAATGATGGGGAACCTCCCCATTTGGGGTTTCTTCTTGGAGCTGAAAAGCATTGAAAACACACTTTCTTCCTAAAAGACTGGCTTGAAACCTAAATCTTTTCTTTTGGTTCCCTTGGTCCCTTAAAGGGGCTTGTAAGAGAAGTGCTTTCCTCCCCAGCTGAACAGCCACATCTCTCATCTGTCCAAATCAGGAGACCTAACAAATTCTGGGCTGGAAGAAGTGGTTCAGACTTCCATTGGAGAGAATGACTTGGGTCCTCTTGATCCTCCCAAATTCCTCAGGGGAATTGCGGGATCCAGGTAAAAACTCAGTCGCCGAGGTGAGCAGCTCCGGTGCCAGCAGGAGGGGGAGGTTCCCAAACCAGGATAACCTCAGGGGAGCTGAGGGGACCCGAGTAGAGGAACTCCTCCGCTTAAGTGACAGAGCTCCAGGAGGAGGTGGGTAGGTTGGAGAGTATCAGGGAGAGTGAGAGAGAGACAGACTACTGGAACCGCAGCCTGCCTTCCCTGAGACGGCCCAACAGGACCCATGACACGCAGGACTCCCTGTCCCCTCTCCACCTGGCTGAACACAGTGACTTAAGGAATAGGGGGCAATGGCGACAAGTTCTTGCCCGGCGCAGCAGGCGCATCTCCTCCGCGACCACCCCACCTCCCCAGGTGCCCTTGCGTAATAGGTGTGAGGCTCTGCAAGTGGAACCCCACAATAACGAGGACGATGGTTCATCTAGCTTGGAGGGGTCGCCGAGGTTATGTCRGCCTACACACTGTGTCAAAACTGCTTCCATAAAGAAAAAAGACAGGTCATTCTCATAGGAGACTCCCTTCTGAAGGGAACAGAAGGCCCAATATGCAGACTGGACCCACTTCTTAGGGAAGTCTGCTGCCTCCCTGGGGCCTGGGTTAAAGATGTGAAGAGAAAACTTCTGACCCTGGCCTTCAGATTATTATCCATTACTGATTTTTCAGGTAGGCAGCGATGAAGTTGCAATTAGAAGTTCGAGGGCCATCAAGAGAGACTTCAGGGACTTGGGACAACTGKTTAAGGGATCAGGAGCASAAGTAGTGTTCTCCTCTATCCTTCCGGTTGCAGGGAGTGATGAAAGAAGAAACAGGAAGAGCCAGTGGATAAATACCTGGCTCCGAGCCTGGTGTCACCAGGAGAATTTTGGGTTTTTTGATCATGGGTTGGTTTACACGACAGCAGGCCTGCTGGCGACAGACAGGGTACACCTGTCTCAAAAAGGGAAAAGGATCTTTGCACAGGAGTTGGCAGGGCTTATTGAAAGAGCTTTAAAATAGATTTGAAGGATGAAAGGGATAAAACCAGGCTCACTACAGATAAGCCTGAGGGCAGCACACCAATGTTTGAGGGACAGCGTGCTAGCAAGGTCCTTTGACATGCCACCTCTGTGGAGGTAGGGGATGGAGATCCATGTGGCAGCAAAGATGCAAGGGTTATTGATAGGTTAGAAACCACGAAAGCACCTGAGAATGGTCACGTAGGAATTAGGGCTTCTCCCTGCAAAAAAGTGGCAGGATCAATAGCCCAACTGAAGTGCATCTACACCAATGCACGTGGCATGGGCAACAAACAGGAGGGGTTGGAAGCCATTGTGCAGCAGGAAAACTATGATATCGTTGCCATCATGGAAACAAGGTGGGATGACTCGCACAACTGGAGTGCTACAATGGATGGCTATGAACTCTTCAGAAAGGATAGACAAGGAAGGAGAGGTAGACCTGTATGTTAGGGAGTGTTTTGATTGTCTAGAGCTTAATGATGGTGACGGTAAGGTTGAGTGATTATGGGTAAGAATCAGGGGGAAGGCCAACAAGGTATCCCAAACAGGATGACAAAGCAGATGAAATATTCTATAAGCAGCTGGGAGAAGTCTCACAATTGCTAGCCCTTGTTCTTGTGGGGGACTTCAACTTACCAGATGTCTGCTGGAAATACAATACAGCAGAGAGGAAACAGTCTGGGTAAGACACTGGCTGGATGGCCAGRCCCAGAGAGTTGTGGTGAATGGAGTTAACTCCAGTTGGCAGCCGGTCACAAGTGGTGTTCCCCAGAGCTCAGTATTGGGGCCAGTTCTGTTTAATATCTTTATCAATGATCAGGACAAGGGGACTGAGTGCACCCTCGGTMAGTTTGTAGATGACACGGAGTTAGGCAGGAGTGTTGATCTGCCTGAGGGTAGGAAGGCTCTGCAGAGGGATCTGGACAGGGTGGATTGATGGGCCAAGGCCAATTGTATGAGGTTCAACAAGGCCAAGTGCCGGGTCCTGCACTTGCATCACAACAACCCCAGGCAAYGCTACAGGCTTGGAGAAGAGTGGCTGGAAAGCTGCCCTGCAGAAAAGGACCTGGGGGWGTTCCCAGGCTGCATATAAGCCRGCAGTGTGCCCAGATGGCCAAGAAGGCCAACAACATCCTGGCCTGTATCAGAAACAGTATGGCCAGGAGGAGCAGGGAGGTGATCGTGCCCCTGTACTCGGCACTGGTGAGGCCGCACCTCGAATACTGTGTTCAGTTTTGGGGCCCTCACTACAAGAAGGACATTGAGGTGCTGGAGCGTGTCCAGAGAAGGGCGACGAAGCTGGTGAAGGGTCTGGAGAACAGGTCTTATGAGGAGCAGCTGAGGGAGCTGGGGTTGTTTAGCCTGGAGAAGAGGAGGCTGAGGGGAGACCTTATCGCTCTCTACAGCTACCTGAAGGGAGGTTGCAACGAGGTGGGTGTCGGTCTCTTCTCCCAAGTAACAAGCGATAGGACAAGAGGAAATGGCCTCAAGTTGCGCCAGGGGAGGTTTAGATTGGATATTAGGAAAAATGTCTTCACCGAAAGGGTAGTCAAGCATTGGAATAGGCTGCCCAGGGAAGTGGTTGAGTCACCATCTCTGGAGGTATTTAAAAGACGTGTAGAGGTGGTGCTTAGGGACAGATTTAGTGGTGGACTTGGCAGTGCTGGGTTAACGGTTGGACTCAACGATCTTAAAGGTCTTTTCCAACCTAAACAATTCTATGATTCTATGAAAGTTCGAAGTCTTCAGCTGCCCATTGCTGTCCGTTCCTCAAAGCAAATCCCAGGCTGTTTGCGCTGTAACCAGCCTGAATAATGAAACCCTTCACCTAAGTCCTGCAGAGAAACATGCTTGTGAGTGGTGGGGAGTGTCCTCAGTCTTCCCTGCAGGCAATACAAAGGAAACAGATGTGAGCATTGGGGACCCTGTTGTATTTGGGAGCTAAACTCATATTTGAGCCCATGCAAAAAAATTGTGGGCACTTTCTAAAACCCAGGACAAGCCACAACCCAGTTTACCTCCTCTGGGACTCCAGGACCCAGTATAAGGACCTCCACCATGCAGACCTGGCAGAGCCATRTTTGCAGGTGCTGCACAGCTACACAGCCCCCATGCTTCTTCCAGAGCCTTTCATGCTTGCCTTAATTCAGGGGAACATATTCCAACTGCAGTAGTGTTAAAATGTCTCATTTCAACGTGAAATGCATGCATTTTGCAGCTTAAAATAGATATTCAAGGAAGGTACTCTTCAGATTTTAAAAGCCAACAGCTAATCTTCCTTCTCCTTCCCCAAGCAGTGTGCCCTTAGGGTGAAGGCTTCACCCATACCAGCAACTTCCAGTGCTTGCTGGGTTGTAGCAATCCTACAGGAATGTCACGCCTGGGATGCACGTCTGCTCCCTGAACCGGCAAGACTCCTGCTCTTTGAAAGAGTCCTCGGTSTTGCACCCTCCAGGCTCGCTCCATCTCTTTCTGTCCCTGCCCCTCCAGCCCTGTCCTTTGCTCCCTTCCCCCCGCAAGGTGCCCTTGCCCCGGCATTCGGCAGCCGAGACAAGGCACACGGGCAATCTTGCACCCTTCCTAGCAAAAGAGCACAGCGTCTACAGAGCAAACTGTGAACAAACAACAAGGATGTGCCCTTGTCACAGCGGATAATTTCAAAGACTTCTTGTTCAGCTCTGATTCGGAACGAAGCCAAGTTTGAGGATGTTGAAATCCCCTGTGAATTTGGTCTCCCATCCTCTGCACAGCCCTGAGGCTGGCACAACACCAAAGAAAGCGAAGGAATTTTAAAATGCAGTCAGTCATCCCTTGCATTAAGCTGCTTCTTTCCCTTGCATCTGCAAGAGTTTCCCCCAGGTTTCACAGGACAAATAAGAAATTAATTTCTAATGGCTAAAATCTAGCAGAACTTGCTTCCCCTACTTTTCAGACCAAGGTTTAAATCCTCTTGTTTTTTTCTCCAGCTCTTGGCCTTTCTGTGTCGTTCCTAACTGGTTACTGAAATTCCTCAGGGAAGCCAGGTGCATGGGGCCAAATGAACTAAAGGAGAAACCACCCTTGTCTTCAGCAGAGTTATGAACAGCTGTGAATTTGGCTACCTCTGTTACTGCAGCCAAGGCTTTGATTTTCACAGAAACACAGCCATATTTGTACTTGGTATTAGAAAGTGTAATTATAATTATTATGCATTTCAGTTAATGCTGTTACTTTTATGAATCTTGATTTATACCAACCTCTACTGTGCTGGCACCTGCAAGTGCCCATAGCAAGACACAGTCATGGCTCTGAAGGGACATGCTGGCAGTGRGAGAGGGGAAGGATAAAAAGGATGAAAAATAGTTGGCAAAAGAAAAGGAAGGGTAGAAGAGATGCTGGACAAGTGGAAGCGCTTGAGGGATGCTGCTTGGTGGTTGGTAACAGACAGAAAACCAAGGTGTAAAGACAGTCTAGGCAAAGGCTTATGAGAAGGCTTCAGCCTTCTGTCAGGTGTTTGTTTCTGTTCTGCCCCACTAAGTGTTTCTCTGGAAAAGTGTACCCGCACGCTGAGAAGACCTTGAAGGAGCAACCTTAACTATGGGAGCAAGGAAAAAAGATCAGAGAACCAGCCTGGACTCACGTGGCTGTGGGTACAGATTTAGTAGCARCGGTTTTTTGCAAGYCCACCTTGTGATGGACTAAAACAARGGGGGGATGACCATGCAAGCAGCTGAGAGGGTGCTACTACCCGATGGTGCTGGAGAAGGACTGTGCAATGATTCCTGGCAGAGGGGCAGTGATGAGAGGCTCAGGCTCATCGGGGACAACAGCTTYGGGCAGGGCGATGTCACTGGCCGTGCCCTGCGGGTTCGTGGCCAGCTGTGCAAGAGCCCTAACTGGTAAATCGAGACAGGCCTTTTGCATCAGGTTCCCGTTCACTGGACCCCCTTCTCCCTCCCYGCACCTCTTGTCCGGGCCACCTACTTACATGAAATGCAGGAGAAACAGAAGGGCTCAGTSGGGAGGGAAATGAGAGAGGAGAGGAGAGACTATTAAGAGAAAAAAGATAGCTGCCAGACACAGGTCTAGGGCAGGGATCCAGGCTGGWTCCAGGATGGAGCAAGGAGGAGCTGTGTGTACAGGCAAGGTGGATAAAGAGTAAACTTCAGCTAGCTTAATTGGCCAAAATGCCAAGTTAGTAAATTAAAARAATCCTTGTCAGTCAGGTTGATGTCAGCAGTGGCCTTTGTGCAATTTGTCTCATTATTTTACATTTATGAATCAGAGTAATGAAAGTAACAACTCTTTGGGTGCTAAAAARTAACGGAGAAGAGCACACACAGAACCTAAATTAAAGCAAATGCTTCCTTGGAGGCTCATGATTGACTCCAGCTTATCATACAGGCTGGCAATGCATTTCCAGGAACAGGAGCTGCTCTGTGCTCTTGGACAAGGCTGTGGAGCAGCAGCATCTCACTCCGGAGGTGGAGCAGCAACCACAAAATGCTGGTGAGCTCTGGCTGTCACAGTTCTGCTCAGGTTGATCCAAAGCACAATGGGAATGTCCCCCTGTGAGCATGGTGGGACACTTKAACTTCTTGTGTCACCACAAGCAAATGGAAGAATATGCCTGGCACGGGAACATCTCCTTACTCCCCCTCTCACCCTTGGGAAAGCATTTGCTCGCTGCTCTGGTTGATGGCTTTGCAGCAGGCAGGGAAACCCAGGCTGCCCCACAGCCTTTGCCGCTGGCCCCAGGTGACCCAGCAAAAGTCACCCACCCAAATGGGACTAGCTAGCTGGCTAGCTGGAAGTGGGCTGTTGCTATAACCAAAGCAGTCCTTGTAGTCACAACCCATCCCCCTCCTGCATCCGAGGGATCCCTGGGACAGCAAAGGACCCCTGAGAAGGACAGCAGGATTGCCCTGGGGGCAAATGGTCGAGTGCCCCAGGATTAGGCCATGCAGAGTTAGCGCTGACAGCTTGTTCATAATTTARCACATTTATGAAAAAGCCTTAAAAGATGAAAAATCTTTATTTTGCTATGTATTTGTCAATTCTTAAACCACATACTCTGTGAAGTTATTGAGCCATTCTGAGTCCACCTTTTTGGAAGTTATCAAAAATTAAAATTCAAGGTYGAAGGTCATATTCACTGTAATGTGTGTATAAGAAATCTGAGCTTTAACATGTCCCAGGGCTGCTCACCACCTATGGTAAGTGCAAAAATGATATCAAGAGAGGGCTTATTCAAAGGTACTTATCTTGCTTTCTCAGTGTTACATGCTGAATTTTTTTGAAGTATCTTGTCATTTTTTGGCTCATAAAATTGGGTTAAATTCTGCCTTTACTGTGCATACCTCCGTGGAAAATATCTGTCCACCTACTACTCAACAGTGAAAGTTGAGCTGACGTTTCAGCTTCAAGCATATATATGTTGTCTCTCACATGCATACAATTTCTCWCACACACACAATCTTTAAAAATGGTGGAAAAGAGCATTCAATCTGATAAACAATGTGTTTCACATGCCAGCCGAAGATGTGACTGTGCTCTCTTTAAGCCCCCCAGCTCCGACACCAWCATCGGGGTCTGGGTGCGGAGCCCAGGTGTTTGCAGACAGTCCCACGTGCTTTCAGAGCCCCCAGAGCAGCCCAGGCCGATGCAGCGACACGACTGCTGGCATCTTGCTCTGCAACTTGTGAACGGCTGARCGAGCCGCGGTCGGTTCTCTGGGTGGCTGTGTAGGCATATGCTGTATCACGGTGCATGCATACAAGGGGGTGAATGGAGGTTGCATAGCATATATGAGTGCATACACATCCGTATGTGCGCAGCAGTGCAACCTAAAGCCTATGCAAGTGTGAGATAGGAGAGCTGAGCTTTTAGCAGCASAGTCATAAAGGGTTTTGAGCGCTGGAATAAATTACTGGGGGGTGGATTAGGAAGCAGGGAAGAGGTGATCAAATCTGCATCGTAACCACAATATGTAAMTTGTAGCAGCATGTGCTTTTCTTATTAACGTATTTCTTTTGATTGCACTAAGCAGACAGGGAAAAAAGGCATCACGATCACACATGATCAGTGCAGTTACGCTGAGCCAATATCAGCAGTAAGAAACCACTGGCTTCTGTCCGTACCCAGCACCGCCTGTGCACACAGCCGAGCTCAGAGATGTGCCCCCGTCCCCCACCTTCCCTTGTGCAGAGCCCGCTCCACATCACCGCGCCTCGCAGGCTTGCCAGGTTTTACCACAGGGCCGTACAACTCCAGAACCACTGGTGTGAAACTTTTCTCATGAAATCACCTTTACGTGGGTGTATTCATGATCATTCTAACTCATAAGGTAAACCAATATGTTATGTACAAAGTTAAGTGTTGYTGGTGCCTTACAGCTGTTCTATTGGTATGCTGGCAATGCATCACCCCTGTTTTTTCTATTTATAATTTAACCAATGCCAAAGGGTTATTTTCATCAAATGTAAAAAATGGACACTTATAAAAATGCATAGGTTTTAAATTGCTCAGCAGTTGGAGTAGTTATAAGAACTAGCCCAGGGAATAAATGACTGCTTCTCACATTAAGCACGTAGGCCATTTCCACACAGGCTGAAAACCGAATGGGATTCATTTCTGTTTCCACCGCACACAACTGTTTCTCTGCTGTTACTTCAAGCTTCAATGTCTCTCTTAATGCTTTATTATCACTGTTAAAACTCCATAGTTTAGAATGTGCTCAGAGTAAATCTGTCATGTTACATTTAAGCACCAATTGGTTATGTTTTAATGGCATTAATCTTTACCTTCTTGCTATGTCTAAGTCAGGATAATGAAAGGAGATAATTCCCCTCTTTCTCAGCCACTGAATCCTGAAAATGAAACCACGACTCCAGTGCCACACRTAAAATTGTCTTGCCTGCTACTTCCAAATGCCCCTTCCCCACCAGCAAGGGTGACCCTGCCCAGCCCTCCCAGGGCCATGGAAAACACAAGGGGACAGRAGCCCTGGTAGATGACAGCCCCAGAAGCACTACCYGGCTGTGTCACACTCYCGCTGAGATCTCCTTCTRTCACAGTGCTCAGCGTTAAACCCAYGCTCTCGCGTCTGCACACCCGACCCGACGTCTGGGCTGGCAGCATGACAGGGGATTGTGGCTGTAATGAAAGTGGTGGAAAGACACAAGCCCACAGCCAAGGGCTGTCTCTGCCAGGATTACTGTTGGTGATGGRGAATGGGACTTGGACCAGGACACCTTGGTGCTGATATGGTACGAGCATGGGGAGAAAACAGTGCTCTTAGCAACTTCCATCTCATTTGCAGAGCAACAAGCAGGGCAGATCCTGACTGCAGCTCATCAGTGTGCCTTTAAAGTCCATCAGTCATAACAACCACTCTGGAGTTTTTCTTGGGAACTTTACTTTGGAAATCACTGCACAGTTCACATGCTCTCAGGACAGAACCTCTTAAAATATGGTCCAAGGCAGCTCACTTGATAGAAAGGGTGATATAACACTGCAACAGAAAATGCTAATGAGCTCCAAATTGTGTCAGGAAAATCAATGTTCATCCTCTAGACAGTACTGGTCTTATTGGATAACTTTCTTCTTGGCTTAGCTATTATTCCAGAGTCCTACAAAAGGAGAGAGAAAGAGAAGGAAAATAAGTAAGGAAGTGCAGTGCGTGATAAACAAGCTGATTCTTAAGTCCAACATAAAACTTGGGGRTTTTAAAACAGGCATTAAATATAGGAGATTATAAAATGGGAAGGTGAAGTCTAGACACCATAAAATAGGAGGGAGAACACAGGAAATATCTGCTCTGAAAATGTTTTGTTGCACAAATATGTTTTGTTAAATAAAAGCCAATCCTTCATCCTTCCAGGTTTCTTGTGTAGAAGGCCAGTTTCCAAAACCCTTTTGCTGACGTGTAGGTCATCAGGAACCAAAACCTGCCAGCCCGTTCAGCATCAGCATTGGCTCGGTGGGCACGGCACTCAGTGGCTTAGATGTAGRTCTTCCCCTTCTCCGTGCATTGGTGGGACTTGCACTGCAGTGCTCCTAAATTTACAGAGATGGAACTCTGCCATGGCCTTTGGCCCTCAGGGATTGCTCCGGCTGCGCAGCCTGCAGACAGGCTCCATGCGCCAGGCTGGGTTTCTGCAGAAGCACACAGGGTAGAATTGATCCTTCAGCACTTTAARTCCTCTCTGTCCTTCTACCTTTGTGATGGGCAGGACCAAGGACCAGGGGTCTCTTCCGTCCTTTGACCATCTCTGCTGAATACCAGCCTGGGCTCTCCTCAGGAGAATCTCCTTCACTCCATATGGGAAGACCTTTATGTTGCTTCAGTGTCACTGCAGGGGATTTCTCCCCCTGGTCCCATGATGGCCCACAGCTGCTGTAGGTGTGTTTATACCACAAGCAGGGCGCACACCTCAGCCTTTTCCAAACTGATGTCCCAAACCTACGTCACAACATTATACATCAATGTAATCCATGCTGGAAGGAAAGCCTCCTCCTTCACCCTCCTCTGCCTCCCCATAGTGAGGAATAAGTCTGTCACCTATTAAAGGATTCTTCTTTTAAAGGTTATATTTTTGCAACCTCTCATCCACCAGGAATTCTACATTTTGAGGTGTTTTAAACCTCAAATTCTTTCAAAGAATATTTTTTTCTGAGGCACTTTTCTTGGCTTCTTCTTGAGTCGGTGGCAGACACATAATAGATGACAAGATCCCCAGTCATCCCCATTACAAAACAGCCTTCTCCTTCCAAGTGTCACAGGCAGTGAGAGACCTTCTTAATTAGCAGCTCCAACAGCATCTGAATGAATTATTATAAAACACATTAGATCGATTCACAATGCATATAAGATCTGTTCACAATGTTATCAATATTTATCACAATTGAGGATTGCACAGAAATGAAAAAGGAAAAARTGCAGCCTGGAGTATCTGATGTCTGTCATACTCTACTCGCTCAGTGTTCTTCTTTAATAAGTCCTTCAGATCTTATCTCACAGGAGGCCTTTACATTGRCAAGTTTAACGTAGGAATGACCTCTACAACAACTCTCCTTTCAGCTGCTTCTTAAAACTTAAGCTTAAATTAATAAGGTTCAATGAATAACAGGAGCTGTGTAAAAATGCTGTTGTCAAATCATAAGAAATRGTGCAAACTTTTATTCTGTGGTCAGATCCAAAACCTTCAAAACAAACTCCATCCCCAAATTTGGAGGCTGCTGAAGCTTGAGCTTTGCTTAGCCTTTAAACTCACTTTGCCTTGACAAACGCCACCATTTTTGACACTGAGTTTGGGAGGGAGGGATTCGAATCCAAATGGTATACAAAGCTGRCCCATTTGTTTTCAGTAAAACAGCTATGATTTTCAGAGATTTGTGATGGATTTTTCTGGGAATGGACCAAATTCTTTGGAAATGGGGGCTTTTATTAATATCGGTCTCAGACTTGATGTGGAATAACCAGTTGCTCAACATCTAAGTGTTCATTTTCTGCAGATTCACTGATACACATGTGAAAGACCTGAATTTCCCATTTTTATATGAAGTTATTTGTCTTGCTTGCGTGATACCAATGACACCTACACATTCAGTGCAACTATTAATGTTTTAAAACAAGATTGCTTCTGTGCAGACCAACAGAAGATAGCTTCTGTAGGGTGTTGGGCAGGACCATGGATCAGGGATGTCTTCCCAGCTGCTTGGTGACAGATTGTCTAATGAAAACTTTCTCTTTTATTCTGGATTCTCTTAATTCACTTTTATAATAGTGAAAAAACAAACCCACTCTTCTGAAATGCACTTTTTCCAAGAACTGAAAATTCAGGAAAGAAACTGTATAGAAAGCCATGAAAATTGGAAGGAAYATTTGATGAGGGAGTAAGGGTGGATTTAGCATCGCAACACTGTTGTGGGAGACTGTGATACCTAGGTTGCAACACCTCCGTGTAAGCCACGTGAAATGACGCAGGAGTATAGTTAATAGGACTGCTTTTATGTCAACTGGGTTGCCAGCTGAGTTTTGCAGGAGGATGAAGAGGGTTCTGGTTTGACGTAAGCACCATGCATAATTCCACAGCTGAACTTTGCAGAGAGACGTAATTCTAAACCCGTATGTGGACTGAATATTGGAAAAGCAGCTTTGTCAATAACCTGACTCAAATTCCCACCTCTAAACGTGTGGAGATCTTAAAACACCYCACTGCACGTGAATCTGTCTTCTAAATTTTGCTAATCTTTTAAGTGCATTGGTTTATTTAACTCATTTCTGGAAGGATGACAAAATGTTGCTCAGCTTTACTGCTCCAAAATTAGAGTTTGTGTCTCCTTCAGTCATCTAACTTCTCCCTAGTGTCAGTGGAGAGAGAGAGGCTGGCACCTCCGAAGTGCGATCCRTGGGATCCTATGCTTGAGGGGTGAGCTGCCCTCCGGAGGTGCATGCTTTTCCTCTCTCTCATTCTTCACTGACTAGAAGAACTGGGGAACTTCATTACTATGGTCTGCTGATGAYCCATGAACAACTTCTAAAGAGACAGGGAAAAATAATTGGGAAATGCCAGCCTATTGTCAATAGGGTGATTAAAATAGCCACRTGGGGTCTGAACTTGCCCTGGCAACGTTTAGGGGTCTGCAGATCAGAAGAGGTTGAAAGCCACAGCTCTAAGCAGTTGATGTTCTGGGGAAGGAARGCAAAGTAGATCAGAGTTAGTACCCCTGGGACTGCAGTTATTCAGCCCTCCTTGTTTTGCAAGTGGCATATTAACAGCTTCTTCCTGTAATTTACCCATGCATCCTCTTTTCTTACAAAGAGAATTAAAAAATGGTAAAATAACTTTGAAAGTCAGGTTATTCCTGTGCTTTAACACCTTCCAACAGATGTTGTTCTTACCCAAAGCAGAGTTCCTTGAATTATTAATGGTTTCCAACAGCTCAGCTTGAAATAATTTAGCATTTGAAAGAGAAAAGTCACTCTCATTATTCCAAGTGCAGAAACATTTTGGTTATTAAAAGTATTCTCCTTAAAAAAAAAAAATCCGTACAATTTGTATCTTTTTCTCCAGATGCCAGCGGGAGAACTAGATCTAGCGAAACCTTTGTGCTTGCTGAAGGTTAATTGATAAAATACAACGGAAGAGAGAAGACTACATATTCCGTTTAAAATTGAGAAGCTCTTATCTGATCTTTTGGTAGCTTTAACTTTACCAGATTTATAGTATTTGCAGTTGGAGACCATTAGGTTCATTCTGAGGCTTAAAGTGGTGAAATTATTCGTTGCAATCAAACTTCACAAGGGATATTGAATACCAACAGTCTGTTCGGCATTGCCCCGTGCACAGCTGCTGGGAGATGGCAGCCTGCTGCTAACACCAGCGACAGTCCTCTGGCTCTTACAAGCAAGGTCTTGAGCTGCTGTTGAAGTGTCTGTGTTCAAATCTGACGACGAGTCTGCAGTGAGGACTGGAATATGTTCTTAGGGCTGTTGTGCTCTCAAAACCAACACTGATTTCTGGAATAATAAAACAGGCTGGGCCAAGCTGCGGCATGTTTGTAGCTCATCTTTAGGGCAGAGCATCTCAGCTGGTCAGACAGCAAGAGCAACAAAGAAGAGCCTAGGCTGGCTAGGACCAGAGCTGGGACCAGAGTCTTGAAAAGCACAGCCAGTTTTTCACAAGAACACCTGTGTCCCCTGCGAAACCAGCCCCATTGAGGAGATGGGCTGGTGTTTGCTTAACACTTAAGAAAGCTGGCCAAAATGCAGTCTACAGGGCTAGTCCTGAGAGTGAGAGGGTTATATCTGCTCAGCTTTGATCATAGCAGGATGGCTTTCCGTTTCCAGCATGGATTTCTTACGTGGGAACCGGGGGGATTCCAGGGGCACATGCCCAGGAGTCATTTCTGGACGTAGCTGCTGGTGTGCAGAAGACAAAGCGTAAGCTGATACTGCCCTTTGACACGCTTTGGTCCTGTGTTCTCCACAGTCTCTTTAGCTCATGAGTCACATTTTTTTCAAATTCTGATATTACATCAAAAGTGAGGGGAATAAAATATTTATTATTGTGATTACCCACCACTGTAAACAGCATTGTGCTCCTGTCCTTGGTTTGCTTATCAACGTTCCTCCGTCAAGCGCAGCCTCTGTGGGTGGGCACAGCGTGCACACACCTTGCACACACACAAGGGCAGGGGGAGAGGGGAGAGCAAGGGACAGAAAGAAACAAATCAYAAATATACAGAGCTTCCCTTGCACCATCTGCCTGGGTAAACAGCTACTCGTGGGAGCAGGGCAGATCGGATGTGTGACTTGGCCATCGGTCTGTGTGGAACATGACTGTATTGGTGTGCAAAGAGAGAATCTGAGTGTGTGTGTGTCTGTGTGTGTATCGGAGCTCTGCACCGATATACACGCACTTATATATTGATCTTCTCCTGAAGATCTCATAAGCACTATTTCAAATGAATAACTTTGAGTTGCACATGGTTTTCTGATGACTCTTCAGAATTATGACCCAATTTATGCTTTCTGTAATGATCAGCACAATAAGGCAGTAAAGCTGTCGTTGCTGAGTATACCGAATTTATATTTTATCACTGCAATATAATCAATACAATAAGAAACCAATACATGCACATAGGCATTGCGTAGGTTGAAGAACTTTATGAGTCAGTATTGTCTTCTCGTAGTATTTGCAGGGACAGAGAGTTCCTTTTCTCAAGTTTGCTTTGGGTCTAAAGGAGGTTTATGTACGTATTAGCTATTCCTGCTGCTGTTACATGATAAATATACCTTCCACTGCCACTGAGATCTCAGCCAACATGCTCTACAGTAATAAGAAAACAATTTCTTTACTAGTCTTTTTTATATTCAAAGCAAAACCATCAAATAAATAAAGTTTTCTCACTCCCAAAGAAATGTAAAATACAATGTGTTCCTGTATTTCACCCAGTTTGTTTAACGGTTCCTTGCATGCACTGCAAAAGGAGCTCTGAAATGGCTAATAATGCTTTGCATTGCTTCAGCTGCTGTCAACAAAAGATCTGAAAACACTTTAAGTGTTCATTATTTGACTCACAACACTGTAAAATATGCTTATGAACATGATATACATACAGACATGTGCACACACACACTTATATTTGTGTGTATATGCACACGCACATATATTTCTATTTCCAGATGATAAAGAAAAGTCCTTAGGTGGTTAAATACCATTTTCCWGTGCAAAAGAATGAGCTAAGAGGAGAGCCAGACCCAAGACTTCTGATTCCCATTTGCTTTGCTTTGATCACAGAAAAACYCTCCCCTGCTAAATTAGCAACCACCGGAATCATTAACTCTTTGCAGATAAACATTTTTAATATCATTTCTGTCCCCTGACTGGGGAGGTTTAAGTGAGGCTTCTCTTACATCAGCACCACTGGCAGCAGAGCTGTGTTGGCAGCTTTGATATCTGCTGAAGAGCAGCCTCAGAAGATAATAGTGTATTTGGGTGAAAATTATTAATTGTGCCCAGCCTGGTGTAGATGGGGGAATGAGAAGTCTCTGATCCAGCAGATACTCTTCCTTTTGGTAGGCATGCCTTTTCCCCAGGCAGGATGGAGCCAGTAATTGCTTTGGTGWTGTACAGCATAGTTTTGAGGTCTACCAAAACCTCCTTTCATCACTGCCAGTATTTACTCACTGCCTYGGTGTCTAGGCACCTGCCAATATGCTTGTCCCTAGCAGATCCCTGTATCGCCTTCCGTAATGTGTACCCTGAAAAGAAAAAGCTTTTAAATTCCCACAATAAAAGGTTCTTTTATTCCAGCAAAGCTTTTATAGTCACTAGATTCCTGGCTTTCTTCTTTCTGTAAAATACCAATTTTTCTTCTTAGATTTGTTGCTTTTTCTCCCCTGTTAAATTGTGTGTGCTCCCCCTTTCCAGTTAATATAATAATTTAGATGAACAGTGGTTAGCATAATTCTAGACACTGAAATACGTGCTGCTTAAAGCTGTGTTTTAGGAGAATTCTATTTCTGAGAGCAATGTAGCGTGTAAAGCTCTCTGACTATCTGAAATTGCATAAAGTGAGACCCAGATAGTAGTCTAGAGGGATACTTCTTTGGAAGATGTTATTTTATGGGATATTTGAGAGTCCACATACCAGTATTGCCAGGGCTTCTCAGAGGCTGGGCAAAGTGCACCAAGCCTGAGAATAAGAAGCAACAGGTTTACTGGGCAGTCGGAAATGCCACATTTATACCTGTGGACTTTGGCAGAGTTATCCCAGCATGACCCTGGAGTGATGCAGTGATGAACTGGACCACTAGTCCTTTATGCTCACAGTATCGGCGTACACAGGAGTCGTGGAGATGGCTTTAAAAAAGTCATGAGGTTTAAAATAAAAATAATCTATTTATTTGCCTCCAGCTTTCTGGGCCTTCTCAATACACACAACTTGCATTTTTCACCTTATCTCTGCAATAAGAAGGCCAACTAGTTACTCTTCATTAAATATTAAGGCTAGTATAATTGACTAATCCCAGGAATCCAGTACCTGAGTGTTTACRCTAACCACTCATACTGCAACAGAGCTGTGCTCTTACAGTGCTTTTCATAGCAGGGTTGGGAAGTATGCTGCAGGGGAGGACGAACACAGTTCCCCCCTCTGATGCTAAAAGCCACAGTGTTTCAGGGATGAAAGGAGGAGTCCCTGACTGAAGCGATGTGGAGACAGGGGCTCTCCACGTTGGTGGGAGACACCCACACCCACACCAGACAGAGGCTTTTGTATCAATAATGTATTTTTKTGTGTGTGATAATTTTGGAGATGGGTTTATTAAAGTGGTGCAAAGAGTGCCTCACGTCAGTGTATGCATGTTACCAGCAGACGAGAGTAGGTCCCCAATAGCAGGGAAGTGTTTCCAGTTTAGACAGAGCCTACAGGCAGGTCTCTCAGGAAAAAGGAGCATAATCTGGCTTTCTTGTGCTTCCCTGAGACAACAAATATCTCCATACATTTGCATAGCCTCCAGTGCAGCCCTCCTGGTGCTGTGGGAAAGCACTTTGGAGGATGTTGGGCACGGAGACGGTAGTTTGAGACCAGCTGAAAGGACTCCCAGCCCTCCTTTCTGAACATAAGCAGAGTTTTTTTGTGTTCCTGTGCTGATCTCAGCCCYTCCTTACACAAATACCCGTGCTGTGTTTGTGCAAAGCTGTGTCTGAGGTCAGGCATGAATGTCCCTCAGTAGTTCCCAGGCAAGGGGAGCAGGACAGTGGGCTCAATTAGTGTTCAGAAAAMCTGCCTATGACACTTGGTTTTGCCACGGCCCTCTTGTGCGTGAGAAACCCTTTCTAGGTCTTAGTTCCCTAGCTGTAAAATGGAAAATAAAAAAAATTATATCCAATCTCTCCATCTGAGTGACATTAATAGATGAAAGCATCACTAACACCAGTGAGATTCTCAAGTGTTATTCTGATGAAATAWCTGGACATATAATAGAAGGCACACAGCATGTGCATCAGTAGCTGTAGATAGGTCTAAATGATCTAGATGGACATACTAATTTTAACTGTACTTGTTTTTCTCCTCTTTAAAACATCCCAGTCATTAGATCAAGGAATAAGGCAGTAGTACCATGCAGCCCAAAAGGTCAGCCTGCCGTAATAAAAAAAGAGCAGGAGTCAACAGTCCAGAGGAGAAAATGCATTCGTTCCATCTGTTCATTCAATAGCTAAGAGTGAGGGATGAAWTTTCAGAAATCAGGAATGATTCATGAACAGAAAAAAGAATTAAGTTTGCTGAAATGATAGGAGAAGGGGGGTAGCTAGAGATTTAAGTCACCAAATATGACTCAATGGATAAATTAATCCCAATACATCATTTCAATCTTCTATAACAGTGAAGAAAAGCTGTACAAATTGGTGGAATCATTCATTGGAAGCAATTTATCACAGGATTTTTTGTTTGTTTGGCGCTTCTTTGCAAACCTCTTTTCCTCTCTCTAATCTTCAGCTGGTCAAACAGGGTCCTGAACCTGAAAGTAATAATTTGGTAATTCCATTTCCCATCCCTCATTCACTGCCATTTCTGTAGAACAACATTTTAATTACCTAGCAATCAGCCACAGATACAAGTGTTTGCCATTTCCATTCTCCAGTACCATCTGCTTCACAGGAAAAGAGAATCCCTTGATGGGCAGTCATGGAATAACCAAACCACACTGCAAATGTAGGGGTCCATCTTTCTGCATAGGCTATCAAGACATCAGATTGCAGTTCCTGTAGCTCTGTACATCCTAGCTTTCACTAATCCTCCTTAAATAGTGATAGCAGTCAAGTTGTGATGGTGCAGATTTCAGTGTAGGCTCAATATATCATCCCAAGAGCTGATAATTGGTGGCTGAAGTCCATGGTACCACAGCGGCCCTCCTACCTGGGCTCAAATTAGCTAGATAAGACCCAGCTCAGGAAAGTATGCTTGAATGTGGCGATGCCTCTGTGGGGCACAACGTAGACTCAGCTTCAGTTTCCATTCCCAAGTGTTAGTATCATTCTGGTCATGASGATGTGAAAGGAAGGCTTTCAGGGAGAGACAGTATTTTTTATTGCACAAACAGATATTCTAGCTTAAAAGGACACACTTCCAGACACACATGCCTTTTTTAAGGTCAGAAGCAGAAGCTACAAGTTTCAAGTTAAATCTAAGTGTCCCTGAGTATGGGAAATTTATAACTCAGTTATTCTTCCATTCTATACCTTTCTGTACCCTTTTAAAAACTCTTCCAAACTTGTGCATCTACTGATATCTGATATATGTGCCTTCTGCAGATGAATTATGAGCTACAGAAAAATGTACATGCAACAAAAAAATCCCCTTTCTTCTCCTGAATATCCTTCACTCTCACATYGCTAAGAAAGACCTAAAAGTGGCTCACAGTCTTCCTAGCCTAAACCTTAACAGTGCTTTGCTTTTGTGGTACAACTGTCACCAGTCCTTCAATCCTTCTTTAATGGACATCTCTCAATGCACAGCTTACAACCATAGCTGGATCTTTTTTGGCTGTAAGAATAGATTGATCCTTCTGCAATCATCTGACAAACACAATGGGGCTTGGGTAAGAGATGGAGAGGGGGACATATTGGGGAACACGACCATGTTGGGGAGCCCCTTGCTGGTACCGACTTCAACAAACTCTCACTTCCTCATTTGAAAAGGAAAGTCTGGGTTTTTTTCTCTAAAAGACCCCAAAACATAAGGCAGTGGATTTTCTACTGTTAATCTTGTATCCAATTTTTTTTCTCTGTGCTAACAGATTGACCTGAAAGAGCAGGATCCTAATTGCTCAGAGATAAAGTAATTGAGCGGTCTCTTGGGCTCTATTCGGTACAACAAACTTCAATAGAGTTGACAAATGTCGATCCATAACACAGGATTAATAGGGCTGTGCTTGGCTTCCGTTTCAGTTTTCCATTTGCTCCTTCAGTCTAACTAACACCGTGATTGCTTTGGGAAAACTGACAAATCTTTGCAGTTAATGAGGCCCTCTAGTAATTTATCAAGCAGGGTCTCTAAAATAAAAAGGGCACAAAGAACAAAATGTTGTTTCTGTGCTAAAGGAAGGAGAAATCCTTCTCTCCAGATCCTGGAGAGCCTGGAAGACTTTGCTCCTCCATACTATGCATGCTGGGAGCTGGAATAACTCTTGCAGCATGTTTTTTATCAAAAGCATTTGGTACTCTCCTGACTGTTTTCTGTGGATGTCACAGGCACTCTCCCATCCATGGGACGAGCGGTACATCTCGTTGTTGAGCACTCAAAAATTGCATGGACAACAGTTTGGGAGTTTGCTTTTAGACACTTGGCTTTTAATCTGTCTGTGGTACAATGAACGAATCTGAAGAATGGGCCTTTTGTAGGGATGGGGAGGATGTACACCAGGGCTGCAACATAAGCACCCATGCAGATASTCTTGGTCCCGAGAGTCCCCTGCTTAGTTCAGCTGCAGGGCTACACCATATGTTACTAGGGAGACTCAGCCGGGTAGTTTCCCTGGAGTATCTCTGGGAAGCTCTGAGGAGCAGCTGTTATTAGCATGCAAAAGAAAGCATTAGGAATGCTTGATTTTATAATCAAGTGTTTAATCTGGGAATTGGACTTCCCAGCTTGGTTCAACAAGCCCCACTGTGCTAACTCTATCAGCACACTGAAATGTAATTCTGAACTGGCAGCTTTCAAAACTCTTCTATTTCCTGGAAGATGTCAACACTTCTGCAGAAATTCCAATTTTTCCTCAGCTTGATTTAAAATAAAGTTCCTAAATGGGAACATGGAAGAGCCAAATTACCATTGCCGGTAATAGCTCTGTTCTGAGTGAYGTGGAGGGTCCACAATTGATCAGTGGGTTTCTGTTTTTATTGTGACAGCCGTACRTCTGTCCATCATCCTCTTTATTTTTAGTACGGCTCTTGTTTTTCTTTCTTAACACATCAGCTTTCACATTAATGCAAAATGAGATCAATTTTACCTATAGTCTTGATAGGAAACGACTGCCATTAAGCTATAGAAATAGCTAATTGTTTTATCTTAGCGGCGACTTATGCACATTGCCCAATCTCTGAACCTGGATCTTAATGCAAGCTTGGGGAGATTCAGCAGGAAAAATCTAGTGCAGCTGGCAGGCTTTTCTTCTCAGGGGCTATGTTTGTACTATATGAAATGGGGTGGCAGAAAGACTTTGTAGCCTAATGTCCTGAAGACGTYTGGGAACCTCCCCAGAGCTGTTGTCTGTGGCCAAGCCTGTACTGCTGTCCCAGRCACTGGTGGAAAGGGAGGAGCAAGTGGGGCTGGTGTCTGCTGGAAACTGGACTTTGCCCCTCACAGCTCATTTTTTACCCCGGTTTTATATTTCTTAGGGATGATTACCAGTGGATATCTTTCTGGATGGTGCTGCTCAGGGAAGCTTCATGGGAAGCGCTGTGTTGCCTCCAAGGCACAGTTAAGAACAGGAGCTCGCCAAGCCGGTGGAGCGTTTGCTGCAGGTGAACTCACAGGGCACACCTGATTGCTCTCCTCCCTCTGAATGCAAACGTGACTCCGGGACTGATGCTTTGTCCTGCGTTCAGGTGCTCCTGAGGGTTCACCCATTCAGAAGTGGGTACAACATCAACTCTCCAGTTGCCTGGGTCTAAGCTCAATAACTATAATGCATCTTTGAAAACCCGTCTTAGATGGAGCCATTCCACTCCCCCAGGTTTGGACAGCAGTTTCCCCTCTGTCCAGYTGATGCATGTCCAGCCCCTCTGAGCTGACAGCCAGCAAATGGGAGGTTATTCCTGCAGCTGCATGGATGCCCCGGGCTGCCTGGGGTCCCTGCTCTCTGCTCCCAGCCCCCCAGGGGCTGGGGCTGGTCCTGGCTCCCATCCCAGACGCCCAAACCCTTGTCACACAYGCAGCATGGCTGATAGCAGGCAAATAGGTAGATCCATAACTAAATGGAAACATTCCCTTTATTTCAAGATTTTATGAAGGCTGAAATGAAACAGTGTGCTGGGCCACACTGAGCTGAGCRGATGCAGAACATAGTAGAAATTCCCAATTTTAATGTATTTAGCCTCTCACGAATGTACTTTGTTCTGTTCTGGAGACTTTTTCCCCCTCTCTATGCTTCCTTCTTGGTGTGTGTGCCTTTCTTTCTCACATATCTCTCCCTGCAATGCCAATCTCAGGTTTATTTTTTTTTCTTCCCCACAAAATTCCACATTACAGCCTGCAGACCTGTGAAGCAACATTTACACCTAAACTCTGGTACGCTTCATATCTTACTCCCAGCTGTGTGAAAACATAAATGCCCTTGTCCTATAATAACGGTCACTGAAAACAGCTCCATGTTCATTATTTGAAGAAGTGACCCATTTTGGAGAGAGCTTTGCCAGAATTATGAACTGCTGTTCAGGAAAGCAGGCAGTATAAGATGTCTCTGGGGGGATGTAAAAGGGGAGGAGTCCTAAAATAATCACTAGTTGTGATTAAAATCTGGAGGACCAGGATTATATTTTACCCTTAAGCTATCTGCACACAGCGGGGGGAGGGGGGGCGGGGGGAGAGTACGCAAAAAAAATAAGTTTTAGCTTTTCATTGGTGGATGAATCTTGTTTCTTGTGTTCATGCCACCTCCTCCCTTGGCTGCCCAGCGCCCCGGTCAGAGCGGGGCAGGTCCGGCTGGGGCTTTGGTTTGCGCAGGGACTGCAGCCAGCTGGAGGGAGGGAGTTTATTCCCCAGACCACTCTCTACATTTTGGCAGCTCTCGGGATCCCCTCCCGCACCGCGGCCCCATCCTCGCTGGAGCTGTACAGTGCAGGACCAGACCCGTGCTGCTGCCCGCCGTGCCGCCGGGAAGAGCCCGTGCCGCCGCCCCGCATCCCTCSGTGCCGGACGGGCACCGGGGCAAGGCTCCCCTCAGCAGCCCAGATCCAGCCTGGCTTCCCGATGCCCCGGCCAAGCCCTGCCGCAAAGCCTGGCTCTGGGCGCATTCCCACTGTTAAAATGAGAAACACGCCGTAAATAGTTCGACCCGCTGGGGACCAGYGTGTTAATGTGATTGCTTTGGAAAGCTGCAGATTAACAACCCGGCACAGCTGGCTCCCTCCCAGTGCAGAGCCAAACTGGGGGACTGGGGAGGCCACGTCGGGCTGCGCCTGGGCATTGACAGCAGGGATGGGACAGATGAGGCGCTTGCTGTTTGCTGCAGCAGCTCTTTAATAAGCAGGCTAAAAATGTGAAGTTGCAGTATCATTTGTAGGAAAAAAAAAAAAACAACAAGAAAGGATTATTTAGTCAATCATCCTGTCTGTTGCAGTTAGGCTGTGGTTTAGATGTAGAAAACCGCATTGCTGGGGGTCTTATTCTGTGTGTCGCATCTGACTTGTAAAATCTGCCRGTAAATCTTTACATCAGAATCCGGACTGAGAAGCTGCTTGTTTTAATCATAGGATTTCACCAGAACATCYGACTCCTTTGTAGTCCAGAAGTGTATTTACATATTTGTCCCCTGCAATGGATTTACAAATCCTGTAAAACAGCAGAAAATCCTCCAACAGATTTACAAACTGAGAGGAACCTGAAACAAAAAAAAACCCAGTCTTGGCAAAGCATTGCTACACGTTTGTCAGGAYGCAAAGGACGGACTCCAGATGAGGACAGTGATGATTTCCCTCCGTCGGCAATCCTCAAAGCACCGAGCAGGCGGGGGATGCCGCTGACTTCAGAGGGTAAGAAAGCAAAGCTGACAAGAAAAGCCATGTTCAGAGCTAAGCTAAAGAGGCAAACAGGGAGCAGGGCAAAGGCAGCTGCAGAACAACAGGCTCCTGCAGCACCGTTCTCTCATCTCTCATTAAAATCCCAGGCAAGTGTTTTTAAGACGCCTGATAGGGTGGAGGGTCTCATTTTCAGATGTTAACTTGAGCCTGATTTTCAGAGCATTAACCAGGTGATATAAAGGCTTTCAAGCAGTACCCAAAAATTGATGCCCTTTTCCTACTTGTTCTTAGTTACCCTGAAAACATCAACCTTGCAGTTTACAAGTATAATAATCAAAACAGACTTAATTGTTAAAACTGAGGAATGTATGTATAAAAAAGGCCACTACTCTTTGCCCATCTACCAAATCAAGTATTTAAAACATAATCTTCTTTGATATTGCTGCGAGTCCAGCAATATTTACCCTTTTCTTCTTAAAATTACAGTTCCTTGTGATGATATATAAACTTGAGTTTGCCTGTTGCTGGGAAATGCTTGGGACAGGCTCACCAAAAGCAAAGTTGAGCATGAAAGAGAAAGAATAAGTTTTTCAATATATTTTTGCGCTTATACAAGTTTTTAAGCCTTAATTTCTAAAGTCCTGATTTTGGTAGTTTCCCGCCTTGGTGATGATGTAATTAAATGCTTACACTTCCTGTAGTATATTTCCCAGTTGCAGGGTAACAGTACCATACGGACTAGAGCAWCGGGACCTTACTAGGTCTAACATCTCAAAAGCAATTTAAAAGCCCCATTTGGATCTCATGTGCACACGGGAGACAGCAGCTGTTTGTACACGGGGTGGTCGGAGGTGAACCCCTACAAGACTGAAGCCAGTTAACATTAAAGTGTTGGATCCCAGGGGTGCTAAACCACAGCCCCTTGCAGGGGTTAAAGCTGCCTTTCTGCAAAATCCTTCCTGTGACRGGAGAGAGACTATTGTCAATCTTGTACATAACTGCTGTTGTCATGCCCTTATCCTAGTAAAAATACTGCAGAGGATGTAGAATTAAAAAAATATMTATATTCATTTCTCATAAATGATTTCTGGGGCTGAGATGGAGCCTGCGAGCATGGCAGGAGCAAGGAGAGGGGTAAATGCATAGTTGAGGCAAAATGCTTGGAGGCATTTGCCAGGGAAATCTGCTGTGGCTCCTAATGCCTCCATGGCTTACTTTTTCCTTTGCTGTTATCAGCAAAACGCTACTTTTGGGGCAAATGGTGATAGGGAAGAGTGGATCCTCACTCCTCACTAGTGCTGTGTCCCAGCACTGGTCCAATACGCCAGGCTGTCACATACAAGCTGGTCATTGCAGCGAGGTCTGTATTTGAAAGAGTGGGATTTCTCTTTCACAGCAGTACTAGCAAGGGTCAGGAAAGCTTTGCTGAAATATTAATTTGTCTCTGAAAACACCCTAAATGCAAGCGGATAGCTTCCCTTGATGGGAGTGTGGAAATGGGACACTCCGGCCCAGCCGTCTCTGCTGCTGGAGAAGGGCTATTACTGGGTGAGCCACTGAGTTAATTTCCATTTTCATTAAGTTGAATAAAATGCCGATAAAATCGCCATTAGAAGAAAATAGAATACAGTGTTTCAAATGTATAAATTTTAGCTCTTTACCATAATCGGACTGCACTGCATGCAACCTGGAGAGCATTAGGGAAGGAAAATGATCTTTATCACTATTTTCATAAGAAATGCAGCTCATAGGGCATTCTTGTCCATGATTGCTCCTGGGCAGGAGCTGTCAGGGTTTGGGGGACAAGCTGAAAGCTCCAGGTTCATTTCTTCTTCTGAATTTAGTCAGAAATTCTTAATTTTTCCCTCTGACATGGTCTAAGGACTGGGGTAGAGGTCTTTATTGCTTGAGTCTCTTCAAATACCTGCCCTTCAAAGCTTTACGGTCTGGCGAGCAGAAGGACTCAATGTATTGCAGGCACCGCAGCAGAGATTTGGGCATAAGAAACTTCGAAGAGAGATGTCCAGATCTTGTTAAGCTAAACAGACAACACACCGTACAGGACAAAAGTTTGCTGCTGGGTTTGGTTAAGCCACAGAAGAATCATATGGGCAGGGGTCTTGGGATTTCCAGAAGATGTGTGAGTCTGCAGAGATGCTAAAACAGAGGTATAGGGATGTGGCTATGAAGGTAGAGAGGCTGGCAAGTTCTAGGAGGCTGATTCATCCTAACATTGTTTCCTTTCTTCAATTAAGTGGAGCCAAAAATACAGCTCGTCACTGCTGCTCCTGTTGCTCAGAGTTTTGCATTTGATAGCACACTACTGTGACTCTCTCCGGTTCTGTGTTGCATCTTCTGCATTAGAAGCAGACGAGTATTTCTGTATCGACAGCAATGGGGTTTACACTGCTTTGTGTGTGTGTGAGGSGGTTAAATTATTTTTTCATTGAAGATAAAGCTTCTGAGAAGATAAATGCCAGAATATAGCTCTTGTGAGTGAAAGTAACTTTAGCCACCAATATCCTTAATAAATATGCATTGCAAAATCATCTTAGCTTCCTCTGATTCACATCAGGGAGTTTAAATTTGCCATTACTGGGAACCTGACTTGTCAAAATCCCATCTGTAATTATAAACCTGCATGAGGAGATGGGAGAATGAACGAACCCATTAGTATTTGGCTGCAAAATGTGTCCCATTTTCAGAATAATTTAAAGGGTTGAAATACATGGCAGGTAACTGCAAAAGTGTAACTTCATAGTTGCCGAGAAATTCATGCAGTGATAGTCACTGACCACCCTACTGAAGCCTAATTTTACACTCTATCCTAGCACAGCCAGGAGCTGCGATTCCAAAGTAAATATAATTACCTGGGCAATAGCCCTGAACATTTTCAAGTCTGATTTCTGCCTTTCCCAGACAGACACAGTGAAGCACTGCAGGCGGAGGAAGGGATGGAGGAAGGGAAGGGCAAGGAGCCGGCGCCTTGGGCAGCRGGTTACCAGCACGCCGCAAATCCCAGCATCGGTTTGAAGACACCAAGCTGCATTTCTTTTTGAAAGCTTTTTCTGGGAGCAGAGGCTTGCTGGAAGATGCTCTGCCAAGGAAGGATTTCCTCAATGTTTGCATCACAGCTGTGAGATTTCTCAAGGAGTCAGATAGCAAGATTAAAACCAGTTAAGCTAAAAGGAAAGGAGACAGATGGGAAGAAAAGGGAAATCTCAGATATGATGCATGGGTGCTACAGTGGGAGGGAGAATGAGCTCGGATATCCCCTCCCAGGTACGCAATGACATTTTGCTATAACAGGATGCATGACAAAGAGAGCAAAGCTTCAGACAGGTTACACGTGCATGTTTTCTGTCTCTTTGGCTGCAAGCATTCATCGCTGCATTTAGGCACCTGTGGACATCTCTCCACATCGTGTTAGTTGTGCCTCCTTGGGTTCTGCTCTGAGGCAAGATGTTGTGGGAGTTGCTAAATACCCGTCACCGCAGTGTCGAAGGGCAGGACCTCTGCCAGTCAGAATGGCACTGCAGGCACTCTCCCCTCTCTTGTTTTTCATCCTTTGAACTACAGTAATGTCTCAGGTATTGAGTTTACTGTAGAAAATCAATAAGGAGCACTATAAGCTCAATGGAGCGGCAGGAGACAATTGCAGAGCTCAGGACACGTAATGTCCAGATGTGCCTTCTCTCTACCTAAAATGGCTGKGCCCATAAAAGCCTCTAATCTGCACCACCTTCCATGTGGTGGTGCTTTTAAACAATAGTTTCCACCTGCCGTCACAGCTTCAGTGCAGAAGAAAAGAGCTTTCTGGACAGGTATGTCCAGCTTGGTTTTACTTTGCCTTCTAGCCATACCCAGACAGGGTTAACCCTGGGGACGCACAGACAGCCCAGGAAACTCCTTCTGGGGGTCCCCCGACCAGTCACCCCATGAGGCTGGAGGTGCACTGAAATACCCAGTGTCATCCTTCCTTAGAATTTTTCATAGGTTGGATTATTTTAATTTGAAAGAGTGAAACCCATGACTTGAAATTGCAGCTGCTCTTCTCTGTTCTCCACAGCACGTGCAGTAATGGGACAATGTGTTTAGGGTTTTTTTTTTTGCAGGAGGAGCCTTTTGAGAGTGCTCCTTGTTAGCAAGTTCACAGCACATCCTCGACAGRCATCCTTCTGCGCTGTCAAAGTCCCCTGCTGCTGCCCAGGAGGTGAGGAGGAGCGAGAGGAGCCTCCTTACAGCACAGAGACGTGTGCCCAGAGGAGAGGGGGAGCATTTCATCGGCAAAGGCTGGGAGAAGGGCAGGAGCTCTGGCCAGGGGTGGTTTGGGAGGAGCAGGGGACTTGGGAGGGAGCATGCTGGGCTGGTAACTACAAGTGTCCCTGGTCACTTTTGCAAACTGAAAAGTCCTGAGTGGCTTCATGTCTCTGCTGCGAAATCCTCAGCTGTGTCCATATCATCCCTGTCTGGTGTTGACCTCGCTGTCAGCCAAACTGCTGGGCTCTGGGTGATGGGAGTGAGGGACCCAGCTCTACCACGGGCTTTTACACAGCAAAACTCCTATTGTGTCCATTAAAGAGATCAAACAGAACTCTTCCCTGCTCAGCACAGCAGACTTGTTTAAAATAGCYGAGAAATACTCAGTCGAGCCATAACTTTCCTGAGGTGATCCTGAAAGTTGCCCTGCACTGTTTCCATGAAGCCAGTGGGAACCGTCGGATTCCCAAAATATCATCAGTGACGCCACGTGGGCTGGTCCTGTAGGCTCATGGTTGGGATGCTCATGTCAGGAGCATCCAGCACAGAGGGGATGGAAAACACCTCAGCTGGCACTACCCCAGGGAGAGGGGACACAGTACACTGACCCGCTGATCAGAAATGTGTRAAGAAGGGCAGTCTGGCCCCCAGGAGATTCTGTTTCGCAGCCTGGTGCTTCCTGCTTCGATAGCTTTCCCTGAAGTGTAGCCTTCTGCATGTCACTCCATCTTGTGGGGACAGAAACRTGCATGCTTCTCCTGGGGTGCTCCTGGGGATGCTGATGCAGCCAGTGAGAAAGTGATTTCACTGATGGSATGCAACCATATACCTCCAGGCACTGTGGTTCACAGGCCAGAAAAATGTGTTCCTCTCAAACTGARTATTTTTGCAGAACTGTTCTGCCACTTTACCGATCTTTCAGCCCTATTCATTAAARCTATTTGTTACCATCTCTTCTCAGCCTCTGGGCTTGTCTTTCTGCCCAGGACAGGGTTGGGAGGAAAACAGGACCCAGTTCTCACCCTGCTTTGCAAGGCTGGGAAACAGACACCCAAAGGAGACTCTCAGCAGCCTTTTCCCCTTATCACCTGCCTTCCTTAAGCATGTTGATTTTGGAAGACAGTACTGAATTCTGACCATGGTCTCCAAGGCAGCCCAAAATGCATAACCTTGTGCAGGGCAACACAAGCCCAATGCTTCCAAAACGTTCCCAAGCTGGAAGGCAGGAGCTGCTGAATGCATCATACACAGGCACTGCCCGCGATGAGAAGAGGCATTGCGGACATCTGCTTGTGATCTGAGGGGTCTGGACAGTGGTGTGAGAAAAAATGTGTCACTATGTCAAGCTTCTCTGCTCATGTTCTTATTCTGGCTTAAGCTGTCTGACATCTCTCTCCCATTTATCTCTGTCCAAATTCCATCGTTTTCCCCATGAAATCACTGAACCCAGGGGATGCTTCCTGYTCTTTGATGATGTGAAGAGGGAGAAAAAAGTAAAGAAAGCTGGTGAGCAGGTCATTGGGAGAGGCACCTGTATCACATCCCATGGCTGTTGAGATGGTGGTATGGGGGCTGCTGGGGTGCTGCTGGCCACCCTCAGAAACAGGAGCAGCACTGGGGCAGGAGGGGAGGTGAAAGAGGAGAGGGATGAGGAAGAGGTCAGCTGGCGGGGTCAGGCAAGAGGAGYTATTTTGGACTTGCTGGGCAGCAAGAAGCCCGCGTTCAAAGGCAGCATGGGCAGCTATGGGAGAAGTAAAGCAGCACAAGGTCAATGGATTGACCCGTGCGGGTTGAAAAGACAGAGAGCAGCTCAGCCAACTCCCGCACRCCTGGCTGCTGCTTTTAGCATCTCTGCATCCTATGTTGATTGCTTTGGAGAAATCAGCACTGACTGACAGTTAATGGGACCTGGATGTGTTTTATCAGATCCTGAAAGGTCATAAAAGAGGAAACTGAAAGATTATATGAGCCCCAAGGCAGGAAGGCGAGAGATGCTAGCTGTGAGAGTGCCAGACCAAAGCACAACTGGTCTCAAGGTAGTTAAAGTCACTAATGACACAGCCCAAGATGAACATTTGTACACAACAGTGCTCTTTKCTGAAACACAGACCTCCCGGGCTTTTTGGATGGCATCCGCAGATGGAGCACAAATTGACAACAGCAATTAGAAAGGCACCTGGGAGATGAGCACAGTGCTTATGAAATGCAGAGAAGCACCGAAGCAGATCTTCCAGTGTTTCGAGTGTGATTCTGGGTCCTGAGGGTTCAGACCACAAGATCACTATTGAATTCTTCTTGGGCAGCTGGGGRTGTKGRGAGGCTGGAGCTGGGATCAGYGTTTATYTATGCATCAGGCTCTACAGGARCCCATGGCCCTAACAAATGAGGGCCCCTTGTTATATATAAYGAGTTACAGAAAGAACCTAATAAAWGTGCRTCACGTGCAAAACACTTATAAGTGTTGGGGCTGGCACTCATGACTCCAGAAGAGAAACAATTATTTACACGCACAAACAGGAGTTTAAATGTAATGCAAACTATAAGCATAGAGATGAAAGTCAGGCAGAAAGCCACTAGACCCACATTCAAAACCTGCGATGAGGGGCACATTGCAGGAAAACATGACTGTATTTCACTTGTAGGATGTTGAATATTATCTGTGACAATATTAGGTTCAACCAGACACCTCTAGAGAGTTATATAGGCCTTGCCAAAACCTGTGTAAAGACTGGGACTCCTGGCAGTGGCCTCTGTGGTACAGGTTTCCTGCAGCCCCGGCTAGCRAGGGAGATGTAACAGAAGGTGATAGTTGCATCCATCTCGTATCCAGAGAACGCATCTACATGATGTTCCGAATGATAAAATACATCAGCTAGCTGAAGAAAGTGACTTTCAGATGTGCTCAGTGTGGCCTATTTTTGCTCTCAGTAAAGTCAATGGCAAAACTCCAGTTTGTTAAGTAAGAAGAGACTAGTAGGGGTCATGCCCAACGCTTTCATCCCCACTCTTCTCTTTAACTGTTAAATTACTTACAATCAAAAAAGGACTCTGTTACACCTACGTACAGCCTATGAGGCCCACTCCCCTAGACAACTTCCTCCAAGAAATTAGATGAGAAAGATATACTGAAAACCATTATTACAACTTGGGTACAACTATATAAAATAAAATCTCTAATGCATATTTGACAATCAGACAGTTCCCTGTCCCCGAAAGTCAAACTTATCCTACAAATAATTTGAGTTTGCCTTTCTGAGCTGTCAAGTATCTGCAAACCCAAGGAAAAACTCAGTTGTTCAGCACTATGGRAGATCAAACTCATTAATGTACTTTTCTCCCCCTTCCAAAAATGAAAAAAATAATTCAAGRGATTTGGAAACAATGTCATTCTTCAACATAAACTGTGGATTACRATTCAGAAAGAAAACAGAAAGGAGGGAGCAAAATGTTATTTAAATTTGTGTCATGTGTCATTTTTCTCTTGCTATTAAATCCAAAGGAAAACAAAGTCCACTATAATCAGGAGCGATTGTTATGGTAGAAACATTTATAAGGTACAATGAATATAAATGGCCCACTTTTCCTTGAGCAGAGTGGAAGGAAAATACTGTTAAAAATAGTTTCTTAGCAGCTTTGGCAATGAACCCAGTACTGAGGACCTATTGAACCCAAACAAGCAGAGCTCCTGGTATGCAGGGAAGGGACGCCAATTTTGCAGTCAAGAGCTAAAGAGGATCTTTAGGCAATGTTGCCATTAAAGTCACTTACTAAGGTCCCAATAGCACTACTGATGCCTTTGGAAAGACCAACAGAGTTAAAGTTAATGGTCTGTCTGCTCTCTGCAACCTGAACCAAGCTGTGGAGTTCAGCCCTTGGTGCTGGTTATTTCACGTGCAGGGGAGAAGTTTTGGCTGTTCGTTTTTGGCATCTTGGACGTCAGGGCCAGCCTTTTACTCTGGGAGACACCCTCAGGGAAATGTCACTCAGGATCGGACTAATATTTGGACTGAATGACCAAACTCTTGTTCAAACCCCTTTTTCTGCAAGAATGCAAGCTCTTCCTTCAGACTTAAAGCGGAGCAGCTGATGGCAGCGTGGGCTGGAGCCTTTCTGGGCAGTAGAGCACAATAAAACAGGCCTAGATCAGCCTCCTGACCCAGCCTCTCAAAGCTGAGCACCTCCTGTGTCAGTAAGTGACACATCTGGATGAAAGAAGTATAGTTCTTCAATGCTTCATTGCTCCACATTACCACCAGACACTAATTTGGGCTGTTGACGGAGCGGGGTGCCATCAGTGAACCCAGGGTGCACAGCATCACTGTGCTCACCAGCGGCTGCAGGTACCCTGCTGTCCTGGCTGCGGCACGCTCTGCCTTCTTCCCCTGGGATCCTGATCTAGCTATTTCCAGCTCTTTCTGCTCACAGAAAGGAGATTTTTAGTCCAGAATCTGTAATGAGTTCCTAGGAAGAGCACAGATGCAAACCCTGCTAGCTAAGCCAAAAGAGACTGAATACCTGACCGTGAGGGTTTGGAAGAGGACCTGGGGGAATCTCCAAAAATAAGGGCCTGAACATCTGTGAAATGGGGGACAGGGAGGGACGGCTTGAACAGCCTGTCTGTGCCTCTGTTTCCGTGAGCTGTCACCACTCAAGAGTGTCACCAGCATTATGGTTTGAGCTGGGTTAAGAAAACAAATGCACATTAACCGAGGACAATCTTCTCTCCATTTCCCAAATCACTGGCTATCACCATGTTGACTTAATTAATTGTTAACATCTATGTAATTAAGCAGTAACATAAATGATTCCCTCTTGGTGCTGATGAAGATAATGAATAACAATCATGGCTGCTTTGTTTCACAGCACTAATCTGTTTTGAAATATACATTGATTTTATTTTGATTAGGACTAAACCTAGTTTCCACTCTGCAAATAAACCTCTCTGATTTGAGTAAATTGCTGTTGGCATTTACATTACGATAATCAGCTCAGAATTCATCTGATCAGCTGCTTACTGTGTGTCATTTGCTTACTTCTTAGTCCACTATAATTATGATGTTGTACTTCGGAATATTTAATTATGGCCTCCTTTCTTCTTTGCTCTGTGATTCACATTTTCCCCATCACCGTTATTATCCACAAAGTACTCCGTAACTCTGCAAGCCCCACGCTGGCTCATGCAGGCTCATTCTCAAGAGCTGATTTCACACTGGTGCCTCTGACAGTGCTTCAGATGACCTGGTGGGATGCCTTCCCCAAGCAAAGCTCAGCTTCAAGGCTCTGGCAAGAATGGAAATTTGTGAAGACTCTAAAGAAAAACAAAAATCCCATGTTTATTTTGCACTGAAACTCTGCTTCCTGTTATTTTCTTGACCCCTTTGGAAAATCCCAGGAGTTGTAGCCTAATACCAAGCTGCCTCAAAAATACCTTGTAATTATTTCACTTGTGCCCATGGAGCTGCTCCTGCCYCTGTCCCAGCCTCCCTGTCTACTCCATGCTCAGTCCCATGCCACAGGGGCAGGTCACTGTTGAGCACAGCAGAGGTGGGTGCCCTGGTTTGGATCCCAGATCAGACACCAATGTTGTAGGTACAGTCACTGTACTCAAGTAGTTCATTAGAAATGGCTAAATTTTTCATGCTGTTTTTAGGGCAGAGTGTGTATCTGGCAACACTGAGATATTTTTTCACCTCAGTGTTGAACTCTTCCTTTGAATTATTCACAACATCCCATTCTGGCATTTTCTAAGTGACACTTTTTCCTGTTTGAAACTACCACTTTTTTTTTATTATTCAGTGTTTATATTGTTGGGTTTTTTTTAAGAGGAAAAACTCATCCTCTTCAAGAATTCTTTTTTCAGATTTTCCATTTCAAATGGTCACAAAAGGTCTGTTTTTCTTTTGAACTGGAAGACAACTTATGTGCAGAGCAGCTGTCGTGGTTTAACCCTAGTCAGCAACTAAACACCACGCAGCCTATGCTCCCCCCCAGGTCCCCTGCACCTGGCAGAGCATGGGAGGCTGAAAAGTGCTGGTGCAAGCACCACCCAGCAACAACCAAAGCATCAATGGGCCATCAACATTCCTTTCCTTACCAAACCCCAAACACAGCCCCCCCTCCAGCTACTGCGGAGAGAGTTAACTCTGTCCCAGCCRGAACCAGGACAGCAGCACAGCAATCAAATAAAATTTTTTGGCCCAGTATGTTTAACCAATATTTTTATGATGCTCCTGTGGCAAAATGTTTCAATCATTCTTTGTCATGATACTTCTCTCATCACCTTAAACCAAACTATACAACAAGAAGTTTATTTCTGATGTTCAAAAATATTTTAAGTTCTCCAATACCCTAGGCTGAGAATGCTGCTGGCCTCAACCTTGGAGGTGGTGCTGGGGAGGGGATGCATTCCCTCCTGCTGCCATATTTTGAGAAGTGAGTACAGCATCTCTCCTTAAAACCTTCCTTTGCTGATCTCTCCTCCTTTCCCAGACTCTGCTCCAGCCCTCCCCAAGATCGTCAGCACTGTAGGGAGGCAGGAAAATGGTGGGGTGGATAGCCCGGTGGGGTCCCGAGTCCAACCCTTGGCTGTCTCACCCCCCCCCACTGCATTTCATTTCACTGTATGTGCCTGGAGAGAGACACACAGCCGCAACAGGGTGGGCACTGTCAGGATCATGTTTCTCCGTTGACTCCTGTTGAGCTCARCATCATGCTCTGAGCACTGATGCTGCCTTAACGTGGTGCCAACGTGCTCAGGATGTCCTCTGCATGCTGTGGTGATGTGCAGCAACACAGGGTGAAGGACTTAGTAGCTGTGGAGAACCAGTTCTGTGTCATGCAGGGGAGAGGGGCAGCCCTAAGGAAACACAGACCTCCTCAGACAGGCARGTGACAAGAACCATCGTCACCTCTCAGGCATTCAAAGCTGCCCTACCCTGAGCACCCGAGTGCAGGAGAGAGCATCTTCATTGGAAACAAGAGGACTGGAGTCTGTCACAGCTATCTCCGATTTCTAAAGCCTGGGCTGTGGTCTCATATAAGCAGACAAAATCCACCAGCATTGCTAGGGCAGCCCTTTCCACCAGAGAAGGACTGGGCCATGGAGTTATGAACATTGTGTTTCACTCCCCAAACCGGGAAACAAAAATTATCCTAGAAAATAGTCGTAAAAGTAATCTCATCAATCAGCTAGTCCATAGTGTCAACTTAGACTTGTTCCTGCAGGGAACAAGATCAGACTCCTTTCTTTCTGAAATGGGCTTCCTCGTTTACGTGCACATGGACGGGAAATGAAGGGTGGTGTTTCTCAACAACGGCAACCATCTCATCATCGTGCAGCCCCACCGGTACATCCAAGAGAGATTTAGGACCAAAATGGCAYCATAATTCTCATTGTTCAGGTCTGGAAGCTGAGACACAGCACAGCACAATCACTCGTCCAGCCCTGGGACTGACATCCCGTTTCTTTTCCAAAAGCTCTGCGCAGAGAGCAGCACGTAATCAGAGGAAGAATGGTTTCCACCCACTTAAATGTGCCTACCATATCACTAGGAAGAGTGGGTTAGACACTGTGATCACAGTGAACAGCAGAGAGATGGGAAGGCCATTCAAGCAGAAAGACGAGTTCTATAATTTGAATCATTTATGGCCTGGGGCATGCAGAAGCAAGCTTAATGCATAGCGAGGGGCGTCACAGAGAAAAAGAGGCTTTGAAAAATGCAAAGTCAAACTGCAAACATTCAGGGAAATCTGAACCCTTCACTTCAAAGCATTTGAAGTTGGTGTTAAAGGGCTATTTCTAGAAAGGTTTCCATTCTGTTGCCAGTTATGCGCAATCTTTGCTTAACTCAAATTCCCTCTTAGACACAATTTTTTGATTTCATGCTTGAGCTCTGCTGCTGGTTCTGGGAGAAGACGTGTTGTGTCTGTGAACAGATGATACCACAGGGTACTGCTGGAGTTGTAAGGACACACAAGCCCTGCCGACACATCCTGAGGCTGTTGCTCTCCATAGCGACGTTGTGTTCTTYGAAAAACTGCATTACTTTCCTGAGTTGTTGCCTGTTGAATCCAGAGTCTGGTCTAGCTGGGAAGCAACAGTGGAGGGGGCAACAGGTATGAATTTTAGCCTTGGTTTCCTACCTGCACATCACACCGTCATGGATCTGAGACTGAGAGCAGGACAACAGCAATGACAGACAGAAGCTAGCCAAAGTTTGGGTAGGGCAAGCTAAGGCCTGCCTGCATTTATCTGTGTAGGTRTACAACAAAAGAGGGAAAGGGAAAGAGCAGCAAATAAAAGGAGTTAATATTTCAGAAGCATATAATTTCTCATTGCTTTCAGCACAATTTCATATCTTCAGCTTTGCTTTGGAGTCTAGTTTGAGAGATCTCAAGGATTCAAAGCAGTGTAGTTTTACTGGCAAGCTCAGGAAAGCAATATTTTATGGCTTGTATTTAACATGTCCCAAGAAAACCCATTTTTCTTCTTCTGGAGCACAGCACTGGAAGTGCAGTTGATTCCAGGCTTGGGCTTATTGCAAGAGGCAGAGAGGGAGATGTTCTGCAGTCAGCCTGGATGGTCTTTAACCTTTATGACTGTGGGTTTAGCTTTTATTTCTTATGACCAAACCAAGCCCTAAAGTCTGCACCCTCTAAATTAACAGCTCTTTGAAATCTGGATTGGTGCTCTGCTTTTCTGCGGGTCTCTGGCTTGTCTGTGAAAATTTCAGGTGAAAAAATAGAGCAACTTGAGTCATAATCACAAGGGGACTTTTCAAGCATTTGGTGAAACCRTATTTTGCATTCACACAGGCTTTCTACTGTTAGCTGCAGAGAGGGCAAGCCTGCAAAGCCCTCGTGCACCAGTGCTCCCATGGCAGCCCCCTGCTCTGAGACAAAACCCATGGTACTGAAATGCCATCCTCGTTTCTCAGCAGATGGCAATGGCACGAGGTCTCTGCGCAGTGGACAGACACGCTCCCAGCCTGCTGCATGGCCAGAGAAAGGGATGGCTTCACATTCTTTGGTTGTCAGTATTAATCAAGCATTAACGTGAATGAAAAGCAGACTTTGCTGATTTAATGGATAATTCCAGCTCATTTGGTCCATCTAATTCAAACTATTAGAACTGAATCCGAACTAACTGTCCCTGCTTATCTTTGTCAATAGCTTTAGATACAGTTCAATGCAGGTAATCAGTTTTCAAAGGACTCTTAAACATAGAAGGAGTTTCTATTTATATGGACTTTCTTAATTTGTAAATACTCTCTTTCCTTCATTGTTGCTATTATGTTGGGGGAGGGAGGGGGCTTGCCTCTGCAAAATTAAATCTTTCCTTTCTTTCTCACTGTGGAAATTATTTCTTCCATCTCCTATTTGAACCTCTAATAACATACATAAAAGCTATGCCTTGCTAAGGCACTCCTCTTACTGAAATAGCTTGTAACAGAGGGGAATGAGCTTTGGGAATATTGACTGGGCTAAATGTGGTTATTGCTTGATCAGGAGAAAATGATGGGCAAAGGACTTCAACAGAATCCAAGGAATACTCTTTTACACCAGAAATGCTTTTCTCCTGTGCACACAAACATAAAAGTACAAGTGCAAGCTACAGAGAATTTACAGACAGAGACATGCTGCTTAGTTTATCAAATAAAAGGTATTTAGACCTCATCAATCTTCCACAAAGCAGAAGGGAAATTTCTCTCTGACAAATTAGCGACCTTTGACAGTTCTGCACACAGATGAAACGGATCTCAAACTAGCAGCACAGCCATCAAAGGTAGTAGTGGAATTTTAGACTTCATAGTGGGCTCTTTATATGATAAGGTCCATCCAGTAAAAAATCTCACAACATCCCATGACTCTGTGTGTAGCAAATTTAGGACCACCTACTCAGAGACATCACAGCTTTCACTGAGCTGCCCCTACAGAAAACACAAAGCAGGAACTTCTGCTCCCAAATGTCTCACTCCCACCACTTAAGCAGGAAGAGAAATCAAGCAAAGGGCCAGCAGGTCCTTTTAWCTCTCCTAGGAGACATTATCCTTTATATTCTCTTCTGGGAACATAAGCCTGTTTTATGGACAGCCGAACATATTTTGTTCTTTCAGGTAGGTCATGAGATAATGATATGCAAGCTCTGGACTGAAGATCAAGTCTCTTGGGAATGCTTTTAAACTTGCAGGTGAAGATTATGTGTAAAGTGAAATGGGTACATAGGTACAACCGCTGCAATAATGAAGGAGCTGGTGCGTTTGGACTTATAAGAAATCAGCTGTGTTGCATATGGTCAAGAACAAATATCAAACCAACCTAATTTTCATTTACAACAGTGCAAAAAGCCTTGTGGACAGAAAAGAAACAAATGATGTCATAGATCTTGATTTTAGGAAGGCTTTTCGACACTGTCTCCCGTGACACTTTCATGAGCTAGAAAAATACCATCTAGGTGAATATATTATTGGGTAGTTGCAAAACTGGTTAGAAAATTATAGATGGAGCAATCATTGACAGATTACTGTCAAAATAAGAAGATTACTATATGGACTAAGCTTTCAGCACTTTCATTAATGGTCCCGATGATGGAACAGAAAAAACACTTTTCGAGCTGGCTGACACCACCACTTGGAAAGGACTGACAGTATTTTGGATGACTAGACTTACAAATGAACTTCACAAATTCGTAGCTGAGTTGGAGAAGATATGAAAAAAAGAGATGCTACTTGGTAGGGGTAAGTACATCTGGAAAGGAATAGTCAGCTATATGAATTCAAGATGGGGAACAACTGACTGATGAGCAGATCTGAATGAAAGTCTCTGAGATTACTGTGGATCAGGTGCTCAGCAGGTGTCAACAACATCACTGTTGGGAGAAGGCAAGCCCCACTCCATACATTTAACTGTGATCTGTGAGCCATGTCAAGAAACTCTTCCATGTAGCTGATTTTTTAGGCTTTGGACACATAAGGTTAATGTTYAGTCAGTCATCTTGTCCCTACATAAAACACAGTGTTCCTTAAAATGATTTATCCTCAACTCTAGCAGTGGCAAATTTAGCTTTGAACATATTGGGCCTGGGAAGGGAAGGCAAGGCAAGGCAAGGCAAGACTGACATTCTGGTGTGACTGTGGATCAAACTATCCAACTCTCCCATTAGTTTTCTTTTGCTATCCACTTGTCTTCTGAAGCACATTGCTCTTGAGCTCYTTCTGAAGCACATTGCTCTACCTGGGGAACCAAGCAGGCTCCCTTTAAAATCTCATCAGATAAAAGCTTTACTTTGCCGGTTGGTTGCTTAAATAAACAAAACCAATCAGATGAGGACACGGTCCACTTTAACAATAGCTTTCTTTTAGCCCCACTCGTACAGCGGGATGGCAGCCCTCGCTGTTTGCTCCTGGCAAGTCTTGCCTTTCAAGAGAGAGAGGAAGCCACACAGAGCCTTTCTATGYGAAATGTCGAGATGAACCCTTTTCAGCTCCCCGGGCCTCTCCACATGAGCACAGAAAGGCCACGGATGCCTACGTGCTCGGAGCCCTCCCCATCCCTCTCACTTACTTTTTATGTCGAGAAAATCTGATTAAAGCTGTGCAGGAGAGAAGCAGATGGCAGTTTTGACGTTAGGTGAAGACAGCTTAATCTCCATCTGTGCTGACATTTTCACATGTCTCCCTGCAAACGTTGGCCCCCTGATAATCACTAATGCAGAGCTGGGGGGTCGAGGGCTGCCCTTTCAGGGGAGGATTTGCTAGGCGGGATGCTGGCCCATCACGCAGGGAGCTGGCAGAAACCGGCAATGTGCCGTGGCCCTTGCTGAAGAAACTGATTATTATCCGGTGTCTTTGTGATGGGGCTATCAACCTAATTAGCACCCCACACACCTAGGCATTGCTGAGCTCGGGCTTTCGGAAAGCGTCTGCCTCATCTCGGCTCCGCCGGCACCGGGCGTGCTGCGCACCGCTCTGAAGAGGCAATTAGGGAAGCTTCAGAGCAGTGTTAGGGGAAAACAGAGTCACAAAGGTAGTGCATAGTTTGAAGGCAAGCTAATTACAAAGGGGTACATTCCAGTATCTGTAACACCGAATACTGCCKTGAGTGTTTCTGTAAGTCAGAAGTATCTTGCAGTTAAGTCAGTGATGTCTTTTCTGTTTAGTATCTGAGTAAATACACGGCATTTTGGTGTTGAAGGCTTGAGCGCATCTGCTAGGGCACTTGCACAGTGGGACTTGCCGGGCAGAAATGTATTTGCCACCTTTCTAGATCCAGGCTGAGAGTTGAGGCAGCCTTTGATGCGGCTGCTGAGGGCAAGTTGGGGGAATGTGGTAGCCTGGTCCCCACTGTGAACACGCGGCACATGGGACTGGGAGCTTCGTGGCATCACAAGCTGCTTGTTCACCTGCTGGAATGGAAACTGCTTCATATAACCCCCTTCATCACCTCAGACATGTAGGCACTACTAAAATGTAGAGCTCAATAAGAGTTCTATAAAAATGGCAAACCCCTTAAATTCATATGCAGTATAATGTTGCAAAAATGGATGACCCTGCAGCAGGGTGCTGACCAGAGCACTAGGAAATCTGCTTTTGCTGGGTTTACATGCCAGAAGCTGAGGCACAGCCCCATGTTCCTGGGTGCCAGTCTCACATGGGATCCACAAGATCCAGCAAAGGAGGAGAGATGGCCAACTCAGGAGGCAGGAGCATCTCAAATCGAGGTTTGGTGGGGCTTGTTGGTAGGGTGTAAGAAAGACGATAAAGAGGCATAGCAGTAGGGATGGGGATTCAGTCCAGTGCCCCAACATAAGCAATTGGAAAACTCATTAAATTTAGCAACGAAATAACACAAAGCAATGGGAAATGTACAGTTTAATTGAAGCAAACTTCTGATATAAAGGAAGGCAGGCAGGATAATGTTTTGGCCCAGCTGGAGTGTCAAAGCTCCCACTAAAATCAATAGGAACAGCACGTCTTTTGCAATGAAGAAATCAAAGCATTGGGTCTGTGGGACACTAGAAGGGTAAAAGAGAGCAGTCTGGTGGAGAGATGGGAGCTGTGTCAGCATGACTCTGTAAGGCTGTTCTTGGTGACTGCTCTCCTAGGATTGATCCCAAGACTGCAAGACGTAAAGAGAAGTCAGAGCTACAAATTATTCCTTGAGACCCAAACCACCTAGAGCCCCAGGGGATTAGACCCAGGGTTTGACGGGGACTCTGTGGCTGCCCATTCAGGACAGATTTGCAAGAAAGCTCTAGGCCAGGGTCCCAGGGGCACAGCAGGCAGCAAGGAAGACTCCCATGGGGGCACGGCCAGGCACGGCATCAGATAACTCAGCACTGCAGCCACAGGCCTTGGGTTAAACTGAGCAACTCGATTCTGAGCAACACCGAGTCTTCTCAGCTTCTGCTGACTTTGGTAGGGATCCAGCATGCTCAGCATTTGGCAGAAGTGAGGCGATATTTACTGCAGTCCCAGCTTTGTTGTATCCTCCCCACACCCACCCACAAGTATTTACCTCCCTATCCCACCCTGTGGAAATTTCGCAAAGAAATCAGGGAGCAGGCACCGTCCAGTGCACATTATGGTTCTTGATAAGGGTCCTATGTTCATGTGTTTAGGAGATTCTCTGTTGATCATAACTTGTGAGTGCAGGTCCCCAGAGAATTGCAAAGCAGACCCAGGTCAGGAAGCCACTCGTGGCAGCATCTCCTCATAGCGAATAACTTATTTGAGGCTCTGGAGGTCTGTAAAATAGCATGATCTGTACAGACAGGTTTAGGATGCTTCCTATGGCTGACTGACACCCAGATGAGCTACTGCACGGGGACCTTTCTTGGGCAAGCACAGTGATTTATATTGGAATTGTACCGTTTAGTATTCTCCAGTTAGGGGGTTGTGGCTTKAAGGCAGTGCATGAATTACTCGTTTCTCAACTTCACAGAGCATCCTTGAAATGCTACTTGTGCCATCTTGTGTTTTTCCTATTCTAAATCAATTTAAGTGTTTTGTTCTCTCTGCCACCTATTTTCATATATCTACCCTACTTGAACGTACACAAAACCCCATATACACTGCATTTCTAGGCAGGTAAACAATCCTTTGCACTTTAGGAAGGTCAGCTCAGCCTAACATAGACATTAAGGCTTCTAACCCTCTGTGACTTGTTTAAATCAGCCAAGCAAAGATGAAGTTTTGATGACCACATCTCACTTGTTTTGCTAGTTACAATCAGCCCATGTCAGACAAGCATGAGGTTATTATGCAGACRTCTCAGCCACAGATGTGCTGACTACCCTGAGGTATCTTTGCCTGGGAGGTTTGAAGACAGTTGAAAGGTTACAGCGAGGTCCTACCTCTATAAAATGTGAACATTGCACTCTTCTGCAAGAGGGGTGCTGGTAACATTTGACCTCAATTCTGGGAACAGTTAATGAACTGTTCAGGAAACCTGGGACTGTCTTCTTTGGTTAAAATCCTTATTCAGGGTGAAATTTAGAAAACCCAARGCTAGAAATAAATTGGCTAGAAATAAACCATTAATCCATTCATGGCTTTGGTTCAAAGTTTATCTGTAGCTAAATTTTTTCTAGAAACTCCTTCTAGATATAACCAAGCCGATCACAGTATCAGTGAGCATCTCCTGTTTTCCTTTAACCACATTATTTGTTATTGTCAAGGAGGCAGGATGACCCGTGCCCATCCTCCTGTAGGGTGGCAGAGAGCTTCTCATGACAGCCACTTCGGAGCCTGGCTGGTGCTCAACATCACGTTGAATCCTCCTGGCTCCCCGCTTGGTGAGTGACACTTCATAATCTAAAGAACAATGTGTGGCAGCTAAAAATAGCCGTTTGCTGCATGAGTCCTCAGGTACCAATCCACTTGTGATAAGCATAGCGGGATTTGTGAAAGCTTTGACAGATAACTGATGGCTGGCTGAACACTTGCAAATAGTAGCTAAGCTGATTGCAAGAAATCAAATCGAGTGCTTTATTTGAGGAGATTCTGCYGAGTTGTTCTTCAATATTTACTCAGCTTCATCTGTATCTTCATTTATGTCAATAGTAATGAGATATTTCATACAACTCCCTGTGACCATCCCCTGCCTGATCTGGCCAGCCCCGACGGCAGCACCGCGCTCATCCGGGGAAGGTGTCAGTCCCAGGACACAGCTACTGGAAGGGACTCCTCATCAACTTCCACACAAGGTCTTAATGGTGAACTGCAGCCAGTTTTATCAGCCGCTGGAGTTAACCAAGCTCGTGGAGCGCAGCAGGGAGGGAGGAGCACTCTCATTTCCACGACTGACTCCACAGTTGGASTCGTAACCTCCAGCAGAGCAGCTATAACATAACAAACAGCCGATACGTCTGTGGGGGAAGGCTTCTGCAAAGCGACTTACAAGCTCAGAAGCAAGAATGGGCATCCTGGTACCAGTGGAGTCTGCTGGTACTCATGGTGATGTGGGAGAGGTGCACAGAGCTGAAAAATCAAACTGAGGAATGGGAGAAAAGGAAATTACTTTTTATTCAACAGCAATATTTCAGTTCAAGATTCATAGCTGATTTTTTTCTCACTGCTAGACCCTTTGCCCCTCCTTTGCAAAGAGACTGATGTGAGCAACGAAAGAAGGATATACAGGCCACTCTATACAAATCAATTTCCCCAAAATCTCCCAAACTTCACTCTGTGGRTGTAAAGACAGCAGCCTGGCCCTGTGGAATGGACATTGTCTCCCCTTGTACCCCAATAAATKTAATTTTATTATTACTGCTGAAGGCAATAGTCTTCATCTTGACCTGGCAATGCAAGGTCTCRGGAATCATCTGAGCTTGTCATGCTCTGAGCTGATATTACTTTGTATTAGCTGTGATAGTAATTGTTTAGATAATTGCCTAAAGGTGGTTTAGGTTTGCTGTAGTTTATGGCAAGAACAAGTAGCTACTTTATTGGACTGAGCGGCCTATGACGCTAGAATAAAATGTGGTTGGCAGAGTGCAGAAACAGGATGGGATCAGCTGTCCCGGACTGTAAACACACACCATGATGTTTAGTCACTGGTTRCTTCAGGTGAGGAACTTTGTATTGTTCAGGTAAAACCAGCTTTAGAAAAAGCAAAATGAACCGAAAAACTGAATAACTGGAAACCAATGGAAAGAAGAAAATGTACAAAGGATGTCTAGAAAATGTATAAAAACAAATGCAAGCGGACCAAGACAGGAGAGACAGAAGCCAACATGAACTTCACAGTTCTGGCAAAGAGAAGGAAGAAAGTCCATCACTAACACCACACTCCTCCCGGCGAAGGATGCTGAGAGCTCCGAGACTTCTGACYCTCAGCCCCACAGAGCAGGGGAGGATGAACAAAGCTCCTGAGAAGATGGGACAGATACTAGCAAATACTAAAATTTAACTGAAATTTGTTAATGAAATTAAGTAGACAATCTAGACTGTGAGTCTGAGTAGCATTGTAATTGGACTACTAATAATAGCAGTTTGTTGTGTTTTGTTTACATCGTTCAAACTGCAAATTGGACCAACATTAAACAAGAGGGGTGGCCCTTTTCTATTGTACTCACGGTTTTCTGTTTTCACAAAGGGTTGTCACCGCAGTTTGCTCTTAGCACGTGCCTTTCTCATTTCAGTATGGCACACTCCCTGTTATCTTGCTTGAAATAAATAAGGTAAGATCAAAAAAGAAAATGAAGATGCAGCAATCAGATATGGATGTTTACACCTCAGGCTGAGTGGCCTGAATTTAGCATAGGTTTATAACAAGTTGCCAACTTCCTCACTAGTCCTCTGATTCCTGATTTTTTTTTTCCCCATAACACTCCGGCACCCCAGCTGCCAGGCATCACTTTGAACTCCAGCTACTGCTTTGTAAATGAGACTCCAGACTGGAAAGGAAAGCTTGCAAACAATGACCTGAGGCACCCCAAAGCTTCCGAAAGCAGAAAACAGGGAGAGGAAACCGAGCACTGAGAGACAGGATTGCTGGTGTTGCTATTTTAACTCTCACCGTTTTTCCAACCCATCTCATTGTCTGGGACACCCAATTCACACTGACCAGGCACCCCAGGACCGTCTCTGCCACCTCACTTGGGGCGATCTGACGATGCAGCTGGTCTGAGTGTCTTTAGAAGTGCAAACAGGGAGAGCTTTGCATCTCCCATTACCCCTACCTCCCTGGCAAAGCTGCCCTGGGAGGTAACCACTTTCTTTTCCCACCTAGAAAGCTGCACCAGATCACTCAATGCCGGCGTTCATCTCCAAAGAGAAGGGATGGGGGAAGTAACAAATGGGAAAATGCGTGCCAAAATATGTTTGCAGTCTCTTTGACAGGTTCTTTGAAGGCAGCATGCAAAAGGTTAGTAAGTTTTGGCACGCATGTGCCCGTGCTCCAAGGGATCCTGCCTCATGCCATGATAATGAGAAGCACCTGGGGTCATCTGGAAAGGCAAACCGGTGTGATCCTGCACCTGGATGCCAGCGAGGACTGCTCTGCAGGCAGTGCTGAGCATCACTGCAGYGCAGGGAGGAGAGAGCAGCCTGGGAACACCCTATCTGATGTTTCTCATGCCTTAAAACTCTTTTTGTTGAATAAATTAGGCTTTCACTGAGGAAACTGAAGTGGATGTTTTATAATTCTTAAGTCTCTATCACTCAGAAGTTATGGCCAGGAAGCCAACATGTCTTTGAGAGAGGTATACAGCAAAGCACTTCGGGGCTGAGTGGAGAGACCTCAGCTAGGATAGAGGACAGCTGAAAGAGGCAATGAATGCGTCTCGCTGTCACCGAGACCCTGGCGGTCCCCTGCACGTGGAGGTGCTGGCACTGAGTCCTGGAGTGATGGGGGAGCCCAGGAGGCCAGTGCAAGCTCAGGGATCTGTCACAAGTAGCTGTGTGCCCAAGCCCTTTCGTAGCTGCTCTTGTGATCAGGGGAAGCTGGAGAAGGTTTGTTCTGCGGTGGGGTCCCAGCCGGTTAATGGTTGAGCTCTTGCCCCAGGAATACGCTCTGGTGGGGAGGAGAGTCAGGATGCCACGGATGATGCTAAGGATGGCTGTAGGAAGGCAGATGTGCCCCCCATTTTTCTAATCATGTAGCTTCAGTGAATATAATTTATTTTAAATTTTCAAGTGTATTTACAAAGGAAATACTTAGGGAAGGTTCTGCTAACTGCATCTCAATCAGATTCAAAGTGTTTGCAAATAGTGTTCAAAGAGGACTGCAAGGACTGTTTCACAAAGGGAAAACAGAGAAAGCCAGCCTAGGCATGAACTTGAAAGAGGTTGGGCCAATTTCAGTCTGCAGTCCAGGACACACAGCAGAGCAAAGTGCTTTCTCACCACAGCCTTGTACTTATGCATGAGGGATGCTCTCATCCGCTGRCTCTTCCCAGACACGAATGTGCTGACAGAAACGCAAGCTGGGCTAGCTTGGGGAGTGCTCTACCTGCATCAGCATTTCGCTCCTCGCCTGTCAGAACCTATTTACCTGTGTGAACTACAGAGCCCTSAGTATTTTGGCAGCAAGACCAGACAAATGCCATGGGCTGGGAGCACCAAGAGCAGCAGCAGCTAYGCAGATGACAGCCATGTCGTTTTGCAGGCAACCGAGAGGAGGGTGGGAGAGCACAAACCCACCTCCCCACCTCTGGGTGTTTGTACAGCTGCAGGTCTAAAGGTGGGTTGGCTCCTGGCCCTCTCTACCCTCAAACACCTCTGCAGAGACCATCTTTTTCTGCAGATGGAAGGGGGTTGTTTCAAGCCATGACTAGGTACTGCTCCGTTCAGGTCTATTGGGGTCCTCTGTGCTGGTGCAGAGATCCAGCTGAAGTAGATAAATACGACTTTTTGCTGGATGTACATTCATTTCACAGTTTTTGACAGTGATGCTTTTACACCTGCTTCGAGAGCCCCCAAAATGCACTTAATGTGGTATCGTGCCAGTGTGGGGAATGAAAGCTCATTTCCTCCAGCCGCGTGGTGAGCCCAGGAGGCTGATCTCTGGTGTTGCCCGCCCACTGGAATATTGCCCAAGAATGAAGTTTACGCAAGCACTAGAAGAAATAAAGATTCCTTCTTCATTACCTTTATTGAAATACATTCATGCTAAAGTTGCACTGTGTGAACCTGTTTTGAACATTGCAAGCAAGGGACAAACCTAAGCATTAAGCCTCACCCCTGCAAAGGATAATTGAAACCAATGCAGTTGTTGTCTCACTCCGACACTGGCACAGGTGCAAAGCGATGCTGCTGAATATCCTGCTAATAAGTTGAAGCATTCTGGCAGAAGGTATGGCTCACACATATTGTCCCTGCCCCAATGACTTTCAGTCAAGGCATCAGCATCTGGAGCATCAAGACAAGGTCAGTGGGGCTTTTTAGGGAAAAAAAAAAWAATTAAAAAATCACCCCCATGTTCATAAGTCTCAGTACCTTCTCAATACACTCTTTGAAAATCTACCCTCTCATTGCACAGTCACGAGAGAGTAGATTATCAGCCAGCTGCTCCTCTGTATCCTTTTTTTTTATGTTTTCACCCCTTTTCTTCCAACTTCCTGTGATTTTCAGATCTTGTTGATAATTCAAGATGCCTCCCTATTACTCCAGCATCTCTAGTCTGTTGTCATTCAGACTTTGAATCCAGTGCCTACAGCTCCCTAGTTCTGTGCTCCCTCTATGCAGAGAAAGCTGAAAAGTATCAACTTGTTTTTAAAGACTGACATTCATTTTGCTGACTCTCTCCCCTAGAAAATTCCTCCCTCTTCTGAAAATTTTGCAATGGATATTTGCCTTTCARCTGTCCTAGTGCTTTCCTTTTTCTGCAGAAAGGGTGGCAGATCATGTTACTGACTTCAGGCTGCACCAAATCAGATGTTCTTATTCCTTCAGAGTGAGACAGGGAGGGCAGGTTATTCCAGGAAGACATTTGAGAAGAAAATGTTTTCAGCAATTTCTGGGAAGGAAACCAGAAAATGAGAAGGTAAGAAGGTACAAGCTTGCCAAGGTAGACTTGCCCTGCTGGGCAATGATGGCTGCCTCCTGGGATACTTAGAGAATAAAAGACCATTTTATTAGTCTCCAGTAATGATATCAAATCAGATGAAACAACTCTAGCTTGAGTGGAAGGATGCCTCAACTGACAAGTAACTTTGATAGTTACTCCTTTAAGGGCYTTGAAAGGGCAAGGTGAATTTCAGCTATTATCAAAAAATTTCCTCTTGCTGCATCAGTGTTTCTCCATTGATTGTAAGTTTAATGCTTTCAGCAATTGTATGCATGYGCTTTGCAAAGGGGTTGCATGTTGCTTTTCTGTCATTGTAAGCACCATGATGACAGTGAGGATAATGTTTTCTTGATATCATAAGATTAACTGCAATTAAGGAATTACAGTGTTATGGGTTCAACAGGACACATGTTAAATAGACTGAAAACTTTCCAGGTGATAATCTCCACATATCATCTATGAGCTGGGAGTCTATGTTCATGTTCAGAAGGGTGTTGTAACAAGGTCCTACAAGGACTGGTACATGGGCTCTGTGTTATTTAATATTTGTACTGATGACCCAGGAGAGAATATAAAATGGTCACAGATAAAGCTTCAGATGGCAGAAAGACCTGGGGGAATGATGAAGAGGTCTTATTGCTGTTATAAAGCAGCCTGGCTTATTTGGGAAACTGGACATAGGCAAACAATGTGCATTGTAATAGGGATGGATGTGAAGTCATTCCCACTGGAGTAAAGGCTGTAGCCATAGTGCAGACACAACCGTGCTGGGAAGCATGAGGGTAGTCAGCACTCGGTATGAAGGTCCACAGCAATGTGCCAGCCAGAAGTACAGTGTTCAATAATAGCCACAATTTAAGAAGGATTCTCCTAAATTGGAGGAGACATTTAGAAATGCACCGGAGGAAAGATTAGATAATGAGATAAAGTTAGGGTGGTGAATAACTCCAGAAGTTCAATCAGTAAAACTTAGCCAAGAGAAGGTTAAGGATGAGGGATCCCAAAGTGACTAAATAAGGTAGAAAAATTTAATACCAGAAGGTACAGTAAGATCTAAAACTAAAAGCACAAGATAAATGTATTTAGACTACAAATAAGGTGTATGTTTTTTTTAACAAAGGACAACCTTGTTAAAAGAATGAAAGAATCACATAAATTGAAAAATAATAGCTGGATGTTTTTATTATGGGTACTCATTCAGATGTGAACACAGGGAAGTCTATGGTGTGGCGGTCAGACAAGATGACCCCAATGTCCCTTTGTGACATTAAACTTCATCAGGGTGGGGCTGTGATGCACCAAGATTATATGCTGATTTATGTCATCTATACACAGGCTAAACTAACAGTTCTCTTATTGCCTAGTGGCAGCATTGCCATCTCACATGGATAAAATCCCACAGGTTCTGCTAATTTAAAAATTAGAAATTGCTAAATCTGTGGCTGGACCTTGTTCAGTTCTGCAGTGAAGGCAGCTTCTTCTGTAGCCAGTTGTGCAGCCCAAATGCTGAATTCCTGCTACAAGCAGTCAAAGGCAGCGTTTTGTGAAGATCTGYAGGGGCTGAATATGTTTGTGGGAACCACTAGAAGACATAGCAGGAATGAAAGCATGAGGGGAGATGTGCAGATGAGTAGACTGCTGTTAACGGTAAGCACAGCCAGCTCTGGTTTTCATGTGCTATTATTAAAGCATCAGAGAGCCATTTGGATGGGCGTTAGGAAAGAAGGATGAAGTCCTGTATTTTTACCAGTGACTCCTTTGTGCCTTTCTTCCCATGTGCCTTTCGGGGAGGGTGTCCATGTCACCAGAACCTGCCCAGCTCCTGGTTCACCTCCTTTCCTCCAGAGTGGAAGCAAGTAACCAGGTGTTAAATTTTTTTTTTTCCTTCTCATTCCACATTGTTTCAGTGCCTTTTAGCTCTGCAGTAACAGGTGACCTGCTGAACTCTGATGTTCAGYATTTCAGCCTGGGGACAGCTGTTAATCAGGAGTGCTGCTGGACTGCTCAGCACAGCCATTTCCCTTCCTGCCTCTCGTCAGGACCTGGCTTTGCCGGTCGCCCTCGCCTGCACTTGCAAACATTTCACCTTTCAAATGCACAGCCTGATGTTGCTGTCAGTCTGCACAAGGTTTTATGTACAGCAGAGGTGCAGATTCACATGGTTGTTATTGCAAGTTAGGGAACTAATCTATGCGACATTTAGCCGAGTTTACTCTCGGGATGCATAAGAGGAATTGGGATCACCGACAAAGTGGTCGTGCTCCACTCTCTTTTAAAAGCCAGTGACAATCCCTTATGTCCTGTCAGTGCCTAATTACCTCCTGCTCAGGTTCATGTATACACAGATATTTTCTCTCAGTGACTCTTTTTTATTTCTCATCTTCCTCCGTGAACTGTCATTTAATTTTATGAGTTTCAGAAGTGATTATGTGGCTGAAGTTTGGAAGCTTTGATTACACCCCATGAGATATCTTCGCAAAAGCATCTCACAACAGTATAAGGTGTGGAGTCCAATGCTACAGAAGTACTTTTTCTTGCGGTGCCTAATTAAACTCCTCATCACAGGCATAAACAAGTCCTGGGAGTGATGAGAAGCCATCGGTGCCTATCAAACCTGGCAGTCCAGGCACAGCCTCTGGCCCTGACAGCTCCTGCTTTGCTGACTGCCAAAAGTGAGGAAGAGTCTTGAGGAGAAAGGTCACTATGCTTCCCTGGTTTCTTTTAGTCTCTCCCTAGCTATCTACAAGCCATCATTAGGCAGGCACATATGGTCATTCTTACACTGCAGCAGAGTATTGCTGACATACTGTGTCTGCTGTTTACTATTGTGTGTGTAATACCTTAACCAAATGTCCTTCATCATCTCTAGTGACTGGAACAAAAATAAAGGTTTGCTGGAGCGAGAAAGAGGTTTGCAAGCCTGCCACCACTGCTACACCGTCAGCTCTGCTGGGTAACCTTACAGCTCCTCCCTGTAGCTCACTCGTAGATGGATGGATGCTGCAGGTGTACCTGAGCTTTCCAGCTGCTATTTGCTGTCCTTTCCCCAGAAAMAAGCTGTAGAGGGCTGGTCCCTGTCTCTGCCACCCCAACATTGGGTTGCTGCACTTGCTATGGGGCTCCAGGATCTCTGATAGCCAGCGCCACGGAGCTGCGTGTTGGGAAGTGCTGCTGAGTCTCGCAGCTCATTACACCTGTGACCTGCAGCGGGGCCAGCTCCAGGGGAGGTCCCCTGCATGCAGCTTTACGAGAGAGCAGCCAAAATGCTCTGGAGCCTGATGAGCTGATCCGCTCTCTACACCTGCACAATACCAATGTGGCTGCAATTAGCAGAGGCTCTGAACGTGGGTCCCTCTGCCTTTAGGAAAGGTGYGTGCTCCTGCCGAGCAGCCAGGCAGGGATATATTAACCTTAGAAACCTAATCTGACACACCTGCCCTCCTGCAGACAGGTGGGGAGAAGTGCCATCAGGGGACTAAGCTGGCAGCTTTCGATCTTTGCAAACTCTTTTTGCACTTTGCTCACAGGGGCTGTCTTGCATTTTTCTTCTAGGAATTAAGTGGAGTGTTGAAAAAGCCAAGAGTATGAGACATGCTCTAACATCAAACTCAATGTGTGAARTGCTTCTGACTGCAAGCTGTTCAGGAGGGAAAATCTCCCTCCTGCCATGCCCCAGGGCATGAACTAGCACTTGGGCCAAGCCTGTGCCARTCTTGACATCCCAAATCTCACTGGAGAGGCTGCGTGATTGCACTGCTCTTGGGACAGCCTGAACTCTTGGACGCATAAGAGGAAAAGCAGAGAGGTAAAGTGGTGGGGGAGGAAGGTGTGTATTTCAGGGTGTTTTTCCATGCTAGAAATCCCTGAGCTATCTCCAGGTGAGCTGGTTCATTTGGGAGATTMGTTTAAGTACAGCATTACTGAAGGAGCTGCCTGGGATGAGGCAGCAGCAGAGCTGTGGCAGTGCAGCATGACCCTGGAGTTTCCTGTCCTCACCCCTCCGCCGTGAACTGACCCAATTCTGTAAGTTCAGAAATCGCCACCGTTTTGGCTAAGCTGCCACCATGTGCTATTGAACGAGCTGGTCATACACCCTGGCACGTGGGTCTTCTGGATTTATACAGCACCTAGCACTGGGGCTGAGGACTCCCTTAACGCCTTGGGGATCCACGCCACCAAACTCATCATCTGGACACATTCTGATGAGCCCAGGAAAAGACATGGGCTCTCCCTTTTGCTGASTTTCCTTCTGGGTAAAATGTGGGAATTGCATCCCACATTGATGCGCTGTTGGGAGGCCTGGATTGCACAGGGATCTCTACAGTGCTTGAAAAACACAAAGCTCTCTAGATTCTAAGCACTGATATTCATTACTCCTGTTCAGCCCTGTAGGACTTAGTTACTTTGTGCTGGACGTGGGCTGGGTACAGATTTGCGGGTACTCTGTATTCTTACCCTAAGCCAACTGAAAGCATGCTGCTCTGCTGCCTGTTGCAGGGAAGGACAGTCCCTGAATAATTTGTGCCTGCTGCTATGGCACTAATTTCATATTCGTCTGCTAATATGCCTAGCCACACACATTAAGGACTTTAAATATGGTGTATGTTATTAAATCTGGTATTGAATTATAAATTTGCTCTGACTGGTTAAAGTGCTGTGGTGTCGGCCTCTCCCTGGTCTGTACACAGAGCTGCTCTGTCACTCCTGCCATGTCCTGCAGCCCGCTGGTATAACCCTAGGGAAAAGTTTAACTGGGGGCTGCTCTGAGCATGAGTCTGGTTCAGGACCTCAGAGTTGGGGTATTTACTTAGCTGAAGCACTCAAAACSCCTGCCCAAGAAAGCTTGTATTAGAATCTGCTCTTCCTTGAGATTCCCTGTGCTTACAGCTGGGGGGATGCTGCAGAGACACCACCCCAGGTGGCTTCCAGAGCCTCTGTCCCCATGGAAAGCCTGAATAATGGTGCCTAAAGACAAAGAAAAGCCAGAAGTTTCCCAGACGTTCTGGGTCTCTGCAGTGGTTGGCGTCTGCACCAAGTTCTGGGCAAAGATTCACGTTGGTGCTGACCTGCCTGGGACAAGGTCGCGCTATCCCCATTGCATGCCGTGCCACACGTGCCACTGGCTCACGGTGGCCAGAGGGCTGCGCYGAGGAACGCGGATGAGATATGACTCCCTTAGTGGCCAGCACCTGTGGGTTACATGGCAACACGCTCTTCAGAAATCAGCGTGCCATTTGTCCCCTATTACCAACGCACAGGGAGGAAGGAAGCCAGTGACAAATACGCTGTATAGACCTGTGTGAATGCTACCGGGCTTTTATTATTATCTCCTGGCTAGGTTGTTATTCTGCTCCCTTGACGATTTCTTCTATTCCATTTCGGTCAACAGCTGTGTTTGTCAGGCTGCTGCATTAATATATGTGGTTTTGCCTCCTTGCCCCTGATTAGCTATGGGAGCTTGGTACAAGAAGGTAGGYCTGGTGGTTTCACATCACATTAGAGAAGCATGCAGCTTCTCCAGATTGCAGYGCCCCAGGGAGACAAGGGTTTGTTGGCTGACCCAAGTCTAAGGGATGTATGTGGCTATAACAGAAGTAACCTGCTGAGCCCTTTGTTGTCTCTGTACAAATGCCATAGGCTGCTTTCTGTGTTGCTGAACATATATAAGCAAGAAACAAAAGCAACCTGGGGAGATGAGATGTGGGGAACTGGGGAGGTCTGCTCTGCAGGAAGCACGAGCAAAAAGTATTTGAAGGGAAGGATCACACTGTCAGTAATTAATGCTCCTGTTAGATGCCCCTCTTTTTTTGAGGATCTCAAACYACTTAATTGTTGAGATCTAGGCACTGAATCAGTTCACTGTCCATTTACTCTGTTAGCTGGYCTTTGCAAAGGAGATCAGATACTTCCAGGAAAGTTGATGTGGGCACTAAAAGTCCACARTCACTTCACACCATGCATCTGCTTCTCTATGTAGAAGTGAAGTTAAGGTTACTCACAATTTTTCACCCAGTGAGGATATTTAAGGAAGTCCTCAGTGACAACCCTTCTTTGACAGGTTTGTTTATGTCCTTAGACCAGCATGTCTTATATCCTCAGGCTGATAACAACAGTGCTGCTACTGCTACGTGACCCAGGTGCTCTTGGTGGGGGATTACTTAATTGCTTCCTAATATTATATTGTTAGAAGTCTGCTTCTGCTCTGAAACAAGAAGAGTTTAAACTCCAGGCACCTCGGAAGACAGCGAAAGCCCTACAGCCTTTCTCCAGCCTTCTCTATAACCTGCTAGCTTCATCCCTTGTGTTTTACAGCCCACCAACCTGAGACTGCTGTATTAACACAAGCAGCGAAAACCAGCAAAATTCCTGAAGTCTTCAGGGATCTGGGAGTCTGGCCAAGCAAAAGCCACTTACGCAGCCCTTCTCAGCGCTGCCTCTSAGGAGGCAGTAGTTAATATTTGCGGGATGTCTGTATCCAACTGGCCTTCTTCCCGTCAGCCATTTGTACAGCAGAGTCGCGTCTCATCCTGATGGACAAGCAGCCTTTCTTCCAGGGGCTGGGCTGTGCCATGGAAATAGAGAGATTTGTATTCAAGCCCAGCCATCGCTGTGCGATGTGGTGCAGCGACAGCCATAAAGTTCCTAGATAGAGTTGTTACATGATTAATAACAACAGGAGCAGCTTAATAGATAAAGCCATTTCCTTTACCTGGGATCTGTTCTGGGACTTACTGCCGTAGAGCTTGAATGAATTGAACAAGGATGTTATTGCTAATTACTGTGCATGACCGCAGCCCGATACTGGAGGCTGCTGCTAAATGGCCTGTCTCACCCAGCGCCTCTCCCAGCCTCTTGCTGGAGTTTCGTCCTCYCTGGGAGCCAGCAGCAAGCAGAACCAGGGCAGTTGCCATCAGAGCCAGCCGGGGGAAGGTGRTGTCAATCGTAGCAATTATCCTTCCTCATTGTAAAGGGTCCAAGTATATAAGACTGTGTGAGGTACTCTGGCATAATTTGCCCTATTGAAAAAAGATAAACTGTTCTTTCATGAGCATGATGTAYGTAAATAGCATCTCTCTTTTGAAATACCTGTGAGCCCATATTTTAATATCCATTTTTGCCTCCCTTCAAAGAAAGAACAACAAAGCACATCAATGATAGATCTCCAATAAATCCTGAGCTGTTGTTAAGCAGTACTCAGGTTGGTACATGCTGCTGCTGAACTGACAAAAGTTATTCTGCCTCTATAAAGRGGCAAATCAAAACAACCCAATAACATCCTGAAGCTCTTCCTGAGAAGTCTGCTCAGCGAATATGGACCCATGACACCTCTTATTTTGTGGCTCATGCCTCAAACAGCTTTGTAAAGGTAGAAGTCTCAGTTGATTCCAATTTGAGACAGGACAGCAGAGAGCATCAGTGCTGGGAGGTGGTGGGCACCTGCCTCTGTGAAAGCAGCTGCAGGCCCCAGCATCCCTCATGTAGTAGAGTGAAAGTAGTAAATGCACTTCCCCAGCTCAAAATGCTACACCTTTGCTAGCTGAAAGACCATGTCCTGTTGCTGACACCTTTCCACAAGCTCCAAAATTCAAATCATTGGGTTTGGGCTCTACAAAGTAAGCAGACCCTCACTGCCAGAGGAACATGCAATCCAAACATCGGAAGGAGAGTTTTTCTATGTGACTTCTTCTCCCAGCTTATAAAGCATTGCCCATGATTGTCCATGTCCTTGGTTCCYAGCTGTGGTCTGCAGATCACTGGTGGCCCAGGAGGCTATTGGAAGTGGCCTGCAGCTGGTGCACAGGCTCATCACACCTACATGGTGCTCTCTGCGACAAGGCAGGTGACGTGAGGACATTGTGGCCCAAGGAAATGCTGGCAGCACCGTGATGCCCAAACAATTTGGGGCATGTGAATTTTGAAAGGTTAGAGGCAGCCTCTGCTGCACAGGATTTTTCTTACCCCAATTTAGAAAGTAAGTTAAGACAAGAGAAGCAAACTCAGTTATCAGTCACCATAGGCAGAGACCAGGCAACTACCTGAGATGAAGCTCAACTAGTTCTAGGCTGGAGCATGAAACCAACAGTTGAGTCAAACAAAGGGTTGACAGAAGATATCACTTTTGTTATGGTGAGAGAGAGACTGAAGGTCTCGGGCAAGGACACGAGCACCTGGCATCACCGCAGTGCTGGCTCGTGGCTGAACCACCCTCCCTTCCCTTTACAGACCTGCCTGGGCCACAGAGCAGATGTCACCATACCCTGTCCCCTTCAGCAGCCGACCCTCCCTTCTCCCCCCCTTGCCCCACTGTGTGGGAGGGACAGTCATCTCCCCTGCAGCTCTGCTCCRGCAGACAGCATTTCTGAAGTTCTCCCCTCATTTCCAAGCAACGCTGAGATGCATTAACTTGCTCTCCCCTTCTGCTGTAACCACTTATTTGGCTSTTGTTATTGGATTATTTATACAAATTCTGCAAAGTGTTTTGGAATCAGTAGAAGGGCACAGTGCTAAATACAATAGCACCACCTTGTCAGATCTGACATTTAAAAACAGGGGATCTAATTATTGAAACCAAGGGAGACAGCAAATGTCAAGAAAAGCCAGTGGCTGTTGGCTTGATATTGTGACTCCTAAACTGCTGCCTGTGGTCTGCAGCAGGCACAGGAGTCGTTKGCAGCCCGTGGTTTCTCCTGTGGAGCACACAGCCCGGGAGGACAACTCCAGCACCTCTTCGGAGGATGCAACACGTGCTGCTTTTTCCAACGCTGTCTGAAAACAACAACATGAGGCTATGCATGTTCTTGACTGACGGATAAGCCTGCTACCACCGTCATTCCCACACCCAGACCCTTCTACTCAAGTTGGGAGGGTCAAATACATTTCTAGACCTAACCCAAGGTTTCCAGYCAGACCCAGTCTAAAGTAAAGAGCAGCTTCGCAGCCTGCTTTCTTCTCACAGAAGCATTCCAGTGCAGAGCATGTCCAAGTTGTCTGAAATAGTGCAGCTGCCTAAACGCCCAAGTTAATATTCATGCATCGTGCAGAATTTCAAATACATCCACCTCTCAGCAGCAACGTCAAACTGTCTTGACAGTTAATGAGCTAGGCACAGACTCTAAACCAGCAAGTTGTAACTGAATAAATATGATAAACAACCTGTTTCCAGATGGCTTTTTATGTAAAACTATTTATGCAGTGTTGATAGATGGCAAATTTTATGCCAATAAATCCTCGTATTTTAAAACATTTGCCTTCTTAATTGCCCAGTTTACATGTAAAATATGTTTATGTGCATTGCTAAGTTGAAAAGTGACATGGGAACATCTCTGGACTGAGTAAGCACTGTTCCTGCAGTGGCCCATCTGTCTGGGCTCAGTAGAAGAGCAGTGCCACAGGAATGTCACCTGTGAAATCCTTTACATAATAGAAGTCAGACTCTGATCAAGGCTGGCACAAGAATGGGYTGCTGTTAAGCTCCTGTCACTTGCTAGATGGCGAACTTGAAGCCCTGGCCCCACAGGCTGGTGGGACCTTGAACGCTACCAGGGTGATGCAGCCAGGGATGAAGCTGGTGCCGGGAGCGAGGCTGCGGTTTGGCGGTGAGTGGTGGTGCGGTCACCAGTCAGAGGGCCTCTGCTACAATGGGACATCTGGTACGCTATCTCCTGGGGATGGCTTTGGGGTAAGCCCACTGATGGCTCTGAGACACCCTGACCCTGCAGGCATCGACATCTGGGGGAGAAGCCAGTTGTGTCCCAGCCTGAGAGAAAGCCTTGCAGTCTGCCAGGATCTCTTCACTGCTGAGGGGTTCCAGTATATCAGAGAGAGGACACTATGCTAAAGCAATGACAGCCCAAACCATACAGATGAGAAGACTGGAGTGAATCTGTGTCTTTGTAGCTTACCCAGGTTCCCTGGTGCCTTTTGCACCAGGTTCTCCCGAACCACCAGTTTTGCTCCTGGCTGTCCCTGCCCCCTGCATACGGCAAGGSCAGGCTCAGGACCACACACAGGTTGGCTTGTCCCTCTGTCTAGTTGTGCGCTGTCGTGGTTTAACCTCAGCYGGCAACTCARCCCCACACAGCCGCTCGCTCACTCCCCCTTGATGGGATGGGGGAGAGAATCAGAAGAGTAAAAGTGAGAAAACTTGTGGGTTGAGATAAAGTCAGTTTAGTAAGCAAAGCAAAAGTCACCATGAGTGACCACCATAACAGATGGAGCCCAAAGTCATGGACTAAATGAACTCARTGGACATTTGTGGACATTTAAGGACATTTTATAGACATTTCACAGGGGTGGTCCATAGACTAAGGGAATGATATTTGTGTATTATATCAAAGGATGGGAAGGGGAGTGGTGGTTAAYGAGAATGTATTGGATAGCATAGCATAGGACCTGAGCATGATGTAAATGGTATGGAATAAAGGGTGGAGAATGTGCTGGTTTKGGCTGGGATAGAGTTAATTTTCTTCATAGTAGCTAGTATTGGCTATGTTTTGGATTTGTGCTGAAAATAGTGTTGATAATACAGAGATGTATTATCATGAATTGTATTGGATATATGGTTGTATGGATGTATCATTACAATAATACAGGGATGTATTTKGCTGGGATAGACAGGAGAGGTGGTGTGTTGTGTGGAGTTACTGGGCCCCAAGCCAGCTCAGGTCGGGTCACTGCTGCACTTGCACTGCTTCTTGTAAGGCTYCTCCTCCAGTGGTTCAGGTGGTTCCTGCTATAGTAATTBCYATAACATGCAACTCAAATCTCGGGTTACAACAATTTAAAGGTRTWTCCRTYACARTCTCCACCCCTGCTCCCTTTGGGCCAGGTTATAGGGTTTAACATTGCAATGAACTCCTCCCCCTGCCCCTGCTCCGGCTTGGACTTACCCACAGCCTGCWGTCCCTTAGGGGGGTACCTGCTCCAGGTGGAGCCTTATCTRTGAGCCACAGTCTCTCCAGGGGTGTACCTGCTGCRGCATGGACTTATCCACWGCCACAGTYGCTTTGAGGTGCACCRGCTCCAGCGTGGCCTTCTCCATGGACCACAATGCCTTTGGAGATATACCTGCTCCAGTGTGACCTTACCCACAGCCACAGTCCCTTCAGAAGTAAACCTGCTCCARCATGGCCTTGCCCATGGCTGCAGTCCCTCCACGGGTRTTCCTGCTCTGTCGTGGGCTCATCCATGGCCACACACTTTGAGGTGCTCCAGCATGGCCTCATGCACAGYCAYTGATGCTTCRAGRTGTMCCTGCTGCAGCATGGACTTACCCACAGCCACAGATGCTTCRAGGTGTACCTTCTCCAGCGTGGACTTAACCTCTCAGAGGTATACCTGCTGTGGCACAGACATAACCACAGGCACAGACGCTTCGAGATGTACCTGCTCTGGCATGGGCTTATCCACGGCCACAGATGCTTCGGGGTGTCCTGCTCCCATGTGGACTCATCCACAGGTCACAGCCCCTTCGACTCCAGTTCACACTGGAGTTCAGCCTGTCCAGGACAGCAGCACAGGAGCAGCAGAGGTGCCCCGGGCATTTTCCAGCCCAGGCGCATGGCCACCGCTGTTATCAGAATGTTCCCAGGCACAGCAGGGTAAGATGATCAGCAGTGCAGCACCACAGCGAGCAGCGAAAGCAAAAACCAGCCACTAACGAGCACTAGACTCCAATATACAGTGAGGCAAGCAGGCCCCATGGCAAGCACAGGAGCCTGCCAATTAATAGCTAAATGGCAATAATGGCTATAAATTCAATCTAGCACATTCCAATCAAATCTGTCATTATCTCGAACCCTTTGAGCCCCACGTTGGGTGCCAAAAATGTCTGTTGTGGTTTAACCCCGGCCAGCARCTAAGCCCCACASAGCCACTTGCTCACTCCCCCCCGGCGGGATCGGGGAGAGAATCAGAAGAGTAAAAGTGAGAAAACTYGTGGGTTGAGATAAAGACAGTTTAATAGGGAAAGCAAAAGCCGCGCAYRCAAGCAAAGCAAAACAAGGAATTCATTCGCTGCTTCCCAYGGGCAGGCAGGTGTTCAGCCATCYCCAGGAMAGCAGGGCTCCAKCACGCSTAACGGTTACTTGGGAAGACARRCRCCATCACYCCGAACGTCCCCCCTTCCTTCTTCTTCCCCCAGCTTTATATTTATATGCTGAGCATGACGTCATATGGTATGGAATATCCTCTTGGTCAGTTGGGGTCAGCTGTCCCAGCTGTGTCCCCTCCCAGCTTCTTGTGCACCCCCAGCCTGTTCGCTGGTGGGGTGARAAGCAGAAAAGACCTTGACTCTGTGTAAGCACTGCTCAGCAATAACAAAAACATCCCTGTATTATGAACACTGTTTCCAGCMCAAATCCAAAACATAGCCCCATGCTAGCTACTGTGAAGAAAATTAACTCTATCCCAGCCAAAACAGTCAGACCTCACCACTGTGTTTTGGGCAGAGGTTGTCTTCTGAGCACTTTGCATTCTCCCCTGGAGGAGAACCCATCCTGTCTCTCCATGCTTTACCGAGCTTTCTCCAGGGCCAGCCACTCCCCCCACTCCCCATCCCCATCACCCACTGGGAACACAAATTGCACAGGGACATGCAAAATGCAGCAGGAGACACTGAGCGTCCTCCAGCTCTGGTGCTGAGCCTTGATCCTTAACCACCAAAGCACCTGCTGACTACAAAGGGATCCTTCATGGGGTGTTGGCTTCACCCCAAGGAGCTCAGTGGTGGCAAATGCAAGAGAGACAGAGCCGTATTAGACACATAGCCTTCCAATGCAATTAGTTCATGGTTTATCTGCGTTCTTATTACTGGCTATTTGCTCTAATAGATTCAATAATGTAAAACATTAACATAAATTGACACCAAGCAGATTTATCCCTTTGAAAATGTTTACTCATTTAGGATTCCTGGTAGTCATTGGGCTCAATTCTACAGTATATGGGGTGTTTTATTTAGCCTTTAACTCATTTATTGGGTATTTATGGAAGAGGGCTTCCCTGAGCAGTAAAACCAAAGGGCTTTGCGCACAACAACTATGTCCTTCTGGCAGGTTTATTTTGCTTTATTTCTTTAAGGGATAGCTTTGCCTCACTCTGTTTTCACCTTAACATCGCCACTGAAGTCATTAAAACAAAGTCTGCCCCGTTATGTCTTTGGTGGCATTCAGGTACCGTGGTCCTGGCTGGCCCTTGCAAGGCCGGGACTGCGACGGAGGTCAGGGCAGACTCCAGGGCTCATCCCTCCCTCCCATGTCTCAGCACCAGACCTGCATCCAACATCCTGAGCAGCGTGGGAAACCTGGCACCAGGGGGGCAAATGTGGAGGGGCAGAGATGCTGAATCCCCTATCTGGGAGCAGGGTGCAAACCCCCGCAGAGCCCCGYGTGACCGTTCCCTGCCCTCCAGCGTTAAACAGGAGCCCCCGCCACCCCCAGCTGCATCACTAAAACAAGAGGGGTCTGACAGCATCGCTCCCCTGGCTTGCCCTCAGCCAGTGGGTCACAGCAGGAGGCATGAAGTAGTGAGCAGAGACTTTCTGCCATCCTCTCAGATTTCTGGGAGAGCTCCGAGGGGTTTTTTAGCTTGAAGTATGCACCCAGCCAGCCTCCCGTTAATCTGGGTGCCCTTATCCTGTCAAGAGAGCTAGAGTTTGAAAACTCGTGTGCAAGGTGTATGATACTGAACTAACTTTTAAAATGGTTGCCTAGTGCCTGTTCTTYAAAAACAGCCTTCCACCAGCAGAGGTGATGGGGTGTTCTCATATGTCTGGATGCAGTGAGGGTGGCTTTCTGTGCCCTGTGAGTGTCACTAGAGCCTGTCACGAATTTTTCACAGAGATACAGGTTCAGATCAAACAAACCATCATAAAGGAAGATTAGTTTTGATGAATCTCAAAAAACAGGAAAAATAATTCTGGAGAAAACTTTAGGCGTTGTCAAAAATTTCCATTTTGATTTTCAGGCATTTTTTGTCTCTGAGACGAGAAAGGCTTTAGTTTCAAAACATGATTAATCTTGGATTAAACAACAGGCAAAGAACAAAGAAGAAAAGTCAAACATCATATTCATCTGGAATTTGTGAATATGGGACATATGACAGCCCATAACTACTTTGCCGTGCAAAAATGAATGGTTTTCAAAAAAATATGCTTGGCAAAAAAGGAAGAAAAAAAAGAAGACAGACAGAGATCTTGACTTTTTATCCTAATTTGACATGGGGATATTTTTTTTCTTTTTTGAAATACGAAGAATTTTTACCAGATGAGAAAACCATTTCCCATTTATGCTCCAATTATCACTGTGATGGGCRTTTTTAGATATGATTTTGATGGGAGAGGGGAGTGGAGAGAAATCTAGGACCTTCTGTGTTAACTTGTACATTCTGTGCAGCTATCGGCTGACACCCTGCATTAAAAACCTTGAAGCATCAGGATTATTAGGACAGCCACATTTGCCTGGGCCAACGCAGTACACGAGGCTCATGAGGAAGCCCACAGAACMGGGGGACAAGATGCTCGCACAGCACTCGGGTCCGTCAGGAACTCCCATGGAGACTGGATTTAAATGGGATTGATACAGCAAAGGAAATGCAGCCTCACTTCATCTGATTTCCCCCAGAAAGGKAACTACTCCTTTAGCACCAAAGCAYCTCATCTCCCACCTCTATCACCATTTTCAAATGGTCCCACAAAACCTCGCCAAAAGAGAAGGGGCATGGAGGCATGAGCCCATAAAGCAACAGCTCAGCTACAGGTTCATTCACATTTCAGTGACATTTGAGAGTCCTCTCAGACTCTAAAATACATAGATTTTGACATTTTATTACTTGCCTGTCTCTGTTTTATGCTTATTAGGATGGGTGAAAAATTAAGATTCCTGGAGGCTGCCGTGGAAACCTCTATTTATTCAAAGGGCATGTAAAAAAATGGCTGCATCCCCTGCAGGCGACATAATGAGATTTAGGACCATTTCAAGCTCTCAGTTGCTTTGCATAAYAAGCATGGTACTTCCAGTGTCAGAAGCTCAACCCCAAGTCCTTTCTGCCCACCCAGTAACTCCCATTTCATCCCSGCCATGCCTCTGGAGTCCAGGGCACCCACCTGGCAGGGGCTGTGGGCACAAGGTGATGTCCGAATTCCTTCACATTCCTTCACAAGTGTCCATGGTGTTGCAATTTCAAGCCAGGGTGGGTGGCTAATGTATGTCACCCAAGACAGCACGATCCATATGTGAGTGGTCCACTAGCTGAAGTCTGTGTGAAACTCAGGACACCAGCTTTCGGCTTAGACTTGCTGAAGGCAATACAGATAACAAAGCCTATAAGACATCATATTTTCATTCTAGCTTATTTCATGGTCCAGGACCAGATYAACATAAATTGCTTTCATCAAATTATTTTATTATAGGGATCATATTTTGTATTCCCACAGTTCCACACCGGTTCTGACCGGAGGAACCACTCCAAGCCAGAATGTCCTTCAGTCTTGCCCAAGACTGGAGGGGAAAGTCCAAGGGGAATGTCTTTCAGTCTTATCCTGGTTTGAGCTGCTGAGAAAACCATCCCCCTCGGTGGGAGTATGAAAAGTATTTCTGTGCCATAACTGCAGAGCCAACGTCAGGCTGCTGAATCAGCCTCCCAAGAACTCAGAAAAAACTCAGGGCTACAAGTGATTATATCTTCAGTTAACCTTTGCCTACAGGAGGAGGAAGTCATTGCTTGCCCAGGCAGGTCTTGGAGAAGCCAAGGATTTAGGCAGGTCAATCCAAGGAACAGTAAAGGTCTCCAGGCCTGGCTCTCACTCTCCCTGGTGAAGGTGAGGTCTCGCATTCCCCATTTAGGAACTAACCCTGAAGGCAAAGGGTTAGATGAATATCAGGTTTCACAAGCCCATGGGAGACTGGACGGAGGGAGCTTGTGCCTTTATATTTTTAGGTCTATTCTCCTTCCTGGAAGTGAGGAATTACTGGGTCATATGCTAATAAAGTCCGTTAAGAAAAGTCTCTCAGTGCCTAAATAAGTTGCTTGACAAAGGCGTGTCCTAGCCTAGGTACCGTTTTTTACCARGGTGCTCTCCTGTGCAGATGGAGATGAGCCAGGGAAACGCATGGCAGCACATGCCCGTGGTCCAGCTGTGGCTGTGGCTGCTCTGAGCCATGCTGCCGTGCTGCTCTTCCTCCGTACCCTGCTGCGTCCGCCTCCGTGCAGCCAGCCATGACGCTCCGGCTTGGTCCTGCGGCTGCCTGCAAGCTGCTGACTCAGCACACGCAATGTGGGAGCTTCCCCGGTGGATGGTTACCCCCAGAATAACTGACCCACAGCGGATGTGGACTGCAGCAGGGCTCTCCTTTAGGGAGAGCCAGGGGCTGCACAGCTAGTGGGAAAGAAGCAGATTCCCCTGTGATTTACTTGGCTGCCAYGTGTTGTGCATAGCCTGTGCTGCTTGGAGCACCCACTTTGGCACTGCCGCCCGCAACCACAGGCGTGAGTCAAATACAACTTCAGATTTGGGGGGTTATCTTTTTTCTTCTCTCAAGAAAGTCCCTGCTTTCTGTGAAGCATCTGGAAAACCAGATATCTGGAAATGGCAATGTTTCAGGCCAGCTCTGTTGCTTGTGGGAGTCCATATGGTTGCCTTTTGGAGTGGGCTTTCTACCAAGTTAATGCTTCTTACAGGGCACTCTGGAACTGCTGTAGTAGGAGAAATGGAAAAAAAAAGAAGAATTTTTGGTTGAAATTTGTCCCAGCAAAGAAAAGGCTTTTATGTGGCAAGACATACCCTACATGGGCCCAAAAGGAACCTGTGCAAGACCAAGGGCTTGAGGTGGCTGAGCAGTTTTTGTCTGTGCCCTGCCTTCAGGGGCCACCACGGCCTGAGCTGAGCCGCCCCACCAATGTGATGTTTCTCTGGCTGCCCTGGGTGCGACTCGGCATCCTTGGCTGTGGGCAGCATTCCTCCTCCTCCTCCTCGGCCAGATTGCTTGGCTCAGGGCAGCATCCCCCTCATGACTGGTGGATTATCACGCTGAACTCAGAGCCCCTGGGTTCCTGGCTCTGCAGAGGGGTCCTTGGAGGGCCATGACAAGTCCCAGCCATCGGATGAGAAAATAAACTCATGGCCAGGGGAAAACCCAAAATGTGCTTCACTAGGACACCTTGTATCTGCCTAAATCCGGGTTTCTGTGGAAATGATTTGAAATATCCTGTGGCCTGGAGCAGATCATCTCCTAATTGCTGGATGGTGTTTCCACTGGAAAATCTCTTCTGCTTAGGAGGCAGCCTGTCTATATAGGATGGCTCCACATCAGCGTGACAGCACATGCACAAGAAGTCTTTATTATGGGTCCTGTGCCTCCAGCCCTTGGGATGCCCAGGCAGGGCGGCAAGCCAAAGGACAACAGGAGGTACCCGCCGGGTTTCCCAGTGCRATCTGCACCCTGACACGGACGGGCACGACGTGCCCCCAGCATCAGACAGGACTGACACACCAGATAGGGAGTGTTGAAATCATGAGACACAGCTGCAGACCAGCACGCAGCAGTCCTGGGGGCAGCAGGAGGTGGTCTGATGCTGGAGCAAACCTGCCCACTGGCTGGCGGAGCACAGTGTCCGTCCCGTGGTCTGTCCATCCGCACCCCGGGCTCTCCCACCACCCCGCCCTGAGCCAGGCACCTCTCAGGGACCACAGGCATCCKGAGAGCCTCCTTTATGGCTTTCACACTTTTTCAGTGTATTTCTTGTGAAATCATCTTTTCTTTGGAAATAGCCATTAAGACCAAAAGCAAACAAAAGAGGAAAAGCCTGAAAAGGCAAAATGTTTCATTTTGGCTCGAACATATTTCTATTCTGCCTTTCCTGTRAGAGTAAGAAAAGCAACAAACAAACAAACAACAACAAAAGCAAAGTGAGGCTCCCCCGCAAGAGCCTGTTGCCATGCTGCATGCATCAATTTTCTTCTTCTGTGTTTTCAGTTCAAAATACAAAGAAGCGCAATGAAAAACTGTTTTCCAGGTGTTATCTGCCTTTCTCAGACTCAGGTGTGTGGCCAAAGGGCAGGATCCCCCATGGCGGGGGGGACGAGGACAGGCTCATAGGGGCTGGCATCGGCAGCATGGCACGGAGAGGCCAAAGGCAGCTCCTTCACGCCTGAAGACGAGCGAAGCTCATCCCCACTGCTCCCTCCCCTCCACATTTCTCGGTGTTGTGTGATTTCAGAGGCTCTGCCTTGCACCTCTCTCGGCTGCTGTCAGGTTTGAAGCAAGCTTTGCTGCCACATGTGTTTACTTCCTGCTTGAATTTTAACTCCTGAGTGTTCCTAAATAGGAATTGCCTAGAGAAAATGTGAGAAAGCGTTTTCTCCCCTTCAGAACATGATGYTCTTACTTAGCTCAGCTGCGGAGTCACTTGTGCTTGTTTGAAGGATGCCCAACACAATTGCCACTTCTCCTCCGAGCCCTTTGCTGAGTTCACATATTGAACGTCCAAGTCTCTTCCCTTTCAATCCAGCCAGAATCCTATTAGCTACAACATTTTTACAATTCATGAGCCACACCAGGGGTTTGCTTAACACTCATTTGCTAGTCTTTCTAGCTCACTGGCAAGGTGTCCAATTAGTCTAAACAGCTCTTAACTTTAGTAGAGTTAATTGTTTCACATTGCATGGCGGTGGCTGGGGAGTGCCCTAAATTTCCCAAGAGGATTTTTAATTACGACTGCTATGCTGCTGGTACTCATTCTCCTTCCCCTCCCTGAAGTCTCCCATCACCTCTCGTGCGTGTTTTCTTCCATTGCAGCATGAGTGTACCACCAGCATTGCTCATCCACAATTAACGTGCAACTCTCGTAACCAGTCACGGGCGATGAATTGCAAAAATCATTTTCCCCCATTCTTTTGTTTGTCTTTTCTGAAGAACCACTTGTGGATTCTGGCAGAAATGCGACAGGCTCGTATTCCCAGCCTCTGCAATTCTGGGAACCATCGTTAGCGAACAGAGAAATGGGCACAGAAAATTAGAAGCACTTGGAATTTGGCTTGTAATGTTTTACTATGGGCCTGAAACTGAGTTATTCAAGGCGTGTAAAAAATGGCTGTATGCGTAGGCATAACTACAAAGCATGTTTCCCTGCTGGTCATGGTTTAGGTAGAGACCTATATCTAAAACCCAAGGTGCAGAGGCTCAATTTCCCCATCCCAGGCAAGGACTCTAATTACATGGCTATCATATAAAGGGTGCATTTATATCCCTCATGGAAAGTTGCCAGGGGCTGGTTCCAYGTGTCTGCAGGGGCTGGGGTGCTGCCTGGCCTTTCGTGGGGGGCATGGCATCGTGCTCATGCCGTGCCCTGCAGCACATTTCCTGCACGTGCACGTGCCCTGCCAAGTTTCCCATTTTCTCAATTCCTAATATTCTTCCAGCAAACCAGGGGGTCTTACCCCACCCTCCCTATCTGCACTTCATACTATGGGCAAAGAACGGACTTTTTCTTTGATGAATAAACTGGGAAACTGGATACCTCTCCAGTGCCACTGTMCCCCCAAACTATCATCTCTCTCAGGGTTAGAGAAAGAAAACCTTTCAGTTTAATCCAATCTATTTCTTGGGGTCCATTTAGTCCTTTATCACCTTTTTCTCCGGTTAAGATGATTCTTAAAATTAAAAACTTTCTAGAAATATAAAAGAAAAAAACTCTTTAGACACAAAAGGCTTTGCTATGAAAGCCTGCTAACGAAACGTGCTGCTGTTTCCAAAGCATTTCATCTGGGAAATTCCCAGATTACATTTTTCAATTTTTTCAATTTTTTTTTTTTTTTTTCAAATCCTCCCTATGTTTTTCTGGCTGAAATTGCCATTGCTGTTTCAAGGCATTCTTGAATATTTGCTGTTATTTACTCCTTTTCCTCTGAAGTGAATTTTAAGCCTGTGCGTGGTATGGAACAGCACAATAAAACCATATGGCAGCAGCCCCTTGTTGTCAGGGATTTGGACRGAGATAAGGAGCTGGAAGGGGCAGAGAGAGACCCCAGGGGTATCTTGGCACTGCAGAGGCRTCTATGCAGAAGCTGTCTTCGTCACTCAGAAAAATGACATGAGAAGTGGTCGTATTCTCTACAATGATCCAAGAATAGGAAAGACTCGATGAGATCCAGACTTCAGCTGGAAAACTGTTACAGACCTAGAAATGGGAGAAGATGGAAACCCRGTGGAGAGGCAGCCCTGCGGAGGGGCAGGCTGTCCCGCGGCTGCAGGTTTAGTCCTGCAAAAGGGAACAAGCGCTGGCGGGCGGAGGAGGGACAGGGTGAGCCGTGCAAAAGCGCCTTTCTGAGGCCGACTGGGATTTGGACACGACCAATTTCCCCCAGACTCCCCAAACAGCCCTTCCTCTCCCTGCCCCCCATTTCTGCAGCTTATTGCCGTATGAGGCATTGCTCCCGCAACGCAGTCCCATCTCCTGCTTCTTTCCCCCTTTTTACAGTCGCTCCCTCCCTCCTTTCATTCTTCCACTCTTTTTCTTCTCCTTTTTCTTTTCATTTTCTTCCTTCCTGCAGCTTGGGTTTTATCTTTGACTTTTAAAAATGGAASCTGGCTGTAAAATTCATCGTATAGATTATCCATTTTTCAAAAGAGTGAGCTTGACATTATGTAGGGAGAAAATTCAGGAGGARTATATATAACTGCAATTGAGCAAACAGCAAAAGCGCTTCCTCCAGAGAGTTTCTCACAGTTCACTAAGAAAAAACAAAACCTAGACACCGAATCATAAACCTCCAGCTTAATTATAGACACACAGCGGCRTGGTATCACAGCGCTGGTGCTAGTGCTGCACAGCTACTGCGTGTCTGTCTGCCCAGCACAGGCAAGGAGCTGATGGAGCGCTGAGCTAAGTAATTCTTCAGAAATACTCCATTTAGGAAAAGAAGTGGCAAGAACTATTAGCAATTTCAATGTGTCAAGGAGCTGGGCATTTCATCTGGGGGAGGGAGGTGGTGAATCAGTCAAAGYGTTTTCATCAATGAGGGAGGAAAAATGGGATGAAGGGAAGAAAAATAGCAGGAACTTGGAGGCASAGAAAAGCTAGGAGAAAAAGATCAGATTGAAATCTTCCTTCCCGTGAGAGGGGCAGGGTGGAGGTAGGGGGTAATGGGTGGCAGCCATTCGGTGGAAATTTTGTGAACTGTCTCACTTTTAGAATAACTGGTAAATACATTTTAAAATAAATTTTATAAATCAAATACATCTTTTAAACGTGAAAGAAGGAAGGGTTTTGTTCAGCCTTTGACAAACAATCATTTCTCATTTAGGAAAAATCCGCCCCCGTGGTGTCCTCTGGCCTGGACTGTCGGAGGGGCGGCACTGCCACGGTCCTGGGCRAACCCTTGGGGGTGGAAGCAGGGGCCGAGCTCGGACGTCCCCACCCTCCTTTCTGGCCGGGGGCTGCCAGCGCTCCTGGCAAGCGTGAGGGTTGTACACTCATGCCTCAACCTTGGGCAGTCGTATTTTGGCATCTCGGTAAAAGCCCACCACCTTCCTTGGCTGTTTAGGATGCAAGAGAGGATGCGGGGGAGGTRGGGAGGGGGGGGTACAGACACAGGCTGCATCCTGCCGTCCCCGGTGAGGGGCTGGGGACCCCCAGGGAGGGGTTGGTCAGGCAGGAACAGGGGGACAGGATGCAGCAGCCAGGACACCCACCGAGTCCTTCCTTTCCCTCTGAGCAATCTCAGCCAAAGCCCAGAAGGTTGTATGACAGATACTTGTGCTGATAAACAAATACCAGCTAACTTCCCACGGCAAGCCTGTACATTTCATATCAGAAGTTAAATGCAGTATGTTTTACCTCCTTCAYCCTGTTTTTAAGAGCTGAAGAGCAGTGTTGTTCTTCCCACAGACCCCTCCAACATCTGAGTGGGAAGCTGTCACATTGCAGTGTACTATTTTTTTTTTACTTAACTATATAACTGATACAAAAGGCACAGTCCCTGATAAAATTTAAGGTCTAACCAGGTACCACGCAGACAAATAATGAAGACTGTCCCTGCTCCAAAGCATTTATAGTTGTAGGACAGGTTAGACACAACACAAGCAAGGAGGGAAAGGAAAGAGACACCGAGGGACTTGCATCAGTGCAATGACACCTCCATGGGGCAGCGTGTTTAACAGCATGGCATTAGCATCCCACGGAACCACTCACCTCCCRCGGGGAGAGAGCAGCTTGTGAGCATCCCAGCACCCTTCTGTCACAGCTGCACTGAGGACTGGTGGAGGCTCTCAAAGCTAAAAGAGAAAASCAGGCACATGCAGCACTTCTCTTTGGGATGACCCAGCTGCGGGTCCAGCCTGCCCCATCCCTTGCAGCCATGTTTTCCTAAGGAGAGGGTCCCCAGATGGGTCAGGCCGCTGGGTTTGGTTCTGGGGAAAAAATTCAAGCAAGTAACATGAACTGAGGCCAGTCACCTTGGAGATACCCTGGGGACCTCCTTTTTCGCATCTCAGCTGGGGCCATGCCCTGTGCCCAGGCAGAGCAGCTGGTGCCTACCAGAGCATCTGCAGGACCCCGAGCTGCCACCGGCAGGAGGCTGGGAAAGCGCAAGGGAAGGTGTTAGGAGATCCTTACAACCGGGCAGATCACCTGGGTCCTGGAGCAGCTGAGCCTTCTGCTGGTAGTTCATCCGCTGGGCTCCAGCCCCCTTCTCTGTAACTTGGCATCAGTTTTCGTACAGCAGAGACTTGACTTCTTTCCCCTGGCCTCTCCCACCCCTGAATTTGAATAACATTTCATCTTAAATCCCAAACCTGTGATCTTTCTCCCCATTACCCCTTTGATCATGCTGGCCCGCTGTTTCTTTTCCTAATAAAGGAGCAAATTTAGCAGCTCAGGAGGAGCTAATGGGCAGGTTCCTCCATCATCCTCAGAACCATTAGTGCTCACATCTTCCCTCTTAGTAGGGCACATTTGTATGTTTAATTTAAGAAGGTTATCTGTCAAAAGCAATATCTCAAGGTAGCACTGAGCTGGATAAATATGTCAGAAACAATAGCTCCTGCTGTGAGAAACAAATGTTCAGAAAATTCATAGTTTGGAYGATCTCAAGACTGAGAAAATCAGGCCAGACTGACATCTCTGTTTCAGAGCTGCTCACTGCACTCCCCCCACCCCCCTCTGGTACTATGGTCCTAACAGCAGCGATGGGCAGAGACCAGCCTGGTTGCTCCTTCAGCTCAAAGAGGGAATAATCCCTTGGGGAGGATAGCAAGRGGGTGATCCCATTCAGCATATTGATTCAGCTCCTGGCATAGTTGGGAAATGATCAGAGAAAATGGGACTTATACACAGAAAGGAGTCGGCATTGGCTTTAGATTCCGGGGGCTTGAGTCCTTGCAGCAATGGTTTCCTATTAAAGGAGCCCAGAGGTGTTTTCCCTTTTRGATACAGACACAAGTAGAGGTACCACCCCCAGTTCTCAAGTGCAATAAAGATGGAGGTGTTCTGGTCCAGATTTGTGCCTAGCGAAGTCTATTGTCTAYCTGCCCTTCTGCTATACATCTTCTGAAGCATAAAAGGCCGAACAGTAAATCAGATAGTCTCCCCCACAAAGAGAGAAACCAGAAGTTATGGCTGCCCCATGGCCATTTACGGGCTGGAGTCACATAAGGGAAAGGGGGCTCTGGGGGGCCACAACAAGTGGCCGGTGGGGAGAAGGGCATGACCCTCCTGCCACACTGGTGAGGAGCAGAAGCTCTTATTCATGCTCAGCCCCCACYGGTAACTGACCATGGCAGGACTGGTTTGCAGTGGTGCAGGCCTGTGATTTCTAGTAACCATCCCACCAGCTGGTTCACTTCGGAGGCTGTCTGATCAATCCATCTGCTCTGGTTTGTCTCAGACCCTTAAGCTGTTTGGGTCCAACCTGCCATCTGCAGAGCACCCAGCATAAGGTGGGTGCAGGCTGCCCTAACTCCTCTGGATTTCCAGGTGTTACTGCAACGAGAAAAGCAAGCCCTGGGTTACAGAGAGCACAACCGCAGTGCAAAACCCAGCTCTTTTGAAAAACGAAACAGCAAGGATTTGCACACAAGTCCCTGGTAAATATGTGAAAAAAAGTCATCTCTAAAGCTGGCAAGAAGAGAAGGGGACACATCCTCCGGTTTAATCCCACACTAAAACCAGTGGAATTAAGTATCATCTCCATAGCAAATAAAGTGAGGGACGATGAGACGGGGGGAGATGCAGCTTCTTGCAGCCCCTCTGGGTTTCCAGGGCAGAGCATGACCCCTGTTGATCAGTGCTGAGAAATGAATCCCATGCTGGGAAAAGCAGGAGCAGCCACAGCCCCAGCATAAACAAAGCTGGTTCAGCTTTTGAAGATGAATGCGTTAATCCTGGAGGTCAGTAGGCTAATGGCAAGAACTATCAAAGTTAAACGAGGCAATTGCTTCAATCAGGTAAGTGATTAAAATCAGTCTTTGAAGCGCCCAAAGGTCCCTGCTGCTGCTGTCAAAAAGGGGGAGAAAGAAAGCCAGCCTTGGGTAAAGCTCAGCTCTTCCAAGTGTTTCCAGCTGCTAGGGAGCTCGGCAGCTCCACCTCGGAGCAGAGCGCATCACTGCTCAGCGGGTGCCAAAATAGCCCAGGYCCCCACCTGCCTCCGACACAACATGGGGGATGTGGTCACTCACCTGAAGGATGCTCTTGGGTGGAGCAAACTCGGGTGGGGGCAAATGGCCTGTTTTCCCCTTGTTTTCCCTTCCCCGAGAGCATGGAGTTCAAAGCCCACATTCGACTGGTAGTAAGAGCTGAATTTGGACGATCTAGTGCCAGATGAAAGATGCCGTAGCTGCATGGTGAAAGACACTGCAGGCTTTCCCCACTGGATCAAATTTGCTCAAAGAGCCACACAGGTCAGCTTTGTGCTCTCAGGTTAACTTTACCCCAGATCAGTCACTTGTCTGCATCACTCTCACTTTACATCAGCGTGGTCACTGTCTGTCCTCCTGGTGCCAGCCGAAAGCCAGCATGAGGAACGGTTTTATCTTCTAACTCTATAGAAAGGTGGTCAGATGCTGGTAATAGATTTCTATCAAGCTAGTGCTGCAGGATGATGCTCAGGTTTGGCTTTAATGGATGTGGAGAGAGGCTCATCTCTCTGCATCCGTTGCAGGGCTCAGGAGGGGAACAGCCCAGCCCAAGCCAGGACCAGTGGTGGAGAAGATGAAAATGTCCTCTAGTGATGCCAGAATCCCTCTTTGACTCCAACGGGAGCTGTGATGACTAGCTRGGACTAGTTACCCAGCTCTGAGATGGTAGCTACAACAGCTGAAGCCAATCCCAGGTCCAAGCAGTCAGTGGTGCAGGGTCTTCCTCACCTCCGCACCTTCTGCATGTTACCCATAGTGYCTGCCACCCAGGAGGACGCCCAGCGTGTCACCACCACCTTGAGTAACTACTTCGGGTTGTTTCTCCCCATGCAGAGGCGTTTCACAGTCCTTGGAGGACAGGGGCCCTTYCAGAGTGCAGGACTGTAAGCTAAGATTTTGGTTGGTTGTTTTTTTCCCCCAGACCCTGGCCACTTGACCTGTCTGATCTTTCAAACCCTCCAACTCCATCATTTTATCCTGCAAGTGCTGTGAGCCAGCCATGTGCATTAGCAGGTGATGGACAGCCTGAGTGGAGAGAAACGATCTCAGGCAGTGCTTCAGAGGGACGGCTAATTGTCCCATAAAGTACGTGGAAAGCAATTCTTTGTGGGTTTTCGGGGAAGTGCTGATCAAAACCACCACCTGTATGAGGCAAGACTCGCGTCTTTATTTTGCAAATACGAAATAGGGCTGAAGTGGAAAAACTTTGTTATTCTGCCTGTYCATGTCCCTGTTCTCTTGCGGGGCTATTGCTCAGTCTTATTTGTGGGCTGATACAGAAATGTTTTGTTGGTTCCAGTGCAATGCAGCTGTGAAAAGGGTAGTTCATTTACTGGTGCTGCTACCGATAGCACTGCTGCAGATTGCTGGCAGCTAACGGAAAATTCACAGAATATTGTTTCTGGAGAGATTTCTTGTAAATGTATGTGTTTTATTATAAAATTCACATCTCCCAGGAATTCACATCACAGGAAAGCAGTAGCAACATACGAACAGAATTAAAGTTATGGAATAATCAGGGCTTCTAACAACGGTCTTCGAAGTAGAAGATGGATTGGGATCTGTCAAAGCCTGTCAAAAGCAACTGGATTCAAATAATTACAAACTGCATTTAATGTCATGGGGCTGACCCAGCTTGGAGACGTTGCAATAGAAATGGCAATGATAACCTGTGGTGAAGGGAGTCCTCGGTCAGTCCAAACCTTCCTCCATATTCTCAATTTCCTGCAGCATGCCCCAAATTCTTCTACGATCCCAAATCTGGTGAATACCGCACACAGAAATAAAGCCCGTCAGCACTTCACTGACAGGACCACACGCAGCGATCCCGAGCAGCACTGGTTTGGGTGTGCATACATTTTTACAACTGCTTTTGTACGTACAGCTGCATATATGCCTCTGGGTACTTCTGTTGCTTTAACTGCATTTGCTGGTAACACCAAGTTACTCAGAGCACAGAGCAGTAAAGAAAGGAGCTGGCTGCAAAGAATTGCAGAAAGACCCGAGAGACTGGGTGACCAGGCAACCAAATGATGGATTAAGTCTAATACGGATAAATGTAAAGTGATGCACGTGGGCTAATAAGCAATTCTGTATTTCTAATATGAGGCTCTGAGCATGCAGGATGGGGATCTCAAGGCAGATTGCTCATGAAAACTCAGAAATAGTCAAAAAAGCAAATGAAACAGTAGGAATTATTAGAGAACAAAACAGAGAACATCTATTTTGGTGCTTTACGCCACTGCATAAATTCATGGCTTGCCTGCTTCTTGAAAGCTGGGCACAGTCTGGTCTTTCTGTTTTGAAAAGAATAAAGTGGAAATGAAAAAAGTCCAGGGAAAGCAGGAAAAGTCATCAAAGGTATGAAACAGCTTCCAAATGAGAAACAGCTAAACAGATTAGGACCTTTCAGGATGGGAAACAGAAAATCAGAATAGAGGGGCACAGAAGATGGAGTGCAGCACAAAGGCAGTAGGTAGAAAATGACTCTTTGTGGTCTATTCTAATGCAAGACTTAAAGATCATTAAGTGAAAMCAGTAATTGAATGGTTCAAAACAGGCAAAAGGAGGCACTTTTCGCACATCACATAGCTCAGCTGTGGAAATTCTCACTGCAGAAGCCTGCAGATACGAAATTTTAGAAGAGTTCAAAAAGCAGCTGGGCAAGTTCATAGAAGAATAATCCATTGAAGGCCTTTAAATTCAACAAAAACCCAAGCCGCTGGCTCAGGGAGTGCATGAGCTGCATGTTCCTGGCTCTTGGGACAGTGATCAAAGGAGGTATCATTATATTTGCTCCCGCTCACTTGCTGTCAAAGGCAGATACTGAGCTCAGTAGATTTTTGCTCCAGTCTAATACAGTTGACCTTAACTGAGAGCAGTCAAGGAACACACTCTCTGATGTCTAAAAGCAYTTTAATACAAATTTATCCCCTTTTGCTCAGGTTTTATGCTTGCAAGCATCCTACCTTGCGCTCTCCGCAGTGCATTTGGGCATAAGCCCGGGTGGATGCCAGGGGTGAAGGCCAGCAGGGCGAGGCGGGGGCAGAGCTCGGGGCTTGGGGCAGCATCTCCCCCGCCGCCACTCGCAGCTTCCCAAACCCATCTCCCGTCACCACGGGAAGCATCTTGCACATCCTTTGACCCTCTGAGTGCTAACTAAAGCTCGCGGCTGGTGACAATGCGGTATATAGTCAGCACCAAAGTGTGGCAGGGTTTTATTGTGCAGGGTAATAGGCTCATCATTTCTGTTTGAAGAAATCTAGCCTCAATGTAATGTTTTACATCCTTGGGGGGGGCAAGTGGGGGGAGGAAGAGAAGGGGAGAGATGGGAAATGATACTTCATTTAAATATATGTTTTAATCAAACCCTGTAAATTACTCTAAGTGATGTTTTAACAAGATACAATTGCAAGAGCTGAGCAATGTTTCTATCATTATGCTGTTGTGTTTTTTTTTATTTAACAACCAAAATACAGAATTCAATTTACAGGGCTTTAGCCATGGTAGATGAATTTTTATGGGATAAATTCACACTCCAGTTTTGCTATCAGGTTGCACTATGAGGAGCTGGGCCTTTTTATTATTATTAGACCAGGCTGTCAAAGCCAGTTATATTGCTCTCCTAAAASTAGATGCAAAATCACTTGCCTCTGTGCAGCATCAATAAAAATGGGGCTTTTCTTACTGCAAAATTCCTTTTTTTAATTCATGTAGAGAGAGTGGGATCATAATCTTAGCTTCCTCTTCTTTCACCCAAACAAAGTCACTCCTACAGAGACTTTTCCAGGCAGATGAAACTGGTGCTGACTTTGTGCAGAACCAGAGGAACCACAGAATGTCAGCTGCAGGAGGTCCCTGGGGGTCTCTGGCCCAAGGTCCTCCTCAAAGTAGGACTAGCACCAATGCTAGACCAGGTCAGCCATGACTTTACCCAGCTGAGTCTTGAAAACCTCCAAGGACAGCAATCCCGTGGACTCTCTGGGATTTGTTCCAGCGCTGCACTATCCTCCYGGCGAAGAAATACAGGGGAAAGTGTGTGGCACTGCTGCCGTGGGAAAGAAATGGGGATGAAAATGTCAGCATTTTCTAATTAATACTTCTACTGTTCCTAACAAYTTCTCTGGTGCAAACACCAACTTACACCTGATCAGGACACGGTTGCTGGCTTGAGCTGCACACAGAAGCGATGGACCAAAAACTTCACTTTATTGCGTGAGCCAGCAAGTAGAGTTAAGGTGTTTGAAGCGGTTGGCTCTTTCAAGAGGTCTGAATCACCATTCAAACTTGAATTACTGGGTGGGACACTAACACCTGCCCCAGAAAATTTCCATCAGAAGAAACCCTACTTTTCACCCTGGTCCAGGCAGGGCAGCACAGATAGCTGCATTCAGAAAACAAACATCACGTCCAATGCAAAGGCTTCCATCTTCCATGGACAGCAGCATTTGCCTTCTGCCTCCACCCCAGGAGCAAGGAAAATATCTTCAAATCAATGTTAAGGGCCAGTTTCCAGTGTTTGCTCTCTCTCTAGAGACAATAGCACCAAAACTGATACATCTTGTTCCCTTACACAACAYTTCTATGACCCTGTCAAAGTCATTATCATTAATCAAATTAGGTGTAAGAATCTAAATAAAAAATGTGCATAGTAATTTATGCAGATTGCTGTGTAAGCTTTTAAAATGCTGGGCTGAGGGAAAAAAAAACAACCACCACATACACAAAATAAAACCTGCAGCTTTCTTTGCTCTAATTAAATCCAACCTGCTCTGCCTGCAGGTGCATAGACCCTTTTGCTCATCTCTTTCTGTGATCATATTCTGTACAAAATGACAAATTAATAACTTGAATAACAACAGTTCAACAGGAACAGCCTGATTACAAATCTTGATAGAAAAAGGTATTGTTGCAGGAGTGGTTTCCATTTAAAATGCAGTAAATCAGATGTCTCCAAAGGAAGAAAAGTGCAGTTTAAAAACTTATTTAAATGAAGAAATGGTAAATAGGAGAGGCAGTGCCCATTTCTCTCATTATATGGGTATGATCCAGCTACAGAAAAACCTCACAGAGGAGCTGGTTCAATTTACTGGTATCAGAGGGGATTAGAGCTGAAGATCCCTGTTAGCCACAAGAGCTTCCCTGTGTTATTAACTAGGCTTGGCCATATTTTTCCTCCCTTAGAACACAAATCAAAAACCTCTTCATTTGCAATGCACGTTGGATATTTCCTGCTTTAATGCAGCATTTCTTCACTGCAGTATTACCATGAACTTCTGCTTTGATTATATTGCTCAAGAGCATACGTTGGCAAGCCAAGTCCCATGGTGCTTAGGCTATACCGCATTTTGCCCAAAGCCCTGGTAGCTTCTGTAAGAAGCAGGCAATGGAGGGAGCGACGAGCTCTTCCCCTTGCTCAGTGGCTGAATCAGGCCCTGATGCAACAGGACGTGGCGCTGGTACTCCCAAATTCATACCAGGGGCTTCCCAGAATGGGGCARGGGGAAGGAGTTTCTCTGCTCTCTGCTCTGTTCTCCATGATGGGGTTAACGCTATGAAACAGCCTTCCCCCTTTACCTGGCCAGCTGTGCTTTAACTATAGGATGGCTATTTCAAAGCCAGCAGAAATACTTTAATGGGCRTCAGTCCAGCAGCAGCAAGGAGCTCCCCACACCGGGAGCTGTCTCAGTCCTGCAGATAGATGGGTGCAAATCCCTCCCACCCTGGTTTGTCAGCAGGGTGACCTGGTGGGGCTGAACAAGCAACGCTTCTGCCCTGTTGCCCGAGGGTCCGACGCTGCCCACCGCTGCTTTCACCAGCCCCAGGTTCCTTTCTGCCAGTGCAGCCCCTTCCTCGAGCCCACAGGTCACCCCCAGGAATGTCTTGGGTGTATCTCGCCCTTGTATTTAGTGACAACTCTTGGGAGACTGTACATCCACATCCCAGCTTTCCCAGGGAGCAGTGCAAACCTGCAACAGGAGAGTCACTCCCTCAGGAGCTGTCCATCGCACTGGTCCATGTTTATTGTTTTTATTTCCCCCATTCCTTCAATTCAAGATGATTACAAGGACATCTGAAACCTACATGAAGGGCAGAAGCATTCATCTACCAGCCTTCCAAACTCTAAAYGTAGTAAGACTCACAGAGTATATCTAAAATATTTCTTTTTCTCCACCTTACACAGCCTGGATTGCCTCTTAGAAAAAACCTTTCCCATGAAGGGAACAGCACAAGACCTTGCTCGCCCTTTACTAAGGCCTTACGTATGTCTTAGGCCTTTCATTGCCCCACTGGCAAAGAAAAAGCGGTGGGAATCTTGAGTATGTCACGAGCTCTGCAGATCAGAACAGTATTAATTTAAYGTAAGAAAACAAGAAAGCTCCACSCCAGCCTTCCCAGCGCTTCACAGCRGAGTGATAGTTTCCACAGATCTGGAATTATTCGTCAGATGAKCTTGTATTTATATTGAGTGGAATGAAATGGCTCCCTTGAAAAYGTTTAGCAGTGCCTCTTCAACCTGATCAGGCAGCTGAAAATGCCGTTCCTTTTCAGAGGAAAATGGGAGCAATTGGTTTACAAAGTGAGGCCAAGCAAAGGCTGCACACAGGCTGGTGGGCGGCTGAGTGGGTGCTGGGGACAGCCAGCGGCCGTGGCACATTCAGCAGCACCCTTGGTGGCCCGGTTTGCCCAGGCACTGTGTCTGCCCCATGGGGGCTTCTCAATACAGCTGCCAAATCCATTCAGACAGAAATTGTCGTCTTCTGATTTTGGCATGGGCATAGTTAGGATCTCACAATGACAGAGATCCTTTCACACAGGGTTGTGTGCTTGTGACCGCGCTGCTCTGCGGCACTTGCTGATGAGGGGGTTCGGTTCTCCTCCACTCCCCTGGGAAACCCCCACCTGTGCTAGCAAACAGTGAGCACAGTGACTGTCTGTCCCAAAATCCTGAGCTGCTGGCAGACCCCAGCTCTGCTTTCAGCATKGCACAAGCTGTAAGAAGACACCTTCTGGTTTTTGGCACCAGCGTTACTTTTTCTTTTCTTTTCTTTTTTTAATGTGCTTTTCTTAACATAAAGCAGAAAGCACTTTTCTTAATCATGTCTCCTTGCCACTCAGATATAAAAGTTGAACCATCTGAAGGTGGTCCCCTGGCTCAGAGGAGAGCAAGGCAAGAGGCAGAATTTCATGTTTGCAAAGGTAAAAACAGAGAAGGGGAAGATCAGGAACCGTTTTGCACAGGAGGGGTGGTATTAACAGCTAATCAGTTCCCAAAAGGATCGGGACACAACTGCTGCCCATGCATCCATGGTCTGGAAGAGAGCACACACGGAGAACCACCAGCCACAGAAAGCTCCASAGACAGAGACAAACAGGGAGCTGGAAGAATCCCTCCTTGCATAACCCACCCCAGCAGCAGCCCTGGCATGGCCAGTGCTGTAGCTACCAYGTGCAGGTGAAGCAATCGTCCTGAGGTCCATGGGCTGGGAAGCCCAACACCAGGCTTAGAGAGAGGGCAAGATGGGGCAGGCGTGGGTGGACAGGGCATCCCTTCCCTCCATCACGCCAGGAACCATCCTAGACACCACAAATTGGCAGAAACAGGTTCCCCTTTTAGGGACCAATCCCTCCTCAGTCTCATCCGAGGCTCTTTTAAACAGCTCCTTCCCAAGAGGCTTCCCCATTGAACATCCTCCTTGTCCTCAGAACAAACACCGGTTTTATAATTAAGTGCTAATCAATCGTGCCTGCATGGAGGGAACAGGAGACACATGTGTGCTAAACCAGCAGCCGAGGCACAGCCACCCAAGGAGGCCATGCAGGGCTGCTGTAGGAGGATTTGTTTTAGAGCCAACTTAATTTAGGAGCTGCGTAACAAAATAGTAACATAAACACGAGCGCACATTGGGCACAAACAATTAACAGTCTTTCATTACAACAAAATGCAACACAGATTTTTTTTTCCTTTTATGTCCCCATCTCTGTTCCCACAGTAGCTCTGTTAAAAAGGTGATGATTTACTGCAGAATGCGGCATAAAACAATTGCAGTTTGCTGGCAGGCCCTCACTCTGTTCCCCACCCCTGTGACTGATGCCTGGGATTTAAAGATGCATCCGGCTCTGCCTCGCACTCTGGCATGCAGTACACATCAATAAGCTCAGTCTGTGGGACCTGTATYTACCTCCCTATGCTGAACAATCGGCATGGGCACTGGTGCAGGATGGTGTTCTGCCATTTCCGCTTACTTTCAGTTTATTTTTCTCACTGTGGTGAAGAGAAGGAATTTGTCTGTAGGAACAAATGGAGGTGCTGGTGAGACAGCGGTGCATTCCACATTCCTCCTCCTGGTTGATTTTCTCACCCAGAAGAGTGAGTTGCAGCAGTCTGTATTCATAAAAGCCTCAGGTCCTGGAGTCATGGGGTTGCAAATTGTCTGARCTTCATTTTTCTCATGTAACTGAGATTGTCATATTGGGGTTTATCAGGGAAAGACAGCATCGTTATCCCCATTTCACAGGGAAGCCGATGCTTAGGGAGGTGAGCAATGGCAGAAGGGACCCASCAGCCAGACACCAGGTCTCTCAGAGCCCATCCAGGGCACAGCCACCCACAGACGTGGAGACATGAACTGTAAGATGCCTGTCTGGCCTCCATCACTGCAACGTCATTCTCCCAATGCTTCTGCCGGGTACGGGAACAAGCTGGACCCTGAAGCCCAGTGAGGCGAAGAAGTAAATCGTGCAGATGACTAGAGGTTTTAAGCTGTAGCATAAAAAACGTATGTGTCTCAGATTAATGTTYGCCTGCAGTCCAGTCCTGGAGATGTCCAGCCCCTTGGGTATCKCAGTTCTCTATTTTAAAGGTTAATTTTATCCACAAGTAAGTCTGGAAGCAGGGTATGTGCAGAGAGCCTAATTAGAGACTGCTGTAGCTACAGAAGCGGGAATAAAGAAACCTCATGATAACATTGTCCTCTTCTCCCAGAGGCTCCCAACAGCCCAACCATCTTCCAGCCATTCTCTCTCATCCAAGGGATGAGCAGGTGAGCTGTGTGGTGTTTTGGGAGGGATCCYTTTGTTCCCCTTTGCTCCAGGGACTCCACCAGCTTTGCGGGAGGAACTTCTCAGAGCTCCGAAGGGACCACATATCTCTTTTTAAGTCAACAGCAGACCCACATCGAAGCTCCATGGGTGTTTAGAAAGCATTGCCTACACACCCTTAGCAAGGTGCTGGACCCTGTCCCCCTCGGGAGAGGTCAGAGAAGCCCCATCCCGCCTGCTTGATCCCTGACATGGCTGAGCAGGAGCATGGCTTTTCACTCTATCAAATAAATTAAGATCTACTTAGGATGYACGTTTAAATCTCCATTCAGAAACAGAACATGGCCCAAACCACCCCCCAGAGTTAATGCCAAAATCCCGGGTGAAGGATGGAAAATGTTGCTCTCGCCGTGTCGTGATTTCTGATGAAAAATTATTCACTTGGAAAGATACCCRCCGAATTTACCTGCTCACAGCTGTGAACCACCCAGCGATGCCCTGCATAAGCCAGCAACGTTAGCAGAGCAACATATTCTAGCTGATTTTTCATGTGATAAATGGATGGTAATAAAGACAAGCGTGCAAACAAGGAGCAAACCCTGCCAACAAACTACAAAATCCAACCTGGGAGCATTTCCCAACTCCTTTGCCTCTGGCTGTCCTTTCTCTATCCCAAGGGACTTGTTCAAGCCCTGGCGAGCACCCATTCTCCCATACCCCCAGCTTAGCCTGGCCTCCAGCATGAGAGCAGACGGGCCTTGAACAGCAACAGAGGATRACAGCCACGAGAAAGCCACCAGCCAGCAAGGTTTGGGCAGGCACAGGAGGTTTCTGCGCGGCCAGCCGTCCGCTGCCCAGYCCTCGTGTCAGCCCAGCGCCCGAGGGCCCTCTGAGCTTTGCGTCAAGCTTTTTACTTAACTTTTTGCCCTTATTATGCCCTTGTTCTTGAATTTAATAATGTATCAACCTGAAATCTAATAGAGGGGGAAAAATAATATTATAGACCCACAATATCATAAATTGAGCAAGGACAGAAAGTCTTTCATCCTAACCCTTCCGAGCACAAGCTCTTTCATTTACCCCAGACTTACAGCGTATAGGTTGGAACAAACTCATAAGAGGTAAATCACATCAGGTATTACAGCAAGCCTTGGAGAAAGAGGACAGTGAGCTATTATGTTGATGTTTTGTTTGTCTTTGCGAGTGTGCTGCCGTCCTGACGATTTGTATTCCCAGGGGCACAGCCCACTTGATCATGTCCCCACGGCAGGTCCCAAGGCAGTCGTCAGCTTCTGGAAGGTGTTGGTTGGACACAYGGCCCCACTGACCTTCTCCATGTTATTCTGTCTCTGTGTCCCCTAGCTTTTTTTTTCCCCACACTTTTCTTTAGATAACAGTGGAAGTTGCACTGTGGCGAGCAAGTCCCCAAAGGTTGGGAGGAGGAAGAGCAGCACCAAAACCCAGTTCAAGCCCTCTGTGCCAGGACCCTCTGACTTCCTCAAAGGCAGCTGCAGTCCAGGGGCCACAATTTTCTGGAGAAAGGCATGCCCACGTGTGTGCTCAAAGTAGAGGACAGAACTGCTGCAGAAATTGGAATATTAGTTTATAGCTGTGAATATGTAGATACTAGCTCACTGAGAGATAATCAGATTTATTTACTTAGGGTCCAGGTCTGAGTTTTGTGTTTGTATTCCCTGAATAGAGCAGGGAAAATGGCAAATTTTAAAGGAATATTAGAGAACTTCAAACCAGCTCACCCATTTTGGAGAGCCACTTCTGGGCTCCCCAGTACAAGACAGACATGGACATACCGGAGCGAGACCAGCGAAGGGCCACAGAGGTGATTTAAGGCTTGAAGAGCTGGGCTTATGAGGAGAGGCTGAGAGACATGGGATGTTCATTCTGGAGAAGGCTCAGGGGATCTTATTCATATGCACAAATACCTGAAGGGGAGAGTACAGAAGACAGAGCCAGGTCCTTCTCAGTGGTGCCTGGGACAGAACAAGCTGAAACTGTGGTTAAACATAAGAAAAAAATGTTTTTCCTTTGATGGCAGACAAACACGTTGCCCAGAGAGCCTGTGGGTCTCCRTCCTTGGAGATACTCAAAACCCAGCTAGACACAGCCATGGGCAGACTGCTCTGCCTGACACTGCTTTGAGGACTTGACCATCTCCAGAGGCCCCGTCCCACCTCAGCCGCTCTGCAATGCCGCGGGGGTCTCACTTCCCAGTGTGCTGCAGAAGCCTGTGACTCTCATGGCTAACCAAAGCCAACATCCAAGCTCAGACTTTCCTCCTGAGCGCTTGGAACAAATTGCCCATGAACAATTCACAGAGCAGGAAGGAACATTAACAATCATCCAAGAAGTACTTTTTAGTAACAAATAAACATGAGACATTCATAAGCTGCTGACAAACAATTTATGAGCATGAGAAGTTGCCAAATTCATTAAATAGATTATACATTGCATTTTATTCCCCCCTCAGCTCCATTAAATATTATAAAACAATATAGATGTGGCCACAGATAAGGCTAAATTATAAATATCTGTCAAAAATAAGTGAAAGAATGTAAACAACCCGTGAGCAGTCAACCAGTGGAAGTCATCTGTAAATATAGTATTGTATTGTATAATTACAATGATAAACTTAATACAACAGTCTAATAGCAAACACTCACAATTAGCTACTTAAAAATAAGCCAAGGATCAATAACCATTCATTGAGCTCAACTGACAAAATATTCTAATTATTATTACTGCACTTATTTCCTGTTTATTCCATAAACTATGTTAAACATCTCGTTCATCTCTTTCCTTAATGAATGTGTTTGAGACAAGCCAGAGTTTGTTCTCAAACCGTTTGCCAGAGGAAAAGTGATGGAGAGCAAGCAAGTTAACCCTCATCAATCTTTTGTCCTCAGCCCCCCACCCCGTTTCCTTCCCACTAAGATGTTAAGATCTATATTTTGCTCTCAAACATGCTGATATGAATTCAGTGTAACAGCGTCAGAGTTGCATTGATGTTACTACGAATTTTTCCTGCCCCTGAGGGAGAAGGAAAATGCCTCAATGAGCGTATGACACTCCACCTGCTCACAGGGCTGCGCAAAATGGGAGCTGAACACGTGTGTCCCAGAGCCAAGGGACATGAGGACAGGTTTGGTCTGATCATATCGAGTCTTGTCACCTAGGGAATCAGGTAAATCAYGAGTGAGTGCAGGGCAAGGACATGCTTTCTTTAACTGCCAGTGTGGATGAAGAACCAGTCTTGGGTGGATGGGGTTGTGGCATCCTCAGCCCCACCTCTGCAATCCCTTYAGGCCAGACAGCAAAAGTCTGGGCTTGCTGACTTTTCCCTCTTCCTCCCAACACCATTCCAAATATCTACCTCAGGTTAAGAGGAGTGTAAGCCCAGGCAGCTGGCTCCTCAGGGGACCAGATGGACACTGGGATGGCAGGCAGTGCTCTGAGTTTGTGTAAGAACCCTTGGTCTGACAGCAACCAGTGCCAGACATAGTACAAGAACAGCAAATTTAGGTATTTCCTTGATGTATTTTTAAACCCTCCAGAGATCTGCAGCTTTGAGTCAGAGGTGGTATTTTTATATTTAACAGCCCTCTATGGATTCTGCTCTCCAAGAATTTGCTTAATTTTTGAACCAAGGTAAACTTTCTGCATCTGCTGCTTCTGCAGCAAGGGTTTCCGCAGCTGAACTGCACACTGAGGCAAGAGGAGCCGCCTTTGCTTGGTCTTGAGCCTGTCACCTGCAGGTTTCATCAGGTGGCAGGAGATATTACCCTGGAAGATACAGTGAAATTTGTTCCCTATTCACCCTTTACACATCAGTCAGGATTTTACAGTCCTTTGTAGATTTTTGCGGTATGAGTTTTCTCAAAAAACTCATTCCTAGCAGACCGTATTTAACCATGTGTCTACTCGTTACAGCTTTGGAATAGCTTCCAACAAGCTGCTTGCTGCAGATGGCAGACTATCACATGTAACTCCATGGACCTTTCGAATCCTTTTTAAAAAATAGCATCATATCTGTCACTTTTTAGTCTGTTATTGGGGCACTCTAGAGCAAAACATTACACACTACAGTGGACAGGTCCGTTACTTCATTCTTGATCTGGAGAGCATGTGGATGATATCATCTGGCCCTGGCAATCTGCTGCTGTTCATCTTGTTATTTTTTCCTGTAACCTCCTCTAGCGATGCTTCAAATCATGACAAGTCTCCTGTAAAGAGAGGCTCTGAGGTGCAGACCTCCCTGAGCCTTGGTGGGCACAGATGCAACACAAGCCCTGCGTTTTCCTGCTATGACTTTTGCTTCTCTGAGCACTCCTTTTACACCTGGGTTGTCAAAGGCCCTGGGGGTTGTCAAGCAATTTTCCAGCTCCTGAGGGTTGAACAAACCCTTTTTTAGGGTTTTAGGGGTTTTGTAAGCTCCTCCTGCAATTGTTTCACCTTTTTGGGGGGATTGTCTTTTGTGTTTTTCCATGTAACCAGTCAATGTTTGCATTGTCTTCTCAGTTCCTTATCTGGATATTACTTCTATTTTTCTGAAGACRCCTTCATATTCTCATATTCTCCAGATTTGATGTTTATCCATGCTTTTTCTTTTTTGTTCTTTCTGAAGAGCTTTATGGAGGCGAAGGTTGAGTATCCCGGTGGGAGTGAAAGGGCTGTGGCTGCTTGAGGGAACTCCTCTTCTAGGGGAGCTTGTCAAGGAAAAGGCAGGGCCTGGAGCCCTTGCCTTTGCTCCACCTCATTCAATCCCACTCACCACTGGCATGGCCTGATTATGTTTTGGGCATCTTGCATATGTACCCAGCACACATGGTTGCCCAGATCGTTGACCATGCAGTCGGTACACCTCTGCAAGCAAACCCTTGCAGAAGCAGGAGAGGCAAGACCCTGCACTTACATTTCAGTTCCTAGAGAGAGTAACTGGCCTCATCTTTTCAGGGCCTTAGCATTTCACAGCCACCATGGAAAGTGATTTTATTCTCCAAAGATTAGCTATGGAAGAAAAAAAACCATACTCTGTTCATTGAGCAGATAAAATATTTGATGACTAATTTTTTGTGACATGTATATCCAGTTATGACTTCTGCCTCTATTCCTAAACTCATGAAGGTAAATGTCATAACAGAGATCAGCCATCATACATTTTAATGTACTTGGAGGCTAATGTCTCTACTGAAGAGTGTACATGGCAAGAATGTCTCATTTCTGAGGGTGCTTTATGTCAAGTGCTATTTCAGATGATCTCTTTGCAGCTAGGTTGGATGCCCTGTTGTTTCTTGGCAAGTACACGCTCCCCGGGTCTTACAGTCCCAACGCTGACAGGCAGCAGGATGCATTTGCAGAGTATCTGAAGTGGCAACTCAGCCATTCAGCCTTCTCCTTAAAAACAGCCCTTTTCTTTCCCGAGATGCCACAATAGTCACTGTTCTCCCATTTGGTGTTCACGAGTTTCCTTCTCACCAGAAAACCAAAGGGACAGTAACACCCACAGGCACACGCCAGCCTCATCCCTGGGTGCCTGGAGGCAGGGGAGACAAGGCAGGGGAGGGATGTATGGGTCCTGTGGGGTTTGTGTTTTGTTGAGGGCACAGCATGAGATAAATAGGTGTTTTCAGAAGCTTTCAGGATGTCCTGATTTGGGGGAAGAGTCAGGCAGGTTCATGCATCATGAATTATCACATCATGCTGTGTATCCTCTGAACACAAGAGTCCTCCTGTGATTTCATCACCCACGTTTTCCCATTAAGCCCACTTAGCTCCTGGCAGACCTAAACTGGCTGATAAACCTTTACAGCAGATTAAGAACCTGAGACACAGCAGCAGCCCCAGCTGTGGGGAAGGACCGATCTACTCCTGAAGTCCCACCAGCTTTCTCCTCTGCAGAGAGTTAGAAAAACCCAAAGGGAATAATCCCTGATGGCCTTGCTGATGGAGCAGAGGTCGTGCTGGGTTAACCTCTCAGCATCAAGAGTGGCTGCGTTACCCACTCAGTCTCCATCTTCTTCAGTATGAAACCAACTAATTTAACCAAAAGGAAACAGGTATTTTATAAAAAACATCATTCCAGAGTATCACACATGATGTGCTCCTAAACAAAGGTACTGGGCTGGGTTATTAAACCTGGAAGACTGGTAATAAAACACAGTTACTCCACTGACAGAATAGGGTTGCAGTGGTGTAATCAGTGTGCCCACCCCAAAACTGAGAGTCTTTCTGTATCAGACACTGCTGTCCTTATCTACTGCCCTGCCCCAGTAGTCCTCTGTTCTGCTTATCACAAAGATCTGCTGAGAGCCCCTCTGACCCTGGACTTGAGTGGCCGCTTGCATTTGCAATGAAGGTTTCTGACCGGCATCGCTATTTCTGGTCGTTCTGGCTCCCTTGCTGGGAAACAATGCCGTTTATGGCACGGGGCAGATGAAATCATCATCAAAGTTGACACCTTTTCACATCCTGCTATAAAACAGCCTTCAGGAGAAGAGCAATGAGTCATTGTGGTGATCACCTCCTTCAGACCGGACCTGCAGGGTTTGAAAGAGAAGCGCTTGCCCCAGGATCACTGCAGAGAAATAGCTGCTGGCTGACGAGGGGTGTGAAGAGGGCAGTGTCTCCTCCAGAGCAATTTGTCTTCCACTGCTCAGAACCCCCTGACATCCTCCCTGCRGGGTCTGCCAGGAAATTGCCCGTAACCTGGGCCATGTCCTCCCTCCACCRTGCCGGGCAGAGCATCCTGAGGCTTCAAAGCGCGCCGGTGGCAGGGTCTGCTGGCTGTGGGCAGCAAAGCCCTTCCCTGCCCACCCCTCCTCTCTCCCCACGGCTTTTGTTCTGCTCCCATTCCTGCCCATCCCAGCGTGGACTAGGTGGCAACAGGAATGAGGGCAAAAACTGGYCAGGGAAGGTCTTTTTGCATCGTCCCTTGGCCTCACGCGGCTTTTTTCTTCTGAAAAGGCTGGACACGTCCCTGCCTGATGGGTGGGAAGGGAGCTGGGGTCTGACYCAGCCCTTCCCGGCTCTCCCGATGGGATGGAGAGAGCAGGGGAGGGCTGGCACCACATCCACTCGTGTATTACTGAGATGTCTTGGGAGAAGTTCACAGGTTGGTAAGGGACCCAAGCAGGGAACATTCGTCATTTGGGATGTAATGAAAGTGCTTTAGTTAAAAAAAATAAACCCAGCTTTAAAAAGAAGCATGAGATGGATTCATTCCAGGATTACTCAAATACCTTGCTTTGGGGGAATATACTTCACTTCTCTTTTAACTTTAATATCACATTAGAGACTGTTTTCTGGGATGGTGGATACTGTATTCTGAATACTTTATCGCCAGACTCTGAGAGCTAGTGAAGTGTTTTGGATAATAGAAATGAATAATGTATCATGCATTCATTGCCTACCAGACTGATTTGTTTACTAATAATTTAGTTTAAAGTACATTATTGTTTTACTACTCACACTGATTTACTTCCAAACACTGACTGAACAGATATCATTAAATTAGAATAATTTTTAACTCTAAAAATATATTGTTTACAATTTGCTCCTTAGCAAGGCACTTGGTCTGAGCTGCATATATTTGTCTCTAGGCTTATGGGTCCAAAGCGATCTTCAAGCTGATTATTTCTAGGATATTTCAAGACTTTCTTTTGTATCCMGGGTCCATTGCAGCCCTCTTGTTACTCAGCTCTTCAGCAAAGAACCTCAGTAAAAACAAGAAGAGTCCCTCATTTGTATACCCTCTGCAAGACACTTTAACAGAAACCAAGCCTGAGGCTCCATGATGAGTTTTCCCCTGGACTGGCTCTTTTAATCCTGTGAAGAATAGCGTGTGCATCATTCGATATCTCTGCGCATAGCTTTGCAGTGCAAAACTAGTTACAGGTAGACCCTTTAGCATATTTTGCAATGTGTAACATTTTTSTGCTCATGAAATTCAGAAGCAGAATAACTCAAGCTTTGGAACCTCTCTCTCTAGTTAGACCTTAGTGGAATAAAGTTTCTGCACTATAGCTGAAGAAAAGTAGTTAGGTTTAGGCCATGCTGCTAATAACCGTTGCACCTATTTGCAGTAATTTTCACTGAAGCTCAGCTAACTTTGTAGTGATACCATGAAGGCAAATATTTATTACACGTTAGTTTCATTTTCTGCAGGACCAAGGCTGCTAAATGCATTCCTAATACTTGCATGTCATTCAGCAGTCTAGATAATAGGACCTATGAAGAAAGATGAACAAACTGGGGCTTTTCAGCATAAAATAGAGGAGACAGGGGAAGGGAAGGGTGCAGTAACATCCTTTAAAGAATGAAAAGGCTGCTGCAGAGAGAGAGGGAGACTGTTTTCTGTGTATTGTGGAAGGTAGGAAATCATGCATTTAAAATGAAGTATGAAATATTCACTTTACTCATTTAGGAACTTATTTAAAAAATTTTGTAGGTAGTAGAGGACCGGAGTAGTCTGGTGCAACTGCARCGTCTCCATTGTGGGAGGCTGTAAGAAGTGGCTGGACCAGCATCATGGGGTGAGACGGGGCTGACCTTGCTGGGCTGGTGAAAACCTAGCTCAGCTCCAGGTTCTTCCACCGCCTTTTTCCAAGCTTCTGCATTTATGGCTGGGGAGCGCAGTGCTGGACCTACGGGGTGCACTCTGTGTACATGTCAACGTCTTCAGAAACCTGGCTTTAAAAAGAAACAAATGTATTCTGAATTACTTACATTTTCAGTACTTGCATTTGAGGTAATTAAAATGATGCTGGAAAAGCGTTCTGGATGGATTTGCTGCCGGGCATGCTCAGCCTCCATCTGCTCTTAACTGAGATCTGAGAGTGGTTTGGAGGAAGAGGAAGGGTYGCCTCTGTGCAGTTTGGACCACCTTCATCCAAGATAAATGGAGTCAAAGGACGTTTGTTCTGGAGGCAGGAAATTACCTGCCGCTGATGTTAGACCTGTTAATTTGCTACAAAGAAGAAACTGAGGTTTCACAAAACCTGGGTATGGGGTCCCCAGCAGGACTGCTTGCAAATCCTCCAAAGAGAAAATCAGTGCAAGCTGTTGGGCTACAAAGAGCCCAAAGTAGGCAACCTTTTTTTTATTTTCCTCCCCCTTCAGACTTAGAGAAGTTAACAATGTCAGAGAAGAGGAAAGCATCCTGACATTGCTCTCAGGGATAAGAACTGGGAAAAGATTGTACAGCTTACAGGATGAGAAGGAAATTAAACTGCAGCATACAAAACGCCAATATCCCAGCTGCAGGCTCATCCACTAGGTGAAACCAATCAAATTTGTTGGGCTCTTTATTCCCAAAGCCTCCTGAGACCTTGGAGTAAAAGAAAGAAGCTACCCAGAGAGAAAAGAAAATTTCCAGCCTGGAGGAGTAAAAGGGATGTCACATTTATTTAAAAAGAGAGAGAGGACAGTGAAATAGAAGGCAATCTTGGGTGCCTTCAAGCACTGCCAAGCAGATCCTGGAAGATAAGTGCCAGTGTTGTCCRAGCTTGAATTTTTCTGAAACAGCTCTGATAATGTTGATGGAGGAGCTGTGCATGATGGTAGTGGTTTGAAAGCCTCTGAGCTATTGTTGATGAAAATGTAGAGCAAGAGCTAAAACAGCACTTCCCAACCTATCACTTACTTACGGCCAACACAGGTCCCGAGAGACCCTCCTGCTTTGCTCCAGGCAGCTGTGGAGGAGAAACCTTCCGCCCAGCTAACACGGAGTGCAAGGGGCCGTGATGCTCACAGAGCCACAGAGGGTAAAGGAGAGCAAATACATTGGTCAGAGGGGATGAGGTGGGCAGGAGGGAGCAGCCTGAAGGAGGGGGAGGAAAGTCACCCAGTCACCAGGTGCCCAAAAGGTTGCCTGTGGGCCAGCTTGTGTAGAAAAACACTGAGATAAAAATGCTCTAGGCTATGAAAATTATTTCCTTAAACACTGAGAAAACAGACTTTCCATATATCACGGAGAAAGAGGGCTGGTTAGTCATCTGCAATTGGCAAGTTTTCATAAACACTTATGCTCCTGGGAGCTATCATGAATATTCCTTCAGTGCAGGGGAAGGGATTCATGGTCTGCCCTGCAGACATGTGCGATTTTATACGACAAAGTGCTGCAGCTTTCATAGAATGGTCAAAGCCTCAACAAGATTATTCAAGAACTTAGTCACTGTCCTTTGACTCAAAACTGTACTTCTTGGTGCACTGATGATTGCACCTAAATCACAGCATTATRTATGCCGGAGGTCCATAGTCTAACCTCTTGCTCGAACCAGGGTCAGTCAGAGCAACCTGTTCCAAGCTTTGCCCAGTTCAGTTTTGAACKTCTCACAGCCTCTCTACACCCCAGTTCGGTGTTTGATCACCCTCAGGGTGATTTTTTTTTCCTTCTCTCTATCTAATGAGGATTTCCCTTGTTCCAACTTGTTGACTGTCACCCTTCCACCATGCAGCTCTGAGAAGAGCCTTCTCAGCACCCTCCCATCAGGCCGTTGCAGAAGGCAATGAGGTCTCAGCTCCACCTTCTCTTCTTTGGGCTGAACAGACCCAGCTCACTCAGCCTTTCCTTGTATGTCTTGTTCTCCAGCCCCAATCATTTTGGTGGCCTCTGCYGGACTCACTGGACTTGCACTAGGAGCCAAAATGGCCCAGCACTGCAGATGGGGTCTCACCAGTGGAGGAAAAGGGCCAGGATCCCCTCCCTTGCAATGCTGGCTGCACTCTTGCTAAYGCAGCTTTTGCAGGGGCACGGTGTTGATTCATGCTTGACTTGTTCACCAGCAGCCCCGGGACCTTTTTCTGCAAAGCTGCCAGTGTGTCCACTGTGTTGGGTTATTCCCTCCCAGACCAGGATTTTGCTTTTGCCTTTGTTGAACTTTGTAAGTTCCCAACAGCCCATTTCTGCAGCTAGTCAAGGTCCCTCTAGACCGCAGCCCTGTCCTCCAGCATACCAACCGTTCCCCCCAAATTATGGGGAAGGCACTCCAAAGTCTGCGCTGTCAAGGAGAGTGGCTTTATTCTGCAATAGCTGCAAGAACCTTGGTATGTTTCCATGCAATTTAAAATATAAATTAATAAGATTTTTTTTAATTGAAATGAAGTGGAGTCTACACTCTGTGCTCCAAACTCTGCACGAACTAAAATTTCTGATGCCTGACCGGCTCATATATCTAAATCTCTCTTTCCTCATTCATATTAGAGCTGGTAGAATTAATACATTATTCAGTGATTTAGTCCTTCCATCCATGATCCAAAACCATTTTCTGCAAATGTATTCATTGCTTCCTCATGTTTGTTGACTTGTTATGTGAAGGACATTCAGCCTATATAGAGTACTTGGGAACATTTTGCTTTGTTTGCAAAACATTATCTGCGGTGGGGAGGTCATTTGAGTCTCAAASTATTGTTCCCACCGCCCAAACCTTTATAAATGAAAGATTAGTAAATTACAAATGCAGATACATAATAGCTATGGAATATTGAATAATAAGTAGTCAGGTCTACTTCCAGTTCAAGAAATCCTAGTTGCCACACAAATAAATACCCTTATTTATTTTTGTTCTGGGGCAAGGAAGAGCTTGTTTCCCAAAGGCTGGTGGAGGTGTGTATCTTGAATTCCCCTTAATGTCCATGGCTAAGAGCTAAGAAGAGGGCTCTGTGGGATTGCCCAAAACCCCATATAAATCGGAAACATACATTCATGAGCACGTTCATCATTCAGGTGGCGTTTGCATTGTATCTAGTTGGAAAAGCTCTGAAATTGTTTGTAGGTATTCTAGGGATATCTCAGAGAAGGGGGTGGGGGTGCAGAATTGCGGCTACTTTATCAGGGCATCACTGAGACATGCTGAGCTCAGTCCCACCCTGACACGAACCTGTCCCGTGCCACTGCCAGGTGGGGTTGAGCCCTTGGGAGCTCCTGAGCTTGGCCTGATTCCTTGTTGTCCATSTGCCTGCATGCAAGGAGTGATGGCAGGTCTGGACTGGAGACCTTGATGGGTCCATTGGGACCTCTACAGATCTACCTTCCTGGTACTCCTGGAGGTAGCAGGGCAGCCCCCCGTCCCATAGGCTGGCTGGAGCTGCTCTCCCAAAGAAGAGCTGGATCCCACCTCTGGCAAGAAGGAGCACCCAGGTGCCAGAGATCTGCACACCTACAGCCCAGTCCACGTTAAAGAAATCCCAATCAATATTCCCCATTAGAGAGCTACTGAAGTGGAAGTAATTTGGCCATGAGTAGTTGCTGGAGGTCTGATCSTCTTCCTGCTTCGGGCTGCGAAGGCTCTTAGGGTGAAAGATTTACAGCGTTTTGGAGAGACAGGGTTATCCTTCATGGGACTGGAACATTGACAAGCGGGGCCTTTTCATCTTCATTCCACTCCTGAAACCCCTCTTGATTCATTACAGTTTGTTCTTCTCATCGGTGTAATGAAATATAAATGTTTATGTTGATATATAAAGATAGCAGCATTGATTTTGTTTTCTGCAGTGGATTTGATTACTATCAAGCTTCCAAAGCCTTCCTGAGGTCTTTTTTTATTTTATTGCRACACCTTTTCAAACTCACAGCTTTTTCCTAATTGTATTTTCTGCTGAGAGAAGCATGTGGAAGAATTTGAAAAGGATGCAGGTGAGGTCTCAGAGGGGCCATTTCAATGCATTAAAATGTTGAGACGCTCTGATTTTACAAAGATGGTACTCCACAAATTACATATTTGCAAAAACTTGAGATGAAATTATAAATATAACACTGCAAGCAAAGTTCTTTCACATTTATTATTACTTCCTCTAGATTTTCATCTCATATCAGACCCCTGGGGTTTTGGAGGTTTGCCGATATTTTGGCGCTATTTGTATTCCTGTTTCAGTGTATGATACCTTCAATATGCTTATAGGAATGGATGAGCAGATATGRGTAAAATGTACAGGTGCCTTAAATATGCTCAAAAACAGAGCCAGCTTTAATGTTTAGACAACACATTTGTCCCTCTATGTTAAATCTGCACTAGTCTCAAACCTGAAGAATAAACTGAAGCATTTGATATCTACAGCTAAATCTTGCAACTCAGTCCCTTTTACATGCCCTGTTCTGGTCTGGAGAATGGGAAGAAAAGCAGAGGCTGAGACTGTACTAGTGCAATATTTCAAAGCCTCAAGATGCAAGAAGCACTAGAAACCTTAACAGTGCTCGTGCTCTTCCAGACCTAGACACAGAAACCACCCAGAGGCTACTGGGACAATCTCTTGCACAGCTGGTCTGTTCCAGGTGCTAAGCTGGTCCTACAGCAAACACTTCCTTGTTAAGCTGCTTAGAGTTATTGATTTACTTAGACAGAATGTTACTTATTATAGAATCCATGAAAAGGCTTGTTGTTTTCTTTTTTCTTAACGAACAGCATTCTCCAATAAATCTTGGCTTTGTTATGAATGCAGGAAAGATCCTTCATAACTACCAAAGAAATTGATTTTTCAAGTTTCAATGTGTTTATGTTCAGCACTACTTCACCATTTCCTTGTTTGCTAAAAAAAAGGGATATAGATGAAGTTAGCGCAAGCTTTTCCCTAGAGGTTCACTTAGTGGCTTAAGCATCAGTTTCCCAACAGTGCCTGGAACAACATGTTTGAATAAGGGTTGATTCAAAATGTTTAAGGAAACTGAATTAAATTCAACTGTTTACTCTATGAGCTTTCTGGAAAGATCCTGGATGAGCCTTCCCAATCCAGCAGTACGAGAATAGCAAATGTGCATAGACATGGGACTGAAGGCCAGATGTCTCTCTTGGGTTTCCTCTAATTCTTATATGGCCCWACACTAGGAATTTCAGGTTTCTGTAACTGAGTTTCTTCTCCGATCCTTTTCCTTTCCGACAGTCATGCACTGGAAATGCAATCTCAGCAAGCAAGCAGAAGTTTCAGAACACTTCCATTSAAAGGAAAGACGTTTTGGGGTTTTTTTGCACAAAAAATATGTACATTATTGCTTATCTTTCTGTAAAAGGGCTAATCTTTGGACATTTCCTGACTCAAAAATTTAAAAGTAGCATTTCAAAATTGTCTAAAATTTTACTATAAGATTTTCAGATCACGTAAAAATGCTTCAATGGCTAAATGAAGGGCTCTGATGCTAACATACTGGAAACACAATCCAAGCTTTTCTTCAGATAGTGGCTCACTTTTTGCTTTTCAGATTGTTGACTTAGGGATTTTCCTGTATCTTTTCTGATCTTTGAAATATTTCTTTTCTACTTCTAACTTAAAAGWAAGTCCATTGCATGAATTCAGTCCCTTTTTCTTTGGTATTTCCCTCTACAAGCTGACTCCCTAGTTGGGGTCCCAGCTAGGGAGAGGGCTGCTGGAGGACACCCCGTTCCTCCAAGACAGCCGCCTTCTGGCTGGGATGCAGCACTTTGAACCATCTCATGGCGTTATAGGCTGAAGCCCTCCAATCCTGCCATAATAAATGAAGAAATATGGATGACCCCAGAATCCAGTGGCCCCACTGGCTCTGTGGCTAGTGCATTTGTTTGAGATGTAGCAGGCCTGGAGTAAAGCCTCTTTGGATCTCCTGCCAAGGAGCCCAAAAACAAGATTATATAATAGTTTGAGGTGTTTCTCTTAAGCCCCATGACCCTAACAGAGCTGCTCTGTTTAGCACAAATGAGTTTTGGAGCAGGGACTTGAAGATCACATGGCCATGTGCAATTGCCGTGGACCAGGAGGCCTGTTCCTTGCTCCTTCTTTCAGTTCATGAATATATTGAGTATGACTCCTCAGTCCACATATGTCCACAATCCCAGTTGTTCAGATATAAGAGGCAGAAGGAAGCGATGTGACCCTGAGTCTTCCCATATGCCCTGTGAGTGCCTGGGCTACAGAGCAAAAGCAGCACACTGAGCTAAAGCTGAAGCTTGCAGAAAGCCAGGCACAAAGTCCCGGAGCTGCAAGCCTGAGGGGAGCTCTGAGCAGCCATGGCCACCAGGACTTCAGCAGTTACACGCACACCTGCAGGCAGAAATTTTAGTACTTCTGGGATTTTAGTGAGAYAAACAGTGCTGTTTCCTGGATTTTTGCACCCCCAAGATCCATTGGAGGAGGTGACGATCTAATATTTCAACTCCAGAATGACAAATACCTGCACGCCTTCACCAATCTAACCCTAAGCAAACGCGCACATCTTCACTTCCAATCTCTCCTCAGTCTCCTCCGAGGACACATCTGAATCCTAGATGAAAACTCGTTTAGCATTAAACACTTTGTTAGCTGGATTAGCCTGAGGGGGTGCTCGTAATTGCAGTATTGCTAGGGCTGCTTTTCATTTTAAATCATTCTGTTAAAGATGCTTTCACATACAGACTCCTGTAATTTTCCTAGTAGTAGGCTGGGTGTAAACTCCTTGCTAAGCTGATAGATGTCTTTTTCTATACAGTCAATTACYGTAGAAAATCCACTAATACAAAGGGCATAAAGCAATTATTTGGAATTGATTTCTTATAAGCTTATGAATAGACATTTGGGCAAGTTCAAGTTTGCTGAGAGAGTTTATAATAATAGCTGTCATATTTTACATTAGCATTCMTCCCAGGAGACTTCAAAGCACTTTACAAATCCTGAACTCGCATCTCTAAAGAGGAAGCATGGCCCGATGCCCACTTGCCTTTTGCTCGGGAAATCTACATTTGATTCCCCCTTTCACCACAGCCTTCCAGCACAACCCTTCACAAGTCCTCAAGCCGCTGCTGCAAAGAGAGCAAAAATGCATGCTCTTTCTGCAGGGTAGTGGGAGGAGAGACACCATAATAACTGGCAGGGGTAAGACAGTGCAAAACAATGTGGAAGAAGTCCATTTAGACCAAGATCAGCCCTTGGGATGAGAGTCAACTGCCCTGACTTACCCCTCTTGAAGTCAGATGCTGATTCAGCTGGTCACTTTTTCTGAAGCCCTTCGATAAAACAGTTGGGATGCCAGAGGAGGGGATTGATCCTGTTTGTTTGCCTAAAATAAGGGAGACAACCCACCACCACAGGGTGCCTACTTCTCTCCGTGGACTTTAAAGGAACCTAAGGGTGAAGGACGTGAATTTAGACTCGCAATATTTCACTGTCTAAGGCTAGTGGACTCCTCCCCAATATGCCATGGAAGTCCCAGCAATTGATTCAGAGCTATGGGCACTTCGGTTTTCAGTAGTAAAAGGCTACTGAAAGGATGATAATAGTAACAACAGTGATGATAAGGAGCCGTGAATGTTTTCAGGAGGATGCAGGGCTGGCCAGAGAGCCGGGGGGGAGGAAGCAAAAGGATGACAGCCAAGTACAAACTGTGGTTCAGTGGTACTGATGGTTAAAAATATGACTCAATCTTAGTGGTTCATTAATGGCTCTTGGTGTGTTTATGAGAAACTTTATGTGATCATTTTGCAAAGATCCAGAGTTATCCGAAGGCAAAACCTTCACAAGGAAATAGGAATGACCTACTGCAAGAGGCTTTAATGAGGTTGTCACTGTTATTACTGGCCTTTTCTGGCCAATGCAACCTACAGYTAGGAGAGATTTCATTAAAAATCTAAATAAAGCTGAGGCTCTGAAGTAAAATTGAGGCATGTATTCCCCATACAATAAATATATTCTGCCTGTCTATAAGGAACAAGGAGTCATGTTTTTATTTATTTGTTCATCTGACTCTAAGATGAGCTTCACTTAAGTGTACAGACCAGGAAGAGCGACATGAGCACAGACGGCATTGTGCTGCAATAAATCAATTTTTCATCTAATATCCCCTACATCTGGCATCCTAGTCTAATCTTTTTTTTTTTATTATTTTTTCCAAAGTGGCAGTAGACATAAAATAAACCTGACCCTTCTTAATTTATATTTGCATCAGTTCATACCATTTGAAGAATAGTTTTCATATTCTAAGCAGGCCAGATAATAACTAATAGACTAGATAATTGCACCATCAAGCCTGCCGCCTTTTAAGAATGAGGATGTACTACTTTAATATTTAAAAACTTTCAAAATTGTTTCAGACGTATGGGGATTTTATAATATTTACTGTGCAGCACCTCAGAAGCCAGCCTGATGAAGTGCGAGGCTTAACTGAAGTTATTGTAATCATACCACTGTTTTTAAAAGGACCTGAAAAAATAGGCATTATAAAGAAATATTGACAGATTACATAGATTCTATGATGGGAACTGGGAAATTGCTCAATTAAAGCATGTGTATTACGACATTAGGCAATTATTAAATTAACAGATGGCAGAGACTTCTCAAAGCTCTGAAAATGGATCCTAGCAGCACGCAAGTGATAAAGGGAAAATAATCTGATAAGGCAGGCACGAATCTGAATACCCCTCTCAATCACTGGCACGTGGGAATTCAGGAGATGAAACCGATGCCTTGATCTCACAGTAGCAATAACAGAGTAACTCACATGGTGATGAAAAATATGTGTGTTTTTCCCACTCCCCCAGTTAATAATAAGAATAGTCCCCAAAAGGTGATTTTCCTTGTTCCCCAACTAGCAGCAAATCTGCTAGAGGAAAAATAACGGGGGAAGATAGGGGAACCCAGGAAGGCTAACTCACAAAATAGGATAATGTACCACCTTTTTGCCCATGATCTCAGAGGCTGGGAATTCTCACCTGAGACACAGGAAGCCGAGGTCCACCTCCCTCCTGTCCTGCAGGGATCCCGGTTGTATTCTGCACCTCCTGTTTGGTTCATATTCTGGACCTCCACAACAACCTGTTCCAAAGCACAGCATGGAAGTGAGCACTTCGCATCCTTCTTCCTTAAAMTGTTCCCCTTGCTTAAGGGATTAAATTTCACTGGAGCAAAGACTGCAATGCTGGCGAACCATCACATCCTCTATACGGCTGCCAAGCAGCACAATATCCCTGATGAGAGTAGGTGGTTTAAAACCTCCCGGGAAAGGGTGGTTGGAAGAGCCCTGTGACAAGTGAGACACGATACCCGTCCCTGCTCTGGACACGGAAGAGATTGAATGTGATTTTGATCCTCGGCTGAGCCCTGTCCCCTCCAGAAAACGGCCTCTTCACTCCTTGCTGCTGGCATTTTTCTCAGCTGCAAGGAATTTTTTTAGGTCGTTATTAAATCCAAGAGCAAAAGCTTGAGAAAGGCTCATTAGCCCGGGGGTAAGAATTAGGTTTGCTTCAGGGAACAGTTAATTGTTTATACAAAGCTTCACAGTGTTGAAAAAGTGAGATTTACCATACAGGCATCCAGGCTGTCTCCTTGGACTGCCAGTGGTCAGAGCACTTTCCTGGGCCGATACTGATCCCTTAAATCCCCTCAAGCAGAAAGAAAATTCAGATGACACCAACTTCTTGATAGCTTGTAACCCAGGCCTCCATTTTCAGCATGAAAAGTTTTGCATTAAATGGAAAACCGTGCATTGAACCACATGAAGTGTTTAAGATTTGCATTTTGTGGAAGATGGAGAGTGTAATGTTGCTTCAGCTCTCCAAAGCTCAACAGTTTTTTGAAAAAGTTTTGGTTTGGCTGTCACACGGAAAAATAAATCAATCGTTCACACCATTTTAGCAATTACCCCCTTTTCAGATTTAATTTATTAAAATTGGAACCCTGGAGTTAAAGCAAATCGAAGATAGCTGTTTCATTATTCTAGACCTCTTAGTATCTAATAATTTCCAACACTATAAAATACAAGTGAAATTTCCCATTTTTGCAGCTTTTTTTTCACTGCTGGCAGGGTCTGGTCTGCACACAGAGCTCCCCTGGATAACAACAGGGAACATGTCATTTACCTACAGCAATCATTTATTTTTAAGAATTAAATAGGCAATGAGTGGTTGATGGGTTTTGTACCCCCAATCTGGTGGTCATCAAACATTTCAAAAGTAGACTAGAAAAAAACGTTAACTTTCAGAAGTATTTCACACAGGTAACAATAAGAACTCAGATATATTTGAAACACACAAGGGAACACATCTCTGTAGACAAAGGAATCTGCTACTCAACAGCAAGAACAGCTGAGCTGCAGCGTATCACAAACTATCAAAGAAAACTCTTTAACACTATTGTTGAGAATAGAGCACACCCAAGAAAATAAATGAATGTTAGACTTGTATCTTCTGATTTAAAGATAAGTCACAGCTTGGCTTAAAATTCAAAACTGTTTCACTCTCCCAGAGAGGGAGTGGGCATATATTATCTGTGGAAAACTATATGGAAAACAAGCAAAGACACTTTGGAGATTTAGGAGCCAAAGTCCTGCTTCCAGCAGTGACATAGAAACTCAGGCATGCCAAGGGCCAGATTTTCAAAGGTATTTTGGGGCTTAGAGATGCAGATAGACTCAGGTTAGTCAGACACATAGTCATCAGGGAAAAGGATCTTTTTTTAATCCAGATGCAATAGGTCTGAAGGAGTACAGATACAGGTCAGAGATTTCAACCTGTGATCTGAGAGCTGCGGGTAGGGGAGAGCRCGCAAGGGGGCTGTCAGCCAGTTCAAAGGAGTCCCTGAGAAGTGACTTAGAAAATTACTTTCATCCACACTGAAGCGCAATCCACAGCACTGACCTCCAAAGTGTTTGCGTCTCTATCCAAAGCAAAAGCAGAATCCACAGTTTGAAGATGTTTGAAAACTTCTGGTCCAGCCCATTTGGAAGACTAATATTACAGCATGAAGGGCAAAACAACCGTAATGATCCTACTCTCCAAAGAAATCATTTATGCTTACAAAGAAAGTAAAAATTGAATTGGGCATTATGAAAAATTCTCTGTGTAGCTGCAACTATAACCTGGATAATTCATTTAGGCTAAATATATGGTTGTAATTGAAAATCCAAATAAGGTATGCATATGCATTGATCCATATGATTTAAATCAAGCTATAAAACATCAACATTATCTAGCAAAAGCTGCTGAAGAAATGGCAGCCAAGCAGAATATGAAATTCCAGGGAGACCATTGCACTGGTTGGGAGGAGGACTTAATTGATTTTGACAAAGAAACCTATTTGCTGTTTAATTGATTCCTACTCTAAATTCACAGCACTTTCAGACCTAGCAGAGAGAAGCAGCAGAATAGTGATTACCCATAGCAAATCACAGCTGGCCAGGTCCAGAATACTTCAGGTCCTGGTTATTCTCTGTTTAGCAAATTACTACTGTGGCTTTTCAGAGAAACACTAAAATCTACTCATATTAGCATACAAATCTCTCAAAGAGTTACAGGATGACTGAAAGAGCTATTCAGACCACCAGGAAGACCTTAGGAGAAGCAGTAAGGATCCTCACTTTACTCCAAAAGTATTAATGCTCTTCTGCACCTCCTTTAGGTTAGTGGGAGCTGTATTTGCTGGGTTGCAAGGAGGGAATCGGGGTCACAAATTGTGTCAGTGCTGTAAAGTCAACTTGGGAATCCCATAAAAGCAGTGGACGACCCTTCTCAGCTTTGATAGATGTCTATGCCATGCTTCTCCAGGAGCTACCACCACCAGACTGACCTCCAGTCCGTCTTCCCCGGTTCTAGAAAGAAACCTTTCGGCAGCCTCGTGAGTCCCAGGAGCAGCATCATGTCCAGTGCAGCTGTGTAACTCCGAGTTATGCTGGAGCCTACAGGGCTGCTGCATTTAGCATGTCTCTGATGCCTTCCAAGGGACTTCACAGGCATCACTGTGAGGCCTTTACCTTCATGTCAGGGAATGTTTTTCTTCCCATCTTAAAACAGAGAAGCAACCCCTGCAAGCCAGGTACTCCCTCATGCACATGCCCTTTTAGACAGCAGTGGTGTGGAGTTGCACAACAAAGTCAGTGGAAATGGGAAACGGACCTCAGAAATTGTTTGAGTGGGGAAAGTCACCGAGCCACCCATGTGCTGCTGCAAGCATCTATATAACGACACCGTGGCGTGACCTGAAGTTGCTAAGTATAGGACCATGCTTTGCTCTCACTGCTCCACCACCACTCTCTACCAAGATCACAAGGAATACACAGACGGGCACTGACTCTGCTGCAGACCTGCCAGCACACCTCACACAACCCTTTACGGGAGGGCTCATTTTCGGGGGCTGTGCTAACTCCAGGAGTGGTTGCTCCGGGAGCAACGAGGACGGTTGATTCATCCTCCTGAGCCCAGCACTGGAAGCACAAACAAGCACCCACACGGCATCGTCTCACTGTTGTTTAAGCCACTGTTTCCCCAGTGCCTCCGTAACAATGACCAATGGACTCACGGCAAAGATTTTTCARTTTGAAAAATCCATTCTCATTTCAGAAATCATCTTCCTCTGAGCTCATCCATTTGTCATACGTTGCAAGGCAGAGCTGGGGCTGCAGTCCGCACTGCCGGCACACTCCTCTTCAACGGGGAAGCAAAGGTCTGGGGAAAGCTAGGATAGAAAGTATGGCAATTACAGCCTGGACAAAGAAGAATAAATCATTGACTTTGTTGCAAAATAATTAAAGAAAGGATGCTTGTTGGACCTAAGAAAATATGATCACAATTGTCAATACCTTAGGGCAGGTCTTATTCTTTCAGGGTTTAGACATTTCTTCCACCTCTTAYGCTGAAAGGCATCTTGCATGGAGGTCACCTGGGAGTAGAGGTACATGACTGGGTATGGAACAGGCAGCACATGAAGATGTCCAGATGCATGGCTCCACGCTGAGGCCACCCTTGCAGATGCTGCAGGGACAGAAATGGCACAGAGTACAAAAACTTGAAGACCTGACCTCAAACCTCTGTCCAGAAGGGGCTTCTCCGGAAGCCAGAAAAGTTTTGTGTAACCCCTAGGAAACTAACCCCTAGGAAACACTGAAACCTCCTCCAGCTCTGCCAGTTCTGGGAACACAGATGACAAGCGACAACTATCCAGATTGCTCTTTTGCAAGCTCTCCCCTAATTAAAAGCAGGATGCTGAGAAATCACTTATCCTCATCACAGCTGTGGCCTGAGGGACCGCATTAGGTGGCTGAATGCTTTGGTGCATCCTCTCAGGACGATGCTGACAGCCCTGGAGGCTCCCCTTGAATTTTTTTTTCCCCACAGCCGAGASTGCTGTGGGCACCTAACCAGAAAGGGAACCTCCGATCCAATTCAAGCAGAGAAGCAGCCTGAGAATTTCCTTCCTGCTTTCAACAGAGGAACTTCCCGAATCAAACAGTCTGCAATCGAATAAGAAAGAGCAAATAGAAACATGGCTTTTCTGTAAGCTTCACCAAGGTGCATTTCCAGCAGCATTCTTCACAGATTTCAGAGAAAGTTCTAACAATCTCATTTTTTCCATCCTGCTGTTTTCTTACACAAATACTGACTTCTGGATGTCATTGTAAGAGCTTCCCAAGGAAAGCAGCTCAGAGAGATCCAGCTRCATGAGGAGGGATAACCGGAGGCATTACGGGAAAGGCTGAACCTCTCCACCTCTCTGTGGTGCTGGGGACAGGGTGGGATGCTGCAGCGCCTGCCCATGTCCATCAAAAAGAGGACCCACATGGGGGCCAGATAACACCAGTTACACCTAGCACCAAGAAGTAGCTTGTAAGCAATGTATTGTACCCAAAATGAGAAGTACAGGGAAAAAAATAGACAACACCTGCACCGTGCACACCAGCCTGCTCCCATCAGGTTTACTGGTGCCTGTGATTCTCGACCCCTTCCAGCAGCTCTRCAGGCCCCAGTGTGGATGAGCACCCCAGCACCTTGGATGCCAACGTTTATGGGGGTCCTGGCAGCCCCCCCCAGCACCCCCATTCCCTAGGAGCAGGAGGAGCACCACAGGGAGGTGGTGGCAGGTCCTTCTGCCCGGGGCAGTGGCCGCAGTCCCTCCACTCCCAGCCAAGGCAAGGTCCCCTCAATCTGGAGGGCTCCAGCACCCCCCAGGGAGAAGGGTCTCCCAAGACCCTGGCCARTAAATGTCCATGGCATAGCTGCCCTTTGCATTTTCCTCTATCTATAAGCTCTCATTTCTGAGCTCCTTAACACATGCTGGCTCCTCCTAGTCATTATCTACCAGCAGGATCCTGGAGCTTAACCCCTAATTAKGGTGAAGAAATGAAGTAGGAGATTTCTCATAACTGCTACCTAGCACCTCCTGAAATCACCAAGAAATTGCAGCAACTGGTCTCCCTCCAAAGCCAGCAGTCATTACCAAAATCAGTGGTTTCATTTTCCTGCTCAGGTATCTCCTGCCTCCCTCCTCAAAACATCCAAACAGAGGGAGGCCCCCCCCAAAAAAAAAGAAAAAACCCACCTTTGTGGTTTCTTTCCGAACTGAGGTGTGTTCCAGTGACAGCAAAAGTTTCTGTACTGCACGTGTGTCTTTGATAAAGCAGGCAGCAAGGCTCCCCTGGGAACCAGGGATCTCTCTGGATCTGCCACACACATTTTCCCATGTTAAATCCACAGGCCATGATAAAATAAATTAGGGCCTTTCAGTTTTTCCTGAGCGGGTGGACTGTCCAGGAGAAGCAAGAAATGCGTAAGCTATTAGCAAATCCAGTAGATAAAAAGGCAAATAGATCTAATTAAGCAAAACACCAAGCCGGCAGAGAATAAAACTGGGTTCAGAGACAGAAAATTGATACAGAGCAAAACTGTAACGATAGCTCTCTACACTGTGATGTCTTTGGGCTGCAAGACATTCATGTGTGCTCATCATTCAGTACCACAGGCTTCTTGCTGGGGCATAGCTGGGAGGTCTGGCTGCTAGAGTATCCCAACCCTAGAAAAAAACCAACATGCAAGGCAAAACAAGACTASCAGATGGGCAGAAGCCCCAGCCTTTGCCAGTGCCCTGTGTCCCTCACCCACCCACTCCACCAGTCAGCAGTAGCAGTGACCATGAGAAAGTGCAGCTGGAAGCAGYGTCACTGCTTACAGGCTCTGCAGGGGGGAATCTACTGAGCTGCACCTGGGTTTGTACCTGCTGGTTCCCCCAGCCCATCTCACAGGAGGCCAGGCTGACTCGGCCAACTCCCATCTGTAGCAGAGACGTTGCTGCAGCACTCAAAATGCATGCATTTTGCTTTGGGGTTTTTTCTGCAGGAAGAGCAACCAGTCTGGAACAGTGTTTCCTTTATTGCTCTCTAGCTTTTGATGTTAATAACTGCAACTGAATCTTCAAAGCCCTGCCATTCCCCAAAGGCAGCGAAACAAAGAATTTCAAAGGGGAGCAGGGTGCTCACACAAAGCGTCAGAGAAGTTTCAGCCACCAGGTTTCCAAATTTCGTGTCCGTTATCTGCAGGCAGCACTCAAACTGCACGGGGATGCTAACATCGACCTGGGGCTGTGGTTTGCTGAAGCTTTGGGGAAGTGCCCGAGAAGGGATGCCACTGCAGAATGAATCAGATCCCACTGTTTCCTGCACCTAAAAGCAGCTAAACCTTTAAGACCCTCATTTTTAGATAAAAACAACCTGGCTTAAATACAACACTGACAACCAGGCAAAGTTTTGAACAAGCAACAGGGGTAAATAATCAGTGTTTTGCACGGGGGATTATGTGATGGGGCTAACAYACCCTTCCTCCTCCTGGCACCACAGCCGGGGCTGCGTGCTCTGCAAGGGCCAGCACACAGGAGCAAAGGCTGTTCAGCTCCACCACTTTCTGAGGAAGGTATTTTAAGATGTAAATCGAGGGGTTTGGTTTAAAGGACAAAGCAATTGCTGATGGTAACTTCTGAAAAGAGCAATCCTCACTGAGCTGCAGTGGTTGATTGCTTATAAATAGGTTCCATGGACTTTTCCCCCCCAGTCAGTGTTTTAATGTTCAGGAGCTGGCCAAACAGCAGGCTTTTCCCAGTAGCAATACCTCATGGACAGTCACAAGGCATGATGATTTTGCAATCTGGCAATCAACCAAAAAACCCAAATAAATTATATCTTGGAACGTGCCTTCTCTGCTCTCATTTTTTTTTTTTTACATAGATGCTCTAGTGAACRGGTTTCTTGGGAGAAAATGGAAACAACCAGCTCAACCACAGGGGAATGAAACCACCCTCTTGGGGCCTCTGTCCTTTACCTCCCTTATTCTGTAGAGTTTGCTGCAGTCTCTCTTTTGAGCCAAACTCTTCACAGCATTATTGACAACAGGAAGGTTGGAAAACCCCGAGCCAGGATCTGCAGAACCACTAGACTTGAAAGTGATACGTGTTGCCTGGAAAGGGCTCTCCCTTTCTTCTGTCTTGTTTCATTCTACAGCTTTTAAATCTGAGATGTAGAAGTGTACCAAATTTTCTTACTTGTGGTTGAGATTCTCCAGTTGTGACTGTAAATCAGAGTCAGAATAAAGAAAGCCCCTGAAATCCTGAGTTTTACAATATAAAAATTTGTTCAGCCTTATATAGGAATTTGAAGAAAGTAAAACAGAATATATGGAGGTCAAAGATTGCATTGAAAGTCTGCTTTTTTTTTTTTAATGGACTCCATTACTTATTCTTGTTTCTGGGTTTAAGTTGCAAATGACACAAAAATAAGACCCCTTGCTTCTTCAGCCCAAATTCCACAGCCTGGGCCTGGAGCAAGTGAGCAGTACTCAGTAAGCGCGAGATACATTTTTGTGATGTGTCACCCARTGCAGTCCCTGGAGGAGGCACAACCCTTCCCCAGCACAGTCTAAGGAACACGTACATGAGGACTTCTGCACAGGGAACACGAATTTGCAGCCCCTCAGCTCCTGAATGTCATCTCATCCTCCCATTTCCACAGAGAAGCTAATGAACTTCCAATTCACCCACCGCACGCAAGCCTGTTCACCTGCTCGTGCTGCCACTGCCTTTCATCCCAGAACCGCTCTACTGATACCTGTTGTACTTGTGCRTTTTACTGTGTTTTCACCTGTGCTCATCAGGTTGTACTACTAGAACTACTCTRCCACAGACAGAGCCCAAGAGATCCTCTGCTCCTTAACCCAGATGCACCCAGCACCAAGCTGAGCCATCCCTGGAGAGTGGCCAGGGAGTGCGGGCAACCAAGAGAGTTCAGAAATGCTCAGGACCACCCAAGATCTGATCTTCCCTGACTTACAGCCACTATTCCAGTGGCTGATCCAYCAATGAAGCATAAAAGCCTTCACATGGTCTGCAGTTGAGGCTCATTTGCCTTCCTTGCTGTCATGGTTCAGCCTTGCTAGGAGGATGAGGGGATCCAGAGCAGGGCACACCAGCAGGGAACAACCAACCACAGCATCGCATAGACTGCACGTCATGCCCTCATCTGCTGAGGGTCAGTGGCGGGGGACAGAGCAAGATACATGCAACAGGATATATTATAAGCAAAAAAATATTTCAAAGCCCTAAAATTGCTTTTATTGCTTTTTTCTGTTCCACAAAATGGCAGGTGTTTCCAATCAGTTTCTTACAGGGTAAACACTGCACTTGGTTTGCAATTTGTTTGGTAAACCTTGTATTTTCAGCTATAATTACCCCATCAAGGCAGCTAAATGAAGATGACATTTAAGTGACCTTCAGCTTACAGCTGCAACAACCATCCCACAGGAGAGGTGGAGCGGGGAGGGGAKGCAGCACATCATTCCCCAGGCAAGAGGTGCCTGTGAACATGCCAGCCAGATGTTCCTCCAAAATCAGCCAATGCAAGCAGAGTGGTGTTTTAGTGAGGACAGCATGCACAAAACCAAACTATTTGATTTCTCTGCTAGGGGAAGGGACACTGCAAGATGCAGGCAGTTGGTGTTTCCTCAAATGGGAGAGCTCAGGATRTCTTTTGTCATAGGGAATAACAGCTCCTACAAAACCAAAGTAGGTGATGATACCACCTTGCAGGATGGTCCATGCAAGAGTAGTTATATGCAGTGTACATCTCCTGGAATCCCTCCTGCAAAGGAATGTTTTTCTCCAACATTTACTTGACAAAGGGCAGAGATTATTTTGCCTTGCACCGAGACAYCCAGTGAGACAACTTGATAAGGGACACACACACAATGCCCTTAAACAAAGGGGCCTCTAACTCCCTACCACCTAGTTCCTCTGCTGTTCTCTAGTCTTCTCCACCTTGCCCAAGTCCTGTCCCAGCTGAACCCCTCTCTGTACAGCACTCCCATTTTTCTGCTCCAATCTTCCAGATGCTCCGTTTACCTCTCCTCCCCCATATACACTGAATTSTCACCTTTAATCCCAATCCACTGTTCTTCCATCCAGCCTCTCACCTGCTCTCTAGTTGTCCCCAGCCCTCCTGGTGTCCCCTCCTCCAGCTCTCTGCCACCCCTCTCATGCTTCCCCCTTCCACCTCTCCCCAGCCTTAGCCTCAAACTCCCTTCCCTTACTTCTGTTTCTTGCCCTCCCTTAGCTTTCTCAGATAATTGCCTTTAACAACTCCCATGCCACCATGCCTTCCCCTCTAGGGAGGTAGGACAGGGCACACGGGGAGAAATGGGCAGGAATCTGCCTGCCTCCTGCACTAAGCTCCCATCAGAGTTTATGAAGCAAGCTTAGCACAAACAGACAAAAAGAAAGTATCAGTACTGAGGATGGCATAAAATCCAACCATGTCAGCATTCAGCTTGTTAATTATCCTCCAGATCACCTCCCCTCCAAATTCACTGCTGGACAACCTCAAGCCATTGCTGAATTTAAATAAATATGAGAATCAGAGGGAGACTGGGAAGTCAATACTGCAAACTAACTGCTTCTGCAAATGGATTTTCATTACCATAGGGGCAGGCATCAGTGTCCAGAAAGCACCACAACAAGGGTAATTATTTGCTGGCAGTGCTCTGTATTCACAGAAGGTACTTTGTGTTGTTTGCAGCAGTAAAGGGCAGCTGAGTTATCGATCAGGTCAGACGCCTGTCGCTCCTGGAGGCAACAGGGGTTTTAACAAGCCACACAAAGACCATATTGGAATTGTCACAAGTTCACGCTTGGTTTATAAGGTAATTTGAAGCAGATTTATTGACCCCCTTCCCTCTGCCATCCRCAGGGTACAGAGGGAAGGAAAGCTGTCCAGCAAAGAGTCTTGCCAGGACCTGCCAGAAGAGGCCCCTGGCAGGAGCCTCTGAAAGAAGGAAGAGCTGAATGCTGACACCAGCAAAGATTTTARCTGGAAAAAGCATCGGTGTGCTTCAACTGGAAGTACAGGTCACTGTAAGAGTGCTGCTACTAGAAGCACCTATATCCTTCTCAGCAGACAAATGTATATTCTCTAAACCCACACTGGTCTCACCTGATCATTTCAGGTTGGCACAGTCCAACTCAGAGCACAGTGAAGTCCCTCCAGGTTTCTCTCCCGTGSACTGATGCACTTGGTTTCCTCCTCTAACGCAAGGAAAGGCAGTGCAATAGGAAAGAGGTGGGGATGGGAAGAGTTACAATAGCAAAGCACAAGGCCAAGTGCTAACCAGCAAAATAAAATTCCTGCCTGCCCACATTAGACAGCAACAGGAGGAAGACCTAGCAGAGTAGGTCCCGCAGTCTAACTCCRGTCCCACATTGGCCAGCCACAGCATCCTCATTTTTCAGCACTAAGGGCAGAAATTTCATTCAGCTTCCACTGCAAATTAATTCCAATAAGCTCTGAAGGTCTTGGGCTCCCCAACCACAGGGACTTAGGTCATACAAGAATTGGAACCCAGACAGCTCACACCTGAGCAGGGCCCCAGCTACCCAAGCAGCCCTTCAGAGAGGTCACAAACTTTTTTGAAGCATAGTGTTATTTTACAGCAGGCAATAGCACAGCTTTTGCAGAAGGGATGACAGCATCCAAGTGTGTCAAGAAACATGGAAGTGAAAAGGGGAAATTAAACTCCTTGCAAGCAACTAGAGAGCTTTTGCCTTTCAGCACTTGCTAAGAACTTCAGTTTCCCAATCTGTTGCCTTTGTGACAAAGCTGCTTGGGAAACCCTCCTTAAGCAGTTACCCTTGCCAGTTAGAGGTCATAGTAACATGTTGGCTAATGCTTCCTAACTCGACTTATGAAAAATGACAGCCTTTTGGAGTGATGCCCAAGGTAGCCTTCACCCAATGCCAGCGCATTCYCTGACCTAGAAGTCAGACATTTGAACAATGAACAGCAGGGACTGAATAAAGGCAGGCAGGAGTACATGAACATGAGAATGAAATAATTAAAATGTTAAGCAAACTGGCAGAGGGAGATGAGGTGGCACCTACCAAGAGGGAAATGAGGAGCAAGTGCCCCTGTGATTGCATTTAAAATTCAAATCAGCCTATAACTGAGCTATCACATGTGACCACAGCACAAGCAGGGAGGAACAGCAGTAAGGGAGGGTAAGATATAATCACTTGGGCTATAATTATCAGAATCAAGGAACACTACATCATTCCCAAGGGCTATTGAGAGCCAGAAGAGACACCTCAAAGCATGTYTCCCCTGCCAAGGTGTTTGTCTAGGGTTGTTACATTACCAACAGGTTTCTTACTTCTATCCAAAACGACTCAAAAATAAGCATGGATAACCAGCCAAATGGGCTTGAATAAAATGGAGAACAGTCTGGATACTCTCCCAGAGCTCAAATTAGTTTCYATCTTAAACATTGCAGAAAGCCAGTCCATTTGTCATTCCCAATTTCTTTCCACCTTTATCTTCCTGCTGTCTCTGGAAGAGCAATTAAGAAGAAAGTCTAGCTATTCCTAGCCATGGCTAGTCTTGGCAAGAGTTTTGCCCTTCTTGCTTGGTCTAACACATCTCCATGGTTCCCTGAATCCTTGGAGGTTAAGCAAGAGGTAGACCACATGCAGAGGCTTCCACTCAGCCTCCTCTTCCCAAGCAGACCTTTAGGAGCTGCCATGAGAAGGTAATTTTGGCCTCTTRTAGGCCACAGGGACTGTAGCACCAGGAGACCCATGAAAGTCTTACAGGTGCTGGGGTGTCCTGCACCAGCTCCAGCACAGGGAACCAGGGCTACACCAGCCACATGCAGCATTTAAGTTCCCAGCTGCAGCTACRCAGGGGCCTATGGGCTGTGCACCAGGCCTCCAAGGTAAGAGCAGCCGGTAGTGTTTGCAGGAAACASATTTGATCAACACGCAAGAATATGCCCCAGTGATCCATAGGCAGAAGCAGCACGATTTGCTAGGATAAGCACTACATTAACATAGATCAGATGTACTTGATATTGATTTGTCAATGCAGCACAGGAATGTCTAGCTATTTCTTAAAAAGCATCTTTAACCAGGCAAGTTTAAAAGCAATTCAGGCTCTCCKAGGTAGCGAGGTGCAGCTTTGCTATTGAGAAGGCAACACAGCATATTTCCTACCAAGCAGCAGGACTATGCTGCTTGCAATTATTGCCCCACTTCCCACCCTACAAGTTCAGTTATAATTGCATTAGGCAGACTGGATCTGCCTCTCCTTAAGCTCTTTGCCAGAGAGAAATTGCTTAGCAGTAATCKGAGAGCATGCAGTGGAGAGATGACCCCTGCAGTTTCTCTCTCAGGTCTCAACAATAGCTTGGCCTGGCAACTTAGATTGGGTTATTACTTTGCCTTCAACACAAACTAGTTGTTACATGAGGAACACAGGTTGGACAGCTGTGTAATAGCCTCTCTGACATGCTGAGCTCAGTGAAGTTGGATCTGAAGCTTTACTACATCAGGGGCTTGTGTTGCTGATAYATAACAGAATGTTGTTGCAATGGAATAACTGATGTCAAAACCCARGGACCACATGGTCCTGCCACAGTACAGCACTAAGTCATTACACATTGTAATGTAGGATTATGAGTGTTTTTGGAACAGCATTTACTTCTATTTAAGAGAGGAGGGGAATTCCCCTCCTTTCACATCTATACTTGTTCTCCCCAAGAAAACCCTCTCCCCAGTCTGTTTCTGACCTCCAGAAAACAACAATTTTAACCACCTTTTAAAAAAATTAAGTCTAGAAGAAGCAGTACTCACATTGGCAGCAGATTCCACTTCTTTCCTTGAAGGCAGAAGGACAAGAAGCAAGGAGCAGAGCTTTTCATTTAGAAGTTCAATAGGCAGTTGGTCTGTCAGCCTCAGCTACATCACGGTCTGGCAAGTCTGAAAGCACTGGGCTGTTCCAACTCTTCCAAAGAGTCAGACRTGGCAGCTGAATAGCTCTTAGCTCAGCTAAAACATCTGGCCAGGAGAGGYCAGTGCTGACAGTAAGTATCTGTCACCTACACCCTAACAACTCTCCATCAAGGTGTCCGCATCTCTCCCAGGCAGCCGCTCCTGCAGCCCACTACCCCACCACAGACTGTGAAGTTCTCACCAGATAGCAGCAGACAACTGCAGGAGGAGAATTAGACCTAGGAGGACTAATGACAAGGGATGCCAGGACCCCGACAGCTCCCTACAGCTTCTCCAAGCATGGGAACGTGCCAGGAGGGCACATTCATGCCTCCAGGCTTGAAGTGAGAAGGAATTACAACTTRGTACTTCCCAGGACAGCACCAGGGCTTACCAGCTGCAATCCTTACTGTACCACTGACTGCTCACCAGTTCTTCCATTCCTGACTACACTGTCCCACATCAAGAAATAGATAATAGACAGGAAGAMTATGGTTCRCATGYGTGAGCAATATTCACTCTTGCTGTMTCTGAGAATAGAGTCAGTAAGTGTTTTTGCATGCGGTAGTTTTATTTTAAGTAGTGATGACCTAGTACAAGCAGCTTCTAGGAAGAGAATTCTTTACATTRTATACTAGCTGAGGGTTTAAGACCAATAGCAATCATTGTATTGSCAGTACCTGGATACACTGATAAAGGACATACTGTGGACAGCTTTCTAGGGAGGTGGGAGCATTGCAGAGCTTCAGTTCTGTTCTCCTCCTGGCCCAGAGCTCAGCCACCRTTCCTGAAGGCAGCTACAAGCACTTAGGAGTGGCCCTGCTACCACCACCACCTTTCTTCAAAGCTCCTAAGGATTTATTTACCAGTACCCAATAATCATCCAAGATGTGACAGCTCCACCCTCAGCTGGAGAGTGGWGTTACATAGAGCTAAGACCAAGCCCTCAGAGTCATACCAGGCAGGCCTGTGCTCATGGCCTTATTCTTCACATGAGGGTGGTGGAAGCTTCATGATCTCCTGCTGTCTCTGCTTCCTCCTCCTGCAAGGGTTCCTCCTCCTGTGAGGCTTCCACCTCCTCCTTCCCAGGGGAAAAGGGTCCCACCAGCCAGGACAGTGGTGTGTTGTTCTTCAGGTACTCCAGCAGCTCCTCCATGTACTCCTGGATCACAGCCAGCTTCCTCTTGCTCTGGGTCAAGACACTGCTGGGCAAATCCTGGAAGGAGTTTGCCACTGAGAAAGAAGCATGAAGCTCCTCTATGGTACTAAGAGATTGTTTCACCTTATCSTGAAAGCTTGAGGGAAGGCCTTGGATTGCAGACACTATCTTACAGCAGGTGATTTGCAGCTGCTGTGTGATACTGCATGCCATGAGCAGGGCCAGAGACTCCATCTCCTGGGAGGAGGGAGGAAGGACAAGATCAAAGGAGTAAGTTACTTCCCAAGAAGATTTTAAAAGAAAAAAAAAAAAAAATCAAGGGGATGCCCAGAGCCCTTTTCTTGCCTCCCCAGGAGGTACCTCTGGCTCTGCAGAGCTTTCATATCCACTCTCTTTGGAAGACTTCCTACTCCAGTCCAGCCACATCTGGTGTARTTTCTCCTGCCCATCTTGAAGCTTTTGATTAAATCCTTGCTTAAACACTTCAATCTGTGGCAGGGGAAGATCAGAGTGTCAAGACAGACAGATCTGCTGGTGAACTGCACAGATCTTTATCACAGCAATGAAGTTGAGACCAAGCCAACAATTTGGTCCCCTTCCTGACAGGAGACCAGGATCTACTTACCAGTTCAATGATATGGTGAAGCTGTGCAAGGGCCTCCTGCATGCCCTGCCAGACCYGTTTCATTTTGTCTGTTGAGTGCAGGTAGGCAAACAGGCGAAGTTCATCAGAGAGAGACCCCAACCGCACAAAGTACCTCTTCTTCTCCTGCTGCTGCTCCACAGACATTATGCCTACACCCTCCTCAGATGCTGCCATTTTGGCTGAGGAAAGAGACAGTATCTGTAAGTGGCTGACTAGAGATGCTTACCACACAGAGTAAACAAGTATCAGGAGAGCTTGGACTAGGAGCCAGGTAGCCTCCAGCATGGCACTTCCCATTAGCCCCATTCCAGAGTAGTGGGGTGAGGAATGGGGCTGACCATCCCCAGTGTGATAGTTCCCAYTACAAATAGTCACATATACTGTTTCCTTACCTAGTTCCTCATTTTCAATGGGGAGAGAGTCATCTTCTGTTCTCCCCAGCACAGCTTCTGCTCTGCTTACAGCTGTCTGGCCCACTCTAGAGTCCATAACCATCCCCACACTGCTGGTCACCGCAGATCTGGCAGCCTCCACACYGCTCTGAAGAGTCTCCTTAGTTACATCTATCACCTCCTTCACTTTGCTGCTCACAGCATCCTTTGCATCAGCCACTCTGGATGACACCACCTCTTTTGTATCAGARATAATCTGTGGAAGAGGAGACATGTCAGGTAAAGGATTGGGTCATGTAGTACACTACAATTCTGAATTGCACCAAGAGGACAATTAGCACAGTGTCTGCTAAGTATTTACCCCTGTAGGAGCTTGCACTAGGCACCTAGACATAGTTTGTTCCTCATATGAAAGCCTACTTCACTCCCAAGGTTAGAAACTGTGCAAGGACCAGGTCCCTCTRCCAGCAAGGGACAGCACAGCCTTTGATTCTTACCTGGTCCACTGGCTTTTGAAGGACTGGAAGCTTTTCTCCTAATTTATCCAAACCCTTGGAGGCATACTCACTTGCTGCAGCAACTGGGAAAAAAAAAAAGTCAAAACTTGTTTTTCCTGCAATTCCATCTCACAAGTCCTACCTTCCTGAGCATGTTGCTCTGCAGGGAGCCTAGATGAAAGTCTCCATCCAGATCACCAGGTGTGTTGTTGTAAGCTGAATTTGTAGAGCATCTTGTCTTAGTCTTCCCATAGATCTGTCCACTTTGACAGCAACTAATTTCTACTTGTATGACACAGCCACCTACATGGGACCCCCTCCTGCAGCTTCTTGAGCTCTTGACTAAATAGATGCATAGCCCTCATTTCTGTGCATAGCCCTCATTTCTGCCCAAGCCTCCATATCCCAAGGATCCAGGATCACATAGTAAACTGACAGTAGGGGGATGCCCACTCTGGGCTTAGGGTGAACTCAGGCCTGTCACATGGACTGTTTTGTCAGACACTTGCCATTAGGAATAGCCCCTCTCCATCCAGGAGTTTAGAGCTTCTCAGATGCCACAGTCACATTCTTTGAGGGCCATGACAAATGGGACCCTTCAATGTAACAGTCCTCCAAAAGGAGGCTTCYTCCTGTCACCACCACAAGTTTGTAAGAATCCTACTACAAGCAACTGCCTGCCACCTAACACTTTGGACCTTGCAAGATCAGCTTTAGGGTAAGTCAACAGAATCAAGTCCTGGTCCTCCAGGGAGCAACACTCCATCACACTACTTGGACTAGGACTCAGCTTTTTAGCCTTACTTGTAAGCCAGGAATAGTCCTTTTTGTATGGTGATGGAGAGGCACATTTCCACTTTCTGGCTCTTTCAAGAGCTGGAAGGAGCCCTAGGGTGTCCCTCACAGGCAGGTGCAAGCCTGCCCTTCCACAGGGGATTACCATGAGGCTCCAGTGTAGTCAGAACTGGCTGCACACAGCTGGCTGTGGCTTCAGTCACACTCTTCACTCCTTTCTCTGCCGCATCACACACAGATCTGATGCAGGGGTGGCTTKCCTTAGTGGAGGCATAAGCTGTAGAAACCACATCGCAGGCAGAGCTGACCAAGGTCAGGTTAGCCACCTGATTTACTGCATCCTAGAAGAGAAAGAAAAAAGCTACAAAGCTTGCAAACGTAACACTTAACTTCCTATGCAGTGTTGCCCCAGAACATCCTTTTATGTTTGCTTGCTCAGGTCACCTAGTCTGGTTGAGGAAGCAAGGCTCACCCTTCTGGAACAATTGCTTTAAAATCTGCAGCTCAATTGAGAAACAAGCTGCAGARCATTGACACTTGTGGTTGGTCCATYATAGCAAGGGCTTCCTCTAGYGCAGTGCTACCSAAGGGACAGCTGAAKTTGTGGGCAACCTCAGTCCTTCTGGACCCATATCCAGCTCTAATTCATTTGGTATAGCTATTTAACAAGCCAATCCTCCAGGAAAAGCTTCATCATAACAGGATCAGGCTGGTTTTAAGTTGACAGACTTTACACTAGTCTGCAAGAAGCATGTTGCTGGTCATGGAAATAAAGCAAGTGCAGCAAGTTTCAGGACTGCTGAAACATGGGAGCCTTTCTACAGAAGCATTGCCTGCAGCAAGCCAGGATCTTGACTTCAGAGTTAGAGAAGCACATCTCCTAGCCAWGAACCAGGCTATTTTGCTTACCTAGGAGATTACTTACAGGGTCTTCAGGCCTACTCTTTTGGCTGTGCTGCCACCCACATTTCCAGAGAAGCTRCAGGGCACAGCCTGAGCAGAGGAAACACTCCTCCCTTCGTGGAGGCTTAGCTCCCCCCAGCCACAGCAGGGCCACCTCCTCGTACCTGCACCCAGGAGCTGCTGCTCATTGCATCTCACAKGGAGCACCTACCTGCTGCTCCTCTTCCTTCACCTCCAGGGAGCTCTTGGCAGCTTCCTCTTTGTCAGGCATAGCAGAGGCCATTGCAGCTGAAATGCAGGTAGCACCATGGTTTAGGTAGAGGGAAAGAGACAAAGCAGCTGGTGAGCCTTCCCTCTGACTTCATTAAAGGGAGAAGTTCCTTTAGTACCTATTAAGGGAAGACCCTAAAAATGGGCCCCTTCTCCTGTTGTGATTTAACCCAGCAGGCAGCCAAACACCACACACCCTCCCCACCCCACCCCTGCAGTGGGATGGGGAGAGAATAAAAAATATAGTGGAATTCATGGATTGAGATGAAGACAGTGTAATAGAAAAGGAAAATAATGATAGAATATACAAGATGAGTGTATATTGCACACACAGTGCAATTGGTCACCACCTGCCGATTGGTGCCCAGCCAGGCCCCAAGCAGCAATTGCTGCCCCCTAAACTCCCCCAGTTTATATACTGAGCATGACATCATGTGGTATGGAATACCCCATTGGTCAGTTGAGGTCAGCTGTCCTGGCTCTGCTCCCTCCCAGCTTCTTGTGCACCTGGCAGAGCATGGGAAGCTGAAAAGTCCTTGACTAATGTAAACACTACTTAGCAACAACTAAACCATCAGTGTGTTATCAACATTATTCTCATACTAAATCCAAAACACAGCACTATACCAGCTACTAGGAAGAAAATTAACTCTATCCCAGCTGAAACCAGGGCATCTCCTTACAGAAAGAGGGCTTACAGAAAGTGCTGCTTGCAAAGCCAGCTAGTATTTAAGTTTCCTCTGATATCATAAACCGTGAATGAGGATAAACTCTTTCCTCACCCATAAAAGTTCTTGTCAGAGAAACCATAGAGCTTATTATCAATACATTTAGAAGGGGTATCATCTTTCTCCCCACCAAGGTTTAGAAGAAGTCTTGCATTAGAAGAGCTAATAACAGCAGAATTAGGGGGCAAAAAAAAAAAAAAGCAGTTCAAAAAAAGTTGTTCTACTGCTGTTAACACACCCCAACCTGAACTAAGTTTTCACTCAAAACTAGCAAAGGCTTTATCTAACCTTTCAGGCAGGACCACAAGCAACCTTATATTAATTAAGACTAATTCAATTCTGTAATTAAGCCAAGTAAGAAACATCTAAACATGAACCAGGAGTTCATAGAATAATTACAGCCTTAACACCTAAAAATTTCCCCTGAAAATTTCAAAACRATACCTTTTTGTCCTGTTGGAAGTGAGCAGACAACCAGCAAGGAAGAACCAGACACCACACCATGCTCTATCACCCCTGCTCTGCCTTTTTATACTGGCTGGGGAACTGGGGTAAGGCGGGACCTTCAGTGACTGACAGCTCTGGGAAGCAGCAGAAAGGAGCCGGTCTCTGTCCTGGCCAATGAAAGGTGGAATGGGGCAGAGATGGGCCCTGCTGTGGCTCATTAATTACTGTGTAATCAGGCAGGTATACCTTGCCCTGTGYAGAGGAGCTCCCTTCGGAGGCCAGTGCTCCTGCAAAATGAGAGCGGCATTGCTGGCATGGACCATGCACCCTCKGTGATCTTGCCTCAGACCACACACCATATGGAAATGGCAATTAGTTTTGTTTCTCTTTTTGATGTGAAACAATAACCAGAAAAGAAAAGCAAATATAGCAAAACAAATGCAGAGAAGGACTTCACACCTAATGTGGGATTCCTATTGCTTTTACCTGCTAGTGCTCAATGTTTAATGACAGAAGTAGCTGCTCAGCTGCTGCTTAATCTTAGAAGCACTGGAAATCAAGTTGCTTGTCTTGAAGTCCCCAGAGAGCCCAGTCTCTCTACACCTTCCCCAAAGGCCCGTAGGATGAGCGTCCTGTGCATAAGACTGATTACTAGCCAGGTTAGACCCCTTCTGCTTGTGTTCGGTGTGTACTTTCGGGGCTGATCTGACTCGTGCCATCCACCTCAGACAATCCACTTTCCTTCAAACACAATTGCACGACAGCCCGCTGATCTCTGCACGCATTTTGAGAATTGCAGCTTCCATTCATCCCCGTGCTGGGGGTGGAATTTGGACACCCGGCAGCCTGGGGAAGGACCAGCCATGGTCCTTCCCCCTCGGCAGAGCTTCGCCTCGTTGTAGAAAGACCCTTCCAATTCACCGGGTCTCAGAGCATGCGGGGACCTGCCTCGTGGTGGTGGGCACCATTAGCGGGAAGAGGGAAGCCAGCGTTGTCTGCGTCCTGCAAGGACTCTCCCTGTGTGCAGTGTAGTGACTTTAAAATGCAGAAGTCTTGCAAATGGCTCTTGTTTCATTTACAGAGGAGCAATTATACTGAACAATCCATTCCAGGAGCAGGGGGTTTCCCACAGWTYTGTGTCTTGGGGCCGCTTTTCTCCGGGTTCTCCRACGATTAATGAAGAGTGAGTCACACTGTGTCCCTCTCTTCAGAAGAGACATTGCCATGGACCCCTCTCCTCCTGGGCCACCTCTTCACCTGATTTTATTGGGATCTTGAGGCTCTTGATGTTCTGTTAAACCTGAAATCAACTGAGCAGTTCATATATTATATGGGGGAAAGGAAGACCGATAGTCACACGAATGCACATGGAACATGGCTCTTTGACACATCAGGATAAAGACAAATAAGGGCACAGTGATGGGGACACAGCAGCTGATCAAGGAAAAATCGCTGACTTGTGTTTGACAACGGTGGAAAGGACTGTTTCAAAGGAGCAACACTCTCCAAAACACAGCACATGGCCCAGTTTTCATGTCATCGCAATTTGGTGAGATCTTGCAAAAAAGAAAAAGTGAAATTCTCYGTACACTCCCAGGGCAGCCAGCCTGAGAAGACAGCACTGTCYGTACAGTCAATGATTCAGGTAATTGCATGCAGTCCCGTTGGAAAGCTTTGGGTGGGAGTGGGATGTTTCAGGTATCCTCTTAGTACCCTGACCCCGCTAAGGGTCACTGCTTTACTGCTGTGCATGCMTTGTCCAACATTTCAGCAAGCCTGTTGTTGAGTGGGAGTTCAACACTGAAACTTTGCAGGATCAGGCTTGATGTGATTTTGTTTTGCTTGCAGGAGAACACGTAAAGTGTTTGTGTTATAGCCTCCATCCAAAGCCCCAGCTCCGTAAATACAGTGTCTATCATTGCCTTCATTTAAAAAGAAAATCAGAAGAAAAAACTATGAGTAGGTGGCACCAGTGTAACATCRGCTTGGATCTGCTCTGCTGTTACCTGCCAGAGGAATCCAGATCCAGGTGGCAGAGCAGACAGGACTGGCACCCATCCACACGTGATGTGAACTAAATTACCTTCCTCCCTTTCCAGTATTCATGAGCTTAACCCCATCCAGCATCCATCAGGATACCACAGCAGCTACAGAGCTTTATCTTAACAGCCAGTTTCCCCGTGCAGGGAGCAGCCTGTTTCCCGCTCCCGCAGCAGAGCAGACACCCCAAGGCAGCCTGCGTCCCACACCAWCCCGTGCAACCTCTGTCCCTCATGYGCACGGTGGGGGACAATGTGCAGAGCCCCAGGAGACCCTCCGTATGAACGAACCAGCACAGCCCTCCAAAACCAAAGTTATGAAATAGCCATAGAGATTATGTTGGATGTCTTCCCTTCATATGCATCTGGCAAGGAAAACAAAGCAAACGTTAGTCCTGGGCAGCAGCCAGATATAACCTACACGCTGCCTCCCCAAACATCCCACATCCCCCAGCCAGACCTTGCGGCTTGGTATGATGGCATCTRGCTGCAGAGACCTAGAGGCTGCCATTTTGCTGGGCTCACGCTCTGGGCAGAGGGTGCACGCCTGGGACTGGAGAGCCCCAACAACCTGCCCCAGGCACTGCCCAAGAGGGAATCCACTATTTGCTCAGAGGAACCCTCACAAGCACTCAGCGTCGGTGCTGGCATCCCAGGAGCAAAACAAGAAGCTGAGCAGCGGGTGGGCGCGGGATGTCTTAACCACAGGGGCACAGGGGGCAGCTCCAGGCAGGGCGGGGATGAGCGATGGCCCCCACCTCGCTGTTTGCCTGGCAGGTGAAGAACCCTTTGGCCTCCATAAGGCATTGAATTCAGTTCTCCTATAACCTGGATTAACTCTTTAGCATCAGCATGTATGTAGTATCACCGCTTGTRTTTTTGCATAAGTGTAGCATGGCTACTGGGTTTTGAGAGGAATAACTATGTGATGAATATCTGCCAAACAAAACCTTAAGGATACCTAGAAAAAAAAAGTTCAGCTGGATGATCCCATACAGACACTGATTTGGTTGCTTCTGTTTCGCCAGCAATAGCTATGGACATGTGTAAAAGCAGTTTCATGTTCCTAGATAACATTATTGATGAGCAATAAAATTTTGGGTTATTTAAGGAGCACTTCATTTCTAAGTTTGTCTGAGGTGCCACAGCCCTTCACAGACCAGGTTCCGTGTGTCTCTGTACCAGTTATCTACAGATCTCCTTAAGTCCCTGGGTTCTGAACATTACGAGTAATTCAGTTGCTCTGATGATGGACACTAAGTACCAAAGATCCTAATTTTTACACTAAATGTAAGGCATTAGCTGTGGTTTCTCAGGCACATTTAATGGTAAACTCAGTGTTAGAAAAAGGGAAAAACCACTTTTGAATGGCCCTGGCTGCACAAAGATCACGGTGACATGCAGTTTTCTGGATGATGGACTTGGGTGTTTGTGAGTCTGCAAAATAAGCCTGTTGTAACGGCCATGAAACTGCTGGCAAGCGTGATGCTGGAGGCTAATGCAGTAAATCTGGAGGTTCTAACATATTGTCCCTCGTCAGAGCTCGCTATCACCATAATAGAGAACATRAGAACAATTAGAGTCTAAATCCCTCTGTATGCTCCCTTGTGTCTTTTCTGCAAAAAAGGAAAAAAAACCTCCAAGTACGAACAGTCCTCCAGACAAGCGCTGAAGTAGTGGTTAATGTCGTGTCAGAAGATCCATTGTCCCAGAAGGCCTTGAGGAAGGAGCAGTGTTTGTGCCATTTGCCTTGAGGTCTATCTTTCAACTTTCTGTTTTGGACTGTGACAGCAGCATCCCTGAAATACGTCATCCTTGGGCACAAGGAGCCATGCAGTGGCTCCCACCACTCGCCTCTCATTGCTCCTCACATCCTCAGCTATGAATGCCACGTGTGCAGCAGAGGCAGTAKATCAGGGGCCATTGTGTTGAGTAGAGGAGTTAGGGTGAGTAGGTCCTCCACTTGACAGAGCTCCTGGYAAGGCTTTGGATGATCAGACTCATAATGGTTTGTTGCCTCATACGGGGACAGAAAGGCCCTTGGTGTCTTGAGCTGTTCACGCAGTCTTCTCTGCCTGAAGTGAGTCTCCTGAGGATGAGAAATTGAACTTTGAACCTGTGGAAATGCGAGCTACCACTGCTTCCAACCATCTTCCAGAAGATGAGCTTCATCCGGCTCCTCAGTACAGCACAAGCCTTCAGAGGACCCCAGGAGCTCTCAGGAGGAGGGCTGCTCCTGCTGTCCCACACCGAGGCAGTGAAGGATCGATCCCGAAGCCCTACAGGTTTCCCAGAAAATAAAGAGACAGTAATGTTTCTGTTCCTGTGCTGAGCTTGAGCTGCCRTGCAGAAGAAAGTCAAGCAGTTAGATCTCCCTCTTAGCTCCCTTTAGCTGCCATCAGAGGAAAGAAGTACCAGTTACAAAGAGACGGATGCATTGGCCTGACAGCACCTGAACTCCTGTGGAAAACCTTTCAAAAACATACTGAATTCCAAGGAACTGCTCCTATCCTCTCTTGCACCCTCTCTTTACCACTTGTTTTTCACAGTTCTTTTTGAAAGCAGAATGTTTTCCTAAGCCTCCTTGGCAGAAAAAAGCTCGTGCAGAGGTAGAAAAGAGCGAGCAATTTCATGTTATAGGTCTGCTGCTGTTAGTCACCAAAAGGCATGTCCTAGTGCTTTGTCTCACGGGGGGAACAGAGACTCTCTACCTGGAAATTGCTGTTCAGATCCTTTGTAGTATTGACTGAGCCTTTCTAYCTCAGGAAGATGTACGGAGTGCGATAGCTGCCAGCCTGCTGCAGAGTTTAGCACAATTGCTGTACAGTTGGGTTTCGACAGCTGGGTAGTTACAGTGATAACAACCCCCATTGCCTTGACCAAAGCTGCATAGCACCTTTGTAAGGAAGGTGAACAGTCAAAAACAAAGGGAGACACTGGGAAAATCAAAGGGGGGAGTTTCTGATGGCTGGGATCGCCCATGTCAAACTTACTGTGGTTCAACAGGTAACATTTTTTCCCCTGTTTTAGCAGGAGTGAAGGAGAGGGGAAGTAAAGGGGGATGGGAAGACGTAGCCAGAATGGGCATTAGCTGTACCTTTTGCCCATAGTCAACACAATTAACACAGAGACTAGGAAAGCTGATGGTGGTGAACTGAAACGGTGAATCCTTTGCTGCCTGATCACTGATGGTCAATTGGAAATTGGAAAACCTGCGCCAATCCCTCTGGCTGGAGTCAGTGGTACAGAGACTGCATCCAGCTCAGTGGCAGGCTGCTAAAATAGTCAGCAGGCTTGAGAATGGCTCCCCTGGAGGTAGACTGACTCTGAAGGACTGGACGACACCAAGCAAGCTGCTCTCAGGAGGAGACTGGCATTTTTTTAATGACAGCATGGGTGGTGTTGGCCWAATGTAGTAATTGGTTGAGCAATATTTGGTCTTCAGAACTGAGCATCATCCATGAATAGGTACTATGAACTGTCCCAGTCTGGGGTAGGACAGGTCAACATGGCAACATTAATACAACAAAAAACAGAGACCTTCTTCCCATTTGCTTTTACCTTGGACCTGGTGAGTGTGTTGCAAGTGCTGGTAAATCGCTATAACTACAATTTCAAAGAGACTAGTGGGAGGACAGAGAGCTGAGCCTTGCTTGGGCAKGCTGCCTGGCCATTTCAACTTTTCCAAGGTATGAAAGATGGTAGGGTTTTTTCTTTTCCTGGTGAAACTCATCTTAACCGCACTGGACAAGGAAGAAAAACACACTGCATTACAACAGCTAAGCTAGAAATTAGCATCTTTCTAATGCTGCTGGATCAGTCTAGCTCTGTTCTTCAGGTGTGGCCRAATTCTGCACCAGGTGAACTTGTTCCTGGTAATGGTTCTGCTCGTGGATTAGAGGGCACAGCTGATAAGGAGGCCTRTGTGAAGCACTGCATAAGAGCCCCTTCCTGCACAAGGTAAGAAAAATATACCTGTCCTCAGGTGTGCTGTCAAGGTTATTCTGACTATTGGCTCTGAAAGTGTAGCAGAGCCTCTTGTTGGGAAGAGAAGTGGGTTGGGAGGATCTGAGAGCTGTACTGAGCTCAGCTGGGAAAGCCAGCACCTCCGAGGAGATGGTGTGATGCTCTGGTGATCTGACTGTCCCTGCACAGGCAGGGATGGCAGGTCAGGTTTGTCTGTGGGTTGGCAGCCAAGTTCTCAGCACTGCAGGTGGGTGCTCATCTGTGCCCCTCTGTAGCTAAAACCTTCTTGGGAGATTCATCTTTGTATTTGTGCATGGCTGGAGGGGGGCTTTCTTCCTATTCACTGCTGAGACCACCTATTGCGAAGGAAAGACACTACCCAAGGTGGAGACAGGGAGAATACGGGTGCTGCTGTGCTGTGAAGGGCACAGGTTGAGTGTAAATCCTGTACAGAAGTTACGGGAGGTAACTGACCCAACAGGTCCTGATAGACTGCTCCAGTTAGTGCTAGAGAAATCAGTGAATCAACCAGCTCAGTTAATCTAAGAGGGTCACAGCTGACAGTTTATTCTGTCTTTGTATTATGTGGCAAGCATTTGCACTGGTTGCAAATGAATYGCTGTTTCTGTGCTCGTTATTGCACTGGTGTTTGAAGACCACAGAGCTATTGTGGAAGAGAAGGGCTCCAACCAAGGCAGGGGAGAGCCTGCAGATGCTGTATCCATGACGACAGCTCCTTCCACTTTCAATCGTTCGACACCAATTAGAGGTAGTCTTCCCAGTGCTAATGATGGGAATAAGGAGGCCGGAGCACTGGGCTGGGTTTGGGGACTGTGGGATTCTGTCCTCAGTTCTGCCAGCTGCCTGCAGGGTGGATTTCTCTGAGGCTGGTGGGCTCTATGTCTCAGCTTCTCCATCTTTAAAATGGTGATCGTGATTTTGACCTTTTTCCACAACATGCTTTGTGGTCTGCTGATGCAAAGTGCCAGATGAGAGCTAGGGAGTACTGATAATAAACTCCACATTTGCCATTAGAAGGGCATTTCCTGCTCAAGTCAAGCCACAGTCCYCTTATCCAGAGAAATAGAGTTTCTCTATGCAGATCTGGCCAGCACCTGTTTCCGAGTCCTTGGATTTTCTTCCCTCCAGGAGGAGGAGGCGCGTTCGGTCCCTGACGTAGGGATGTGCTTATGCAGGAGCTCGACTCGAGCGTGTAAGCAGAGCTGTCAGGAGGACAAGCTGGGCTCCGCTGCCTATCAAATCTTGTTCCTTTTCCTGAGACCTGGGTGAACTGAGACAGTGACTGTATGAAATAGATGCCGGTCCCCTGAGAAAGTGTCACCAGCTGCCTTCCACCAACATGTGTTTTATCTGGACCAGGACTTCCAGGAAGGCTGGACCACAGGACAACTCCTAGCTGAAGCAGGCAATAGCGGGTTACCCACAGGAGACCATCCAAACCCCCCTCAACAGCACCCTTAGCTCAGAGACCAACACCTGGTTAACTGTGCTCGGTTTCGGTGTGGGAAATGGATCTGGAGGACTTGCACAACGCCTACGCACAGAGCGYGTTATTGGTCTTCAACAAAGTAAAATAGGAGGTCTGGACGCCCCTTTGCTCTACAGCACGCTTGCTTAGCTTGTACTGGCCTCTTTCAATCMTCTCTATATCATGCGATCAGCAGGTAACCTAGGCCCAATATTTGAAGAGGRTGCCCACTAAACTGTCAGAAACACCCTTCAGAAATATCATTTGAAGTCCCTTCCATAAAAAGAAACTGGAGCTTGAAATATGTACAGAGCACAGAAGAATAGGCTCTAGCAGCACATTTTGAAAATCAGTGCTTTAGGCAATCTCCTTAGCAGCTTGTTAGATGTTTTATAAGTGTCCTTCCCAGCTCCAGAAGAAATAATGCTACTAATGATTGTGTCAGATACAAAATAATTTCACAGCCTTTTTTGTCTGGAAGCTTTCCAATTTCAATAAATCACGTGCCCTTCTATGCAGCTGAAAGAATCCAAAACCGATAGTAAAGACAGCTTGGCTGGCAAAAAAAAAAAAAAAAAAAAAAAAAAGGTTGGGTGAAAAAAAAAAAAAAAAAAAAAAAAAAAGAAAGGACACCAGGGCCATCTTTTTCTGCATTAATTCCAGCCAATACTTTGTTTGCCTTAGCAAGTCAGGCACTTGCTGAGCTGTGATACCTTCTCATTAGCACGGCTGAGTGGCTGAGTGCTCTCTGGGATCCCAGGAGGAGGTGTTAGTATTAAGCATGGAGAAGCATAATAAGGGATTTGGCACATACCTGCATGTTTCAGGGGTCTACGAAGTGCAGTGGTGTCCCCAAGAGAGGTGGTGAACATCCAAGCTCCCCCGGGGCTGGGGTGGTGAGGTAGTCACCCTGGCAGTGGAAGCCATGGCGCAATAGATATGCCTTCAAGCAGAGAAACGATTTGCACGTCTGAGGTATTGGGGGAGTGTTTTAATCAGTGAACCGTGGGAACTAGTAGGCTCCCTGCAAATACTCCTATGGTCAGGACGATTGTCCTTGTGGGCATAACCACACCTGAATGATTGCATCAATCCACCAGGAAAAGTTTTCCTGCTAGCGACATCCTTGGGGATGGCAGAGATGAACCAGGGCAGAAAGGACACAAGTGCCTTTGTGCCTTCTACCCAACAACACACATGTGAGAGGTTTACTTCTTTGATTTTAAAGATGGAATATTGTACAGGGGAAGTGGCAAACACATTTTACACTTCTCCCTTGAAATGGTTGGTTTATTTCTTAAAAAATAATTGCAACCCAGGCGAGTGTTATTTGAAATACCCAGAAACAGCCAGTAAAAATTCACATTTCCAGGAGTCTCTTGAAACTCCCTGTTGAATTTTCACTGTGGGTGATGGGGGAAAGGTCCCAGAAATTACTATTAAAAAAAAAAAAAAAAAAAGATGCATTGGAAAGAGCAGAGGATGATGAATCTTCAGTGCTCAAGGCAGTTACAGACCACAAATAAATAACTTGCACTGCTAGGATCAATTTTCCTATGTTGATTGCATTCATCTACTCTTTTTGTTCTGAATAACAGAAAACATCATTCCAGACTCTTGCAGAAAGTAGGCTAAGACCAACAGCTCTCCAGCATCAAGGTTTGGGCCTCCATCGGTCTGTAGAGCACTCGAGTGGGGTGATGGCCTCCTCTTCTGCTCCTCCTCTTCTGCTCCTCCCCCCTTGCAGGTGCTCCCTCCTGTTCAGCCCAGCTCGTTGCGTATGCTGTTTCGGGCTGGGGTAGTTTATGTCTCATGACTAACTGCAGACCCTGGCTGAGCGTTATCTGGATTTTGTACACTCCCCATCTGATTCTCTGGTGCCTGCTAGACTTTGAGCTCACACAATGATCTTTCCCTCTCGTTAGGATACTTACACGACCTTTTTCTTGTTCGTTTGCCTATTTTTTCACGTTTTGTAAGAATTTAATTACCTTTGAAAGCTCTTCCCTGCTCTGTAAGATCTGATTGAAATTTAGCCAATGGATTCAGAAACTACTTTGTAGCGACAGTTTAAAAACCCAGAGGAGATAGTTACTCTGCAATRTGAAATAATATATAATCCATTTGAGTTTAATTTATCCACAGCACTTATAATTTTTCCCTATATGTTAACTGATGTAATTTTGAGAAATTTATTCCAATCCTTTATGTCCCCTCTTTTTTCTTTGAACTGCCTGAAGTACTTGGTAGATTTTCCCCCTCAAGACCTGCCAGGGACCCCACACCGGGCAGAGCAATAGCCTCGGCCCACAACTTTTTCAGTGTGTCTACAGAGTAAAAAATGCAATTCAAACAAGAAATTAAAGGTCAGAAACCAGAAAGCATGCAATTAATTAAATTTAAATTTTTGTGTGTGGATATTTAATCTCTTAATCGTTAAAGTTGTACCTGAACTCCTGGGCTTTGCCATAGAAGTAAGTGGGCAACTCGAATGTAATGATCTTCTTTTTGAGACATCTTCATTTTCCACTTGTGTTGTTTCTACTACACTGCTCTGTGTCTAAGCTTTAGGTCTGATCTTGCTTATTCCCCTGGCACAAGTCATGATAAACCCCCATAAGGTCTCTATTCCCTTCACCCATGGCCACCATCTCAGGGGATGGTGGGGAGCAGCCCATCCCTCACATTGATCCATCGTAGGCCATGGACAGTGCGAGCTTTTTTCYTTCTCGTAGAAAAGACCAGAAAGTAACTGCAGGCTGAGATTGATAAGAATGACTGGTTGGGGCAATTCAGTGTTTTGAATCCTCCCATATATTGTTCTTTTTGGAAACCACCTGACCTTTAGTGTCATTCTTCAAACTGTCTTCCTACTGTACCATTGACTGATCCCAAACGGATGTCTTCTTTCCACATAGCGTGGCTTGAGGCTTTCATGGGAGACTGGTGATGCAATATCCAATCCTCGAGGTCTGGAAACTTCATTTTATAGAGGAGGATCTGTGTCGTACTTCTTGGTAGGGACACTGCAGGGAGGGTGTTATTAAGTGTGTAGATGGGTCTGAATGAGGGTTGTCGATAGTCAGTTGAATTCTAGCCGCCAAACACAACTGCTGAGGCTTTAGACTTTTATAGAGTATTTGCAAAGTGTTGCCACCGTTTAAGTGCAGTTGGTAGATTAATTTCACTGTGGTGCTATTTGCAGTTTAATGGYGTCAAGTTTAGAATGGATTACAGCCATTTCATCTGGCCTCCAGCTTTGACTACGGYGCAGGGTGTTATTCACTGAATTTCACAAATGTTTTAGGAATATCACTGGTATGCAAACAGCAGCCTATGGACTGTCCCAGTTATTCTGCATTTGAATTTCAGAACTGGTGGCCTGAGGGGCAAAATAGTTTAAATCCTCGGTTTTGCAAACAAACATCCAATCTTATGTGGCTACATGATGCCAGGCAATCAGGATCACTCATAAATGTAGAAAAGTTATGGGATAACACTGACGCAGTCTAAGGTAACTTGACTGTAACATTCACGTATTGTTTTCCCCATCTGCCAACAGCTTTTTTTTTTCGATTTTTTTTTTTTTTTTTTGGTTGGGGAAGTTAATTTTAAAGAAGATGTTACAAGAGAAACGTGCGTGTCTACACCACAGGGCTGCCTACCTTTAAACTGATGCCCTCACCTATTAACAACAGTGCATTTTCCAGCAGCCCCATTTCAGAGCCGACGTCCGTGCTGCCGCGGCTTCATGGCCATCCCTGCACCAGCGACCTCGGGGACGTCTGGCCCGGCTCTGCCTCTGGGAGGAGAAGGTGCATTTTCCTCCTCCGGCTGTAAATCCCCTTTCTGAGCCGTCTGTGGAGGCTTATCGTTCAGTGATGGTCATGGTGAGCCATGGAGTTCCTCTCCCTGCTTCCAGGGGATTGCTGTTTCTTGTGGCAGACTTTTCCAGAAATCTCTGAATTTCAGGGAGACATGCTGCAGCTCAGCTCATAACTCACAACTTGCTGGTGTTTTATTCGACTGTGTGCTCTCAAGTAGCCTTTGTTTGCATTATTATCTGGAGCAGTGTGATATGACTGTCCTACTTTGCCTCTCGTAAAAATAGCACAGAAATGAGGTTTGATCTCTTTCCAACCACAGAGATAATTGTGAGCTGTTTGCTTCCACGATCTTCCTAGTCAGTTGTTATAGCTAATTTAAAATGATTCTTTCAGAGCTTTTTTTTTTCCTGATGGGGTCGCCGAGATTGGTGGTAAATCTTGATACACCTGTCAAAATACTTTTTTTTTTCTACTGACAGAACATTTTGTATTAGGTGTTACAGCGTTAGTGTATTTTAATGTGTATCCCTTTCTTTTGCCATTCTTTAAAGTAGTTTGGAGGATACAATTTTCAAATCTTTTATTGCACATCCTTTTATAAAAGTGTCTCCGTAGCTGCTTCTTTCTTTCTTTTTTTTTTTTTTTAATCAGATTTCTTTCTGATAGGATCAGATCTGAAATCATTTGTTATGTTCCTTGCATTTTTCATTTCTGAAGTCAGGCATTGCTTTTCACACAGTTTCTGGGGGGTTTTTGAGGCTTTTGTACTTCTTTTCTCCCCTTTTAATATCGATTCTAATGTTTGTCAGACAATTTTATTTCTGGCATCTTTGTTCTCTGCTTTATGTGATCTTTCCTGTTGGTGCTTTCCTACAAGTTTTCTAACTAAATTTCTTTAATTTCCATTTGATGTACTTTCTCTTACTGTTGATGTGGAAGAAAAGCAGAAAAAACATTATAAACTTGATGCTGGTTTGACAGTCTAATAAGAGATAGAAGCAAACAGTACACACCGAACGGGGGAAAGCAGCTCCTCRTAAATCTTACAGGTTTCTTGTAATGCAAAAATAACGTATCTGACAAATATAAGTGACTTCCAAAGGAGAACAGCACCAAGTTGTGGATCCAGCCAAGCCAGCATGGGAACAGARATTAGTTGCTTCATAAGTGGATCTCCTTCAGGAGAAGAAATGGAGCGACCTCCACTAGATTCTCGCTGTCGGTGGAAGGCGATATATGGTGTATTGAGGTCTGGGTAGAGATGGATCTCTTCACTGTATTTCCACAAGAATTCAGAAAGAGGGTCTTGTCACACACCAGGGTGAAAATCCAAGTACAGTAATAGAGTCACTGAACAGTGATGTGAAAAATTAGCTAGCAGTTTAGAAAAATTTACTGAGCTACTGAGGAATGCTGGAATGAATCGCGCTCAACTGCTGCTGTTTACATTTCTCATGCTCTGCTTGTTTCTTCAATTTCTTACAACCCTCTTTGTTTTGGCTGTATCTTTTCTTGATGCCCCTGCGCAGCCCAGCTGTGTTTCAGCTGTGCTGGGGGTGGAGAGAGCAGCCAAGGATTCATGGAGGGGCTCTCATAAGCCATTTCTGTTATACTATTTAATTCATGAAATCTGTATTTATGATGTTGAAATCTAACTGAGAGTCGGGGCCATGGTGTGCAGTGCTCACGCACAATCCAAAGTGAGAAATGAGACTGCTGCAGAACCTTCTAGCCTGGGTGGGGGGAGCAGCAAACAGGAGAATGTCAGAAAACCATGCGATGTTGCTAATAAAACTAGTCGGAGTTGCCAGTGCATGGCAGGGAGCTTTGCACCATCCCAGCCAAGCTGAGGCGTCAAGCTGGGGACAGCATCACGTCTAATCCGTGAGCTGCGAGAGGTGCAGGGTGAGCTGACAGTGAAGGTGGCAGCCTGGGAAATGCCCTGGAAGGACACGAATCCAGGACTGTTTGCATGTGCTGACTCTAGAGTAGCAAAGCAAAAAAAGCTGCCCTCATTACAGTAATTACAGCCAGGAAAGGCATGCAACTTTTTTCTTTTTTTCCAAAATACTGAGCTTTCTCTTGGAAGGTATTAGCAAAGCCATCACTCAGCACCACCTCCCCAGAGCCCCGCTGGCTCGAGAGCTGCTCATTTAAGTGATTCCCACCTCTGTCTGTAGTAAGGGGAAACCCCCATGGGCCTAACAGGAAAAACTGAACAGCAATACAACCTTTTAAAAGGAATATGTTTTCTGTGTAAGAAAACCAAGCTAGCCACGGAGAAATTGTTCCCCAAAGAGCAGGAACGTCATGAGGCCTTTCCTCCAAGTTTCCAAGAATCACTGCCACCAGGTAATGCTTGCTATTGATCRGGCACAGCCTAGAGCCATTTCTTACTTTCTCATTTATGAGTCTGTTTTAAGAACCTTATAACTCAGCTGTTGGGGATGGAACAAAGGAGGAAGTGACGGGAACGTGTAACACTTGGGAATTCTGCCAAAAGATGCCACTTGCAGATGGTCTCTTCCTCTCTCAGACCAGGTACCTTGGTGAGTCTGGCCTGGCCCTCCCTGAGGTCCTATCTAAAAGCAAGAATAAATGTAGCACTCAACAAGTCCAAGGGAGTAGATGTTTCCACCACCTCCTCCTGCGACCTTCTGGTTCTCTTTAGATGTGCCAGGGATAGAAGGGTCCATCTGACTGTATGTGCTGAAACAACTGCTAGAGCTGCACAGCTCTTAACGGATGTGAAGCCACACGTAATTTATTCTTCCTCCTGTATAGAGCTAAACTAGCATAGAAGGGATTATATTGGCATAAGCATATCCACCAGCATGCTCCCAAACCYGCCGTATTTAAGCTTCATGTGGCCCCACCTGTCCAAACTTGCTGGAAATCAAATCCCTGCTGCCCCTCAGCTCCTGGCGGGCCCCCTGCAAGCACCATCTCCCCCACCCTCCCTAAAGTGTTCAGCCCACCCCAGTGCAAATGTCTGCCTGCCCTGCCTGATGTCCCAGGTCAGGGCATCCCACCCGGGGGCTGCTCTGTCCCGTGCAGTCGCTGCTGGCAGCGCTGGGAGCATCTCTCCTCTTCCCAGGCCACCTGTGAGCACCCCAGAGGATGCACAGGCTCTTCTGGGTTAATAGATAGGCAGAAGTGGGGTGACTTCTTCTGAAAATAAACCCTAATACCTGCTCAAGAAAGTTACCGGCTGTGTAAAAATCCAGCGTGCAAGTGCGAGAGTCCTCAGGAGCATCACCTACAAGGGGAGCTAGGAAGGTTGCTTAGTTTAGAGGAGAGAAGATCAACAACCGATGTGGCTACAGCTTTCAAATGAATAACAAATTCCTGTGCAAGGGCTAGAACAAAAACCGAAGGGCTCAGCTTGGGGCGGGAGGGGAACAGAGCAGGTAGTAGAAGAAATCACTGACAGTGAGAGAGTGAAGCATGGAGGAAGGTGTAGTCTCTACCTGTGAGACCCTGAAGCACAAGATAGAAATTATCTGTCAGATATATTGTACAGATGATCATGCTGCGAAGCAGGGGGCTGGACACCTTCCAGCTTCATTCTCCACAATGCCTCATAATACAGAGAAATTTTGCCATCAGCTTCAATGAGCAAAAAACCTCATGCATGGCACTGCAGAAAACACCACGGAAAAGCAAACTTGCCTTCAGCTCATTCTGCAAACCAGCATCCCAAACTTCAAGAAAAAATGGTTTCTGAAGTGCCCGTCCTGTTGCTGCACATAGAGACCTTGTTTAAAAGTTAAGGAAGCAGGAGAGGCAGTCTCCTGGCTTGCAGAAGGCCAGGTTTGGCCTCTGGCTGTGCCATGAACAGCCAAGGTGGGACACAGAGGGAGGGAGGTGAATAGGTAACRAGCCAGAGGGGAATCTGGTGAGATAAAAAAAAAAAAAAAAAAGGATTTTATAAAGTCATAAGATGATATAACTTGTTTGCTTAGAGAATTTTAGATTTGGGTTCTTCTTTTGCACATCTGYTGCCTCATTTCATTAATTATAAGTAACAAAATGTGGGGGTTTTTTATGAAGCCTGGAGGTGTGGCACATGCCCCAGCCATGCCAAACATCTCTACAATTTATTTTTTATCAGATGTTCCAGTGCCCAAACTAAAGGGCAGTGAAACACACCCTAAGTCCTGCTAAGCACTCACCCTCAGGTGAGCCTCTTCATCTTCCAGGAGTCCAAGATTTCCACTGAACTGATTTTAATGGTTTGGATTCAGTTGAGAGGCTTCTGAGATCGACAGCCCAAAGCCAAAAYTGTCCGTGGTCTCCTTGTCCTAACTCTCTGCCGCATTGTGCTCAGAGTAATGCTTTACTGAAGCGCAGCTGGCATGAGGCCCTAACCGTGCTCCGAGCTTCGGCAGTGCCCAGAAAAACAGATACTGGCAGAAAATATGTTTCCTGGAGGAGAAAGAAGCTGGTCYATAAGTTTCAAAGCCAGGAGCTGCTTTGCAAGGCTGGAGCCATGGAGATACTGGCCTTGGGGAAAATATTGCAGGAGGGAGTGCAGTTGTTCAGAAGAGTTTGGGGGGGGGTGGGGGTGTGTTTTTTTCTACAAACCCTCCACTGCGTAGTATATGCTTGCATTCTACCCCTGCGTTGGTAGAGTGGCTTGTGGCACGGTTCAAGTGCTTGTGGCCACCTGCAGAGAGCTGGATGGCTCTGCCCCATGACCACTGACCATCTCCCGTGAGAGGAAGCATGGGGGAAAGAGCTGTCTGTACGGCAAATCTTGGCATTTCCTGCACATCAATGGATTGCCTGGGCTGTGTTATTAAAATAATAATAGTAACAATGCYGTGCGCTGGCTGTGAGCTAGCACAGCCGGTCAGCAGGCCGCACGTGGACGTGCATCACTTCACTTACAAGAGCAATCTCCTGGCAAGGAGCAGCTTGAAAATGGGGGGAAAACAGTGTACATTTTTTACAARAAACTTCATTAATCTAAAACCACTTTGCAGGCAGGAAAACAAGCCAATTAACAATAAATCCAACCAAGTGTTGTGGCTGCCAGTTGCTCCTCTCTCTGCATTTCAGGTGGGACAGTACAAGCTACGAGCAGCTCAGAGACCTGTGGACAACCTGCAGGAACCCCTCAGCTTCCTGGCAYRCCTGTGCTTAAACACCTTTGAAGCYCTGTTYATGATTTCCRAGTCCAACCTCCTGATGTGCAGTTAAATCCCACGGGAACACTCCTAACCTACCACCAGCAGYGAGCAAGGACACATGTCCCACCTGGAAAGCCCTCCATGGCTCCCTGCGTACGCGGCTGCTGTGGCAACAGCCTCCAGAAATGATGGTGCAATGCAGGAAAACTGAGTTACGTTTTAGGCTGCATCTCACTGCAGAGTGGAGACCTCGGGCTGCGCTATTGGGACACGCGTGTTCGCAGCCCCACTTCATCACCACCAAACAGAAGATCTCCACGGCCAACGTCTCTTGGCTCCTAGCTACAGGCTGGTCATCGCTGCCAGGTTCATTAKGTTCCTTGTTCATTAGGCTCTTTGTAAATAGACAGGAAAGCCAAATGCATGACACTCTACCCTTAACTCATTGATGCTGACTTGAGAGTGCTGTGCTGTATCRTTAGCTTTGTCTTCATTGGTAAAAGGAAGAAAATTCCAGGCTGTTTCAGACAAAGCTGTGCAAAGTATCAGTGATGAGCAGCATGGCCTGGGCAGGATGATCTGTGGCTGGTGTAAGTCAGCGGGATGGCAGGCRGGAGGGCAGGGTGGAGGCAAGGGTTCCCTGCTTCTGCAGAAATGGGAGCACAGGTCCCCAAAACCTGGGTTGCCAGGGGCTTGCTTGAATTTGGAGAACTGGTATGGACTCTGAAAAGCACCACCACCCCGGTGCTCACAGACCCCTACAGACACATGCAGCATTTGGACCCTTGGTGCTGCAGTTCCTTGTGTTTTTCCCTTTGGCTGCAGTAAAAATTTTTATTCAAAATACTGAAATTTAACAACAACAAGAAAAAAACATATACACCTCTTCCCCAGAAGTGTTCCCAGAAACTCCCTTAGAAAGACGATCAAGACATACACACAGCTGGTCTTTCTCCCTCTAGACCTGGGTCTCCAGAGCTCCATCCAGACCAACGATAAAAGCAAAGGAGGAGTAGAGCATYAATGTTCACAAAGGCATCCAGACCCTGCACCCAGATGGAGACCCAATAGGTTTTACCTTCAAGAAATAAATTTTGTAAATTTTAAGCCTCTTACACTTCTGGCCTCTACACTGCCAAGTGGCAAGGGATGAGTGGGTGAAAATGACCTTTGCAGACGTGCAAACTTAACTGCCTTCATGGTTCACAGGGAAGACCCCCTGGAAAGGGGTCTGGCTGGCTGTTGGGCAGCACCATTGCCCACCACGGCAATACATGGGCTGAAGTTGAGCAGCTACTGAGCCCTTCCTCACCTCCTGCAGCACAGAGAGACAGGAACTCTCCTACCCTTTCCTCCAAGCAAGGACTCCAGCCAGCTCAGACCTGCTCTATGCACGGTGACACAAGGACCCTTGGRTCTTCCAGGGCGGCAGCAATCTCTCCCCTCTCCCCCAGCCTCCTTCTCCAGAGGTCCCTCAGGAGTCACTTGGCTTATTTCCCCCAGCCATCTCCTCAAAGGTAAACATCCACTTAGCYCTTATTAACACTGGACAGCATGCGTCAGCTCGCATGCCCCGAAGACACCATTAAGCAGCAGGCGGCTGCATCCCCCACGCAAAACAAGCCAGTTGGCCCCTTCAGGYCTGATGCCCCTCCAACAAGTCCCCAGATTTGGTAAGTTGTTCAGAAGCGTCTCTGCCAGGAAAGGCACCATCGTAACTGGCATACCGAGAGCCGTTAGCATCACATTCAGTTTTTTGTTTGACTCTGACAGGTAAATGAGATGTTTAGTGATTTCTCTGTGGTCTGGCTTACAGCTGAGAGAAATGGCTTTATCTGAGCTGCTCCACTTCATTAGTTATTTAAAGAAGAAGGGAGAAAAAGAGAAAACTACCTTAAGGCTGGGAATTAAATGCTCTTTTCTGTCTATCCCTCCTTGAGAAAAAGAGCAGCAGCATTTTGGCTTTTGGGAGATCCCTCTACCTTACAGCTCAGGGGGAAAGGTGGGATTCTCACAGCAGGACAGCACAGAGGCCACCAGGAAACCCTGAACCTCTGGCTAAGGCTGCCAGAGCCCCTGTCAAAGCTGTTGAGGGACAAGCCCTCTATGGATGGATGATTTTCTTCTTTCACAGGGAAAGAGAAAGTCAGGAAATGCAGCTGGGCTGCTGCAAATAGGGCTGGATGAACCCTGCAAAGCCACGATTTACTGGAGCACACATCTCAGCTTCTTCATGGTAGCTGGACCTCACCACAGCATCACGGCACTTGCTGTGTCCCAGCACACCTGGAATTCATTAAAAAGTAGTAAATAAAGTTTCTAGTCCCCAGGAGTGCAAAAAACCATCTCCAATTCAGGTCATTTGTCACTTTGGGTCCTTTTTTAACCCTTTTCCATTTTTCATTTCCCTTTCATTTATTTCTTTTTTTGAGTTGGACCCAATTTATCAACCAAAAATGTCTTTGAAAGAGCAAGACAGAAAAACTGCCTTTGAAAAGCTCAAAGGGAAAAACCTCATTTAAAAATGCTCAAAGTATTTTATGGCATTTTTCTTTTCATTCTTTTCATTCTTTTTTCTCATACAAAACCTATTCCCTGAGTTGTTTCAGACCCCCAGAAACATGATTTTAGGGCAAACACCCTGTCCATGAGAACATTTCACCCAGCTCTTGTTTTATAGTCAACCAAGCGTCAGGCTTTGCCAATGCAGGAGGCACAACTGTGCCTTACCCTGGTGCCAGGAGCTTGGGGCAAGAGCTCTGGGCTCTGCAGTTGCTCCTATGAGCGCTCCTGCAATTAGTGCAATTAGTCCAGATTKTCAAGAAAAGTTGGCAGGCGACACCCCCACAAACGGGAGTGGGGATACTCTGCAAATCTGGCCCTGGCCATGCATGATGCTGTTTTCTGAAACTCCAGCCCTGGACCACACAGCCCCTGGAGGTTTTGTTATCCTCATCTTTGGCTTTCTGACACTGAAGATCTCAAGGAGATAAGGGCTCAGATGCTGCCAGTAYTGGACACCAGCACCATCTGGCCCCTGTCCTTATTCACTCTAGATTAAAGACTATAAAGCTTTTATGAAGTCAAAAGAAGGAAAAAAAGTGATATGTCATCTGGATTTCCGACTGTTTGCTGGTAATTAAGTTTGTCACAATCTTGACAGAGCTGGGAATAATGGAGGGAATCAGAAAGAAAAGACAGAGGGAGGGAAAATATAATAAGAATTTCTCCAGAGCTTTTTCCTTCTGACTCTGTTACCGAAGAAAATGATTAAAAGAAATAATGCTATTTCCATGGTGTTTGCTCCCCAGTTCCACTACAGATATAAATTAAGCCTAACAATTTGTCAATTTTTTTTTTAAGCTCAGGTAATGTCATTCCAATATTTACTGGGCTGCACGCCAGTTCCTGGGTTTTATATCAATTCAAATCTAGTCTCTCCCTCTTTGTCGTTTCATGTTAGTTTATATCCTTTCTTTTACTTGGAGACCRAAAATAAAAATCACCCCAGCTCAGTGGCGGTGTCTCAGGCGCCAGGCTGAAGGGCATCTCAACAGAAGGACCTGCCCATCTGTATCTTCCTGCAGGAAAAAGTGATCATTAGAGTTCATTTTCATCTTTTCCTCCGCTCACTGCAAACCAGGCTGCAGGGTAAAACCAAAACTGCTTGGGGCTGATTGCTGCTGTGGGAGCTAACCTCATGGCTTAGCCTCCTGCTGAAAGCCCCAGCGYATTGCCAGGGCGTTATTTGTGCTTCATGACTTCCACGACCCCTTCTGCCAAACATCCCACCTACGCCAAGCCAATGGAGATGAAGGTGTCTGCAGACAGCCCTTGTCAGGAGCAGGGTTTCATGCTCCTCTGGGATCATAGAATCATTTAGGTTGGAAAAGACCCTTAAGMTCATCAGACACAGTGTGCAAGGATGCAGGCAGAGCAGGAGGTGTTGGCAGAGCTTCTCTTGGATGGTGACTGAGCTGCAGAAACCCAAATCAAGGGGCCATGGGCTTCATCCAAGCAGCATCCACGATGGGCGAGAAGGGCACTACTGATGGCAAAGGGATGGTCTGCACGATGGGTCTGTCTTCAGTGGAGAGACAGTTTCAGGACTGGAAAGGCTCATTTCCAGACAAAAGAACAGTCTTTGTACTGAAAATATTTTTAAAAGGAAAACATGAATGTGGGGAAATCATTGCGAATAATTACCTCAAGCATCTCTGCATTTGGCCTCATCTCTGCTCTATCAATGCCCAGCTTTGGAGCTGTTGCTGGYTTCTGCATGTCCATGGAGCCCCTGACAAGCAGGACTTCTGCCTATTTTCCTTTAGTTTCCTGGGCTGACTGGTAACTATTTGCCCCTTAGTGGAAAACACAGTCCCTACCGAAACAACTGCAGCGTTACGGGGCACCACCGGACAGCTGCTCTGGTGTAAATCTCGTGCTTTCCCACCCCGCCCTGAATTGTTAAATCTGCAGAGGGTTCTCAGAGTGGACTTTGCAGAGGGCCCTGAGAACAGATTTATTTTGGAATATTTCCACTTGTCATTACAATTAATCACCAGAAACCAAGGAAAAGGAGCGCAGTTTATGAAAACATCAAGCAGGGAATATGACTGCAGGAACCTGACAAATGGGACAGCAAGACAGGGAGATGGTTTAGAATAATACATTTTCATGCCAGCTCCAGTAAAGAGAAAAGAGAAAGACTGAGCAGCATCCTTCCCCATGACAACCTCCAGAGCATAATCGTGGCCCTCGTCTGAAACCATGCAATAGCTCCTCAGAACATTTTCGAAAGACAAGGCACCATATTTTTCAAGCGCTGTCTCAAGCATGATACTCAAGAGAGTCCCTCTGCCGTGAAAAATAAATGCCCCTCTATAAAAGAACTAAATACACATTTTTCAAAACCAGCCTCAACTCTGGACATAAACTTCAGAATACACGGAATAATGTTGTCTAAAGTTTTGCTCTGAGGACATCRGCAAGGTGGACTCTTGAGAGGGCTCTTTCCTTGGGAGGGCTTCCACCCCCCTCCACCATCTGCCATGAAGAAACACGCTCCTCTGGGATGCATCCCTCCACAATGTTAGCATCGTTAATATGTAAGAGAAGTGGGGAGTGGTCCGTTTCTAACTCAGTAGCTGAGACATAAACTTCAAAGTGAGACACACTGAGATTGTAATAGCTGCACCCACGAAGCATTTATAAATGACAGCCTGCCGCAGGAGGATAATGCCCAGCCCCAGCACCTGGCTGCAAAAGCAGGCAGAAGTGAGCCTAGGTGTCACTCACCTAGTGGAGTGTCCTAACCTCCAAGTTACCTGGGAGGATGATGATGAAAAGGACAAGAAGGAAGACGAGAGCCCCTTCCTGGCAGCCTCGTGATTCTCACCTTTGGCTCCATTTAGCATCAGACACTTGCRGAAGAACAGACCGTTGAGTCAAATGGGAATTTGTTCAGAGTTTCACTGCAGTGAGAAGAAATGTATTTTGTGTCAGTCCAAACCAATTTATTTTTTGCATCTTGGCAGCTGAGCTGTAAAGACAAAACAAACAAATTCTGAAACTGCAGTCCTGCCTTGGTCTTTGATGGGAGATAAGCTCCTAAGACCTGAATACAGGCATTTGGGGAAGGCTATGAGGGTTCTGGTTTTTGCCTCTCTGTAGGACAAAGYCATGGAGTTCCCAACCCCAGGCAGTCCAGGGAAGGGTGCCCCAGAGCCCATGGCTCTCGGCCAGCCTCCATCAGAGGTAGGAGGAGATCAGGCAGCTTTTCTTTGAAGACCTTCACAYTGCAGGTCTTCCAGGAAGCAGATGGTTGGTTTCTCCTGCTCTGTTTCCCAAAACCTATGGTCTCCCTTCATGTGCTCCACCCACTGAGTGCATGCATAGCCAGACCCAAAATGCCTCAAAGTGGTTTGTTGCTTTTAATTCAAGAACTATGAAAGCACACAAGCATATTTTGTGGGGCTGGGTTTGGTTGGAAAGATAGAGTGAGTTTTGGAAGGATCTTCTTTCTCACAAGCCTTTCTTCATCTACCTGCTGGTGACCAACCCGGACGAGTCTTCTCCACACAGCAACACCACCATTCCCCATTACAAGTCACAACCAGCCAGAGYTCCTGCCAGGGGAAGGAGAATCATCACAACCATGAAGTGGAGCATTTCTTTACTTCCAGCCCATGACCAGCTACTCATTGACCAGGAAGTTCACAGGCTTCTTGACGAGCAGCAACCATGAGAAAGTTAACAGCCAGCTTTCACCATGAGTTTTTTTAGTAATCCATAACCAGAAAAACATACACCTGGGATTCCTGAGATGAATTATGCCTCATGAATAGTTCGTTATCTCTACCCAAGACACAGTGCTTTCTGAATATACTCCTAGCTGTGAGGCTCCCATGGGACATGCATTTCTGTAACTGTTATTTTAAGTGGACATACTAAAATCCTCTTCAGTATTCCCCAGCAAGGAAGCCTCCAGCTGGAAACTGCAGAGGGAGGGAGCTCTTTGCTGAAAATTCAATTTGTGCTTAATAATTAACACCCCAAATAACAGCTTTCATGTGTGAGCTGAACCATTAAATTACAGAGGTGGATCTAAGCCTTTTTACACTGGGTGGAGTTTACTCATGCGGAAATTTCCTGGTGCATCTTCCAGTGGACTCATTAACGATGTAAAAAAAGGTGAGCGAGCATCAGTTTTATGGCATTGATTAAAAATGTTTCTCTTCCCTCCCAGACTACAAAAGAATTTGTGGGTTGTTTGTTTGGTGTTTTTAATCCACTTGGCATAAACAAATTCCTCATCATTTGAGCTGTGTATCAGTGCTGATGCACATGATTTTTCTCAGATACACAGTATTGGAACTGGAGTGACTTTACAGCAGCGTCGAGCGAGGTCTGTGGGGCTGGTAGAAGGAGTCGGTGATGCCCCCAGGACCCCTCTGACAGTCTTCTCCAGGGCCCTGTCTAGGCCTCAGCCACCAGGCATGCATTAGCCCAGCGAATGCAATGGGACCACCATGCCAGCTSCACTCCCCCATCGTCCCCTCCACCACAGGAAATTAAAGCAGAGGGTCTTAAGTATTGGATTTCCTCTGGTTCATTGCTCCAGCTGAAACATCAGCGATTGTACAACATAGCCAAACACACTTACTTTGGCTCAGGAATCTGAGAAGCTTTTGATAAAACAACTTTCCCTTTGCTTGCTCAGGCCAGCAGACAGGCTGCCCACGAGCGGCTCTTCCCAGATCCCAATCACAGAGCTCCTTGTTAAATTTAAATAATTTAAGATTCACAAGCAAAACCTTTCTAGCTGTTCACACACCCAAATCTAAGTATCTTTACTGTTGAAAAAGTATAGTAGGACTAATGAAATCATAATCTACATGTTAATTAATGTACATATTTTCTCAGTAAATTTTGCAGAGCTATAAATGGTCAAATAAAAAATGAATGCCATGGAATAATTTATGTGAGCTCTGTTTCTTACTTCACATGTTTTAATTACTGGTATGAACACATCCCAATGAATTATTGAAAGTCACAGAATAAATAATATTAAAATTAATTTGTCACCCATAAGTACATGAGAAGCCAAGTTCGAATAGATATTTAATTCTACTAACATGTTGCATTGTAATACTTGCCCGATACTTGACAGCAGGAGAGGAAAAGTTTCTCTTGGCCATCTTGATTAGGAGCTCCACTTGTGGGTTTTGTTTGKGGCTTCCAGTGTTGAAATTCAGCAACTAGAGCTACAGAGGTGCTTTTCATTACTGGACCTTCAGAGGGAACTACGTAAGACCAGACTCCTTTATGAAGCACTGTGTATAAAACTAACACCCTTCTTAAAGCCCTATAAGCAGTACTTCACACTGGCACAGCACACTGCAGCTGAGAATTTCACAGCCACTTGTAGATTAATTAGTTAAACTTTACAATTTCCCTCTGGAGCTACATATCATCATCCCACTTTTACACAGTAAATTAAAGGATGGTGATGTTCTGGGCCTCTAAATGCAATTGTTGCACAACGTGAACTGGTTTTGCAGCTGTGACCAGAGATTAGAAACCACTGAAGGAAATGGCCAGTAATTAATGTTGCTGGTTGTTAGCATGCTCGATTGCTTGTTTCTCATACGCATGCAGAGTAATTGTGTGCATCTTGTTAAAACCTGTGCTCTGTGGGGTGGATTTCTGAAAGGTGCTGCTGTGGTCTTTTGAAAAACTGCCCTAGATGATTTGCCCAGCAAGATATTCGCAAACAGTTGCAAACATTTAGCAGAAGAGTGTGCCTAAAGGCCTCCATCATGAGATGCCGAGTGTGTTTCCTGAATGGATGGATGGATGCGGCCACTCCCCTCATCCCAGCAGGCACTCTCCAGCCAAAACTGTGCCGCTTACCTATTAGTTATCCACTTGCTCAGTGTACTATGATGTGCAGCTCATCATTCAAACCCACTCCTCCCTTTCTCAGCACACCCATGGTTAATATGATTGATGAACTGCGGTACCCTGAATGCTAGATTAATCAGCGAGAAGATTCATCCCAGGTCGGGATGTTCATGGTGACATTGCCTTCACCACGATTCATCCAGAAGACCTCCCATCAGGCAGTGCAGCCAAGGGTCATTTCACCATGAGGAACACCAGAGCAACAGTCTGCAACCCTCCCTGCTCCAAGCAAAGCGTCCAGGCTGGGCATGGACTGCTTCCAGGTGGCCACTGGCAAGAGCACAGCTCTTGAGAGCACTGTTTTTCTTATCAGGGGCTGAATAGTGATTAAATCACTTATTAAATTAATAGCACATGTGGAAAATGGTTTAACGGCTCAGACCCTAGGCTTAAAAAAAACCAAGTTCAAGTCCTTGCTCTGCCCTTGTGTGCAACCCCGTGGGGGTCAGGAATGGCTTCCCCAGGAAGAGCTGGGGCATAGACCAGCCTCCGATGAAGGATAACTAAATTCCTCCTCCTGCCTGTTCACAGAGTGATCCCRCAGGCACACGACGGGTGACCCAGAAGGCAAATACCGGGTGAATGAAACAGACTGGAAGTGACATTCTTAAATGATGCCACTTCAAATTAGTGTCTGTGCCTGCAAAATGAGAATAACTATTTTTAAGTTATGTTGGAGATTTGTTTTCAAGTTTTTCCAAGGTATATCAAGCATTTTCATTTGAGAGATGTCATAGCTCATGCTTTTGATCCTTTTTATGACTTTCCTTTGTATTTCTTCATTTTTTCTTTCTCCTGTCATATCCGAAACATTCATCAATTTTCCCCACAAAGACAGTATCCACTTGTGATTTTTTTAAAAGGTTTTTCTATGGAAATTCTCAGTGAACAATGCTTTAACCAGCTCTACAAATGGAAAATACTGAATACTTGATAGAAGTGTAGCAATGAGTGGACAACTCCAACACAGACACACAAAATTCCACCCTTAAAACAGCTTAGTTTGCAAACAAAGCTGCAAAAATAAGTTGCAATTTGCAAATACACTGAAGGTAGAATTCATCCACTACTCCACTCCTCAAAAAAAAAAAAAAAAAAAGTATAAATGCAAGAACGAGTACAATAAGAAAAATCTTTCCTGTACCCAGCCATGCCAAAAAGCAAAGTTATTAAGCCTAGCTTGAGACAGAGGCCAGGTCTCAGGGTAACAATGACCCTCCTCAAGTTATTTGTGGAGTACATATATAGTCAGAGCCTGAGCCAGGATTGCTYGCCCAGAGCATCACACAGCCAGACACAACATCTCCATCTAGTTCCACACAGRACACAACACATAGAGCTGCTCAAGCTCAGCTCATAGGCAAGATCTCAGCTCAACACCCTCCCGGCAGCCTTGGCCAGAACAACCCCAGGTACTGCATGTCAGATACAAAATGCTCGGAATGGCAAGGTTGAGCGCGATCCCTGCAAAGCCCATGTCTCAGTCACTATTAACCATTTTATTATGGGACAAGTTCTCCACTGCTGACGTCCCATTTGCCATGTGCCCACATGCAGGGTTGGGCAAAATGCTTCCCTCCTGTCTGCACACTGAAGTTTGCTCTTGCTTCCCCAGGTGTCAGAGCAGAGGGGAAGGAGGATGAAGATCAAAGCCCTGGAGAAAAGGGAGGTAGGAGAGCATCCCCTTTCACCACCTGGAAGCAATATAAAATTCTACTGTTTCCAGCAACATCAAGGGCTATCTCTGTTAACAAGGTGGAGGTGAATTCAGGGAGAGGCACTTCATTCAGATCCAAACCAAAAATAAAGTCAAACAAGAAAAGGCACCATTCTTGACAGGCTTTCCTCCTGCACCCTAGCTAGTCAAGTGACTTACTATTCACTGAATATTTAACTAGTGCATCTAATATGAACTTTGCTTTATAAATGATAAATCAAGCAGGTTTTTTTAAAGCTATACCTCTCCTCCAACACTTTCATGGGCAGGAATAATTATTTAGTGCACACTGCATGTATAATGAATTTTCAGGCATACTTGTTTGATCTATAGCCTTGGAAATAAAAATCCCATTAGTCTAACAAGCTCACCAATTATTTCCTGAGATCATTGAGCCTATTCCATTGAAGAAAGTTGCATAAAATTGAAAGTGAATGGAGAACAGTGCAATATGTTGTCTTAGAGAGTAAAACATTTTAAAATAGTGTTTCACGTCATGTTGGGGGGGGTGGTAGGAAGAGGGGTAGAAAGAGCAGAGAACTTGGGTCTGCTTTAGCTAGGCGGATGTAGCTCACTTACTACTGGAGGGTGAAARTTGAGTTAAAATTAGGGAAGAAACAAGTTTGTTCAAATTTAGATATTAACCACTCAGATGTCTCCATCCAAGCTAGTCACTCAGACTCCTTTTGAAGGTTTCATGTTAAAACAAAAAAACAAACAAACAAACAAAAAAAGCTTCTCCAGGACATGTATTCTCACTCATTTCAGATATCTAAATCCAGGGAGGTGAATGGCACTCCAGAAAAATTTATTTCTCTCTCTCAGCTCCAAGGGAAGCCTGTATAACTCGCTCAGACACAGCTGTTTGCACTGGAGATGTGTAAAGTTGGATGATACAAATCTCCCCTCTGTGTCCAGTCTCACCTAGTCACCATGAGCTTCTAGGGGCTGTGGAGACAATGTCCCCCAGGAGCCACCCAGCCTAGCTATCTGTAGATACCAACCTCCAAATTAGACCAGCTGCCCTCTAGGGTGACCATCTCTCACCACTGCCTTGGCCAAAAGTAAAAAAAAAAAAAATAAAATATTGCTCTAATGAGATGCCTCAACTTCAGATGGCTGATAGTGGTGAGCTGAATCCAGCACACATCAGAGGGATTCGTTAGCTGGAGGCAACAAGRGGCCAAGTCCAAGGCAAAGATTCCCAGTTAAGTCTGCAGCTTGGAACAAGCTGGTATTGGGCATGGACAGGATACGACCTCAGTTTGATGGCCTATGTCAAAGATGCTAGCATCAGTAAAACCCTCAACAAGAAGTAATTTACTGTTAGCATTGCTGGGGGTTTAAATAAGGATTACATCCTAATCTTGCTCCTACATACACTTCGTAGCTCATGGTTCAATACATTGAGGAAGGCATTAGAAAAGAGACTCAATGCTGCTGCTTCTCCAATGGCAAAGATGGCTCCAGAGCTTTCATCAGACCTTTCTTTGCCACTCACAGTGGTTGGGAGGAGGAAGGAGCACCAGGCTGTGTCTGCAAATAAGGAAAGTTAAAGCACAACTTAATTCTTCTGTGCTGTTCAAGGCTTTCTATGTGATTACAGAGGGGCAGAGGAGTCTGCAGCAACAGCAAAGAGAAAATGCCTTAACATAAATACATACAACACTGGCATTTMTGACTTCCGAGCACTCCACTCTGCACCCAAAAAGATGGTCTTTTACTGCTGAAACATCCATGAAAAATACAAAATAAACAGACCCTGGAAACAGAAATATTTTGTCCTATGGGATGGGATCAGCAGCAAAAGTAGATCTCATAGACAGAAAGGGTGAATTAATCTAACAGGATAACTGCAGCTCTGATGAGTTATGGTCTTGTGCATGGAGTAAAGAGATRTGTTTTGAGGGTTACTCCCACACCTCCTTGCTGGCACCTCAACAACCCCAGTGCTCCTACATGCCTGTCCAGCCTCGAGAAGGAGGGGCTAGAGGGTGCAGGTCCCTGCCCCGGACCACCCAGCCTGGTTCCTTCTGCTTTTAACCCCAACACATACCCTYACCCTGTGCTTTGCTCCATGGAGTATCCATTCTTGTTCTTACTTCTCATCCTGTGCCTCCAAGCAGGTCACAGCTGGGTTTCCGTTTTCCTTTGCAACCTTGCCCTCTTTGYGAGCCTGAGAGAGACCCTCTGCCTTCTTGCAGTCCTGACACGTGGCACCCAGCAGGAGCAGGTGTGATTGAAGGCTAGGTGTCCCCCAACACCTTAGGTGGAACACGTTGAATTGCTCTGGCTGAACAGACCACACTCAAGTTCAGCCTGTGCATGGGAAATGGGTGGGTGCAAAGCAAGGTCAACACAAACGGGCTCTTTGGAGACTGATGCAGTCCCTACTCTCATTTTCCCAGTTAACTGACCCTTCTGTTGGATTGATGCAAGTGACCGTGGTGCCATGTGCTCAGTCAGGTAAGGTTATTTTGATTTAAAAAAAAACAACAAACAAACCACCAAAAAACCCACCACATTTTTCCCCCTATAGCCCTGGAACAAGATCCACAATTGAAAGTAGAACATGGAAATATTAAAAACAACTGGGAACRAGAGAAAGGATATGAATGGGATAATTGAGCCATGAAAATGGAGTCTTAGCTTATCACATTCAGTACTGTTTAGAGGACTCTGAAAATACTTTGCTCACTGAATCCCTTAATGCATACCGAACGGTGCCCAAGCTTTAGAGACCCATCCAAACAGGGCCATGAGCCACTTCTGGTTAACTTCTAAGGTTCATCAAGTACTTATGAGACACACAGCAGGATGATAATTAAGGGTTTGAACAGATGGGCATCTGCAGATCACATCTGATCAGGTTAAGAAATGAGCGACCCCAACTCTTCCCAGGAGCTGCTAATTACCACGCATCAGCAGGAGATCACAGCTCCAGCGCTGAAACGTGCTGCACGGTACAGGAAGGCTCCTGGTGCAGTTTAACACGGGCGAGCAGGGTTTGCTGCACGGGTGTAGCAGGGTTGGAGCCCGGCTGCTCACCTGGGGAGGTGTCCCTTATAGGTATCTCTTCAGGGGTCCTCATTGGTGGGTGAAGGAGGCTCAGAAAATAGAGAGCAACTAAGAGGCAGGGCCAGAGCTGAGGCTCATCTCATGACCCCAGAGCCAAGGGAGACAGGATCTCCTCTTGGAGCTCAGGGCCACTGGGAGACTCCAAGGCAACACTTCTTAGRGACACCACCTCAAAGAGCAGAAGGGGAGAGAGCCTGGCGAATCCATCCRTCTGGTCTCCGCTTAAAAAGCGATGCTGATGATAACTGTGGCTGAAGAGGAAAGATTATCTGCTTGGCCAACCACTTGCCCTGCCCACAGGAACTGCAAGAGTTCCCGCTTGGTTTCCAGGAAGTATGGCTTTTCGTCTTTCTTTCGCCTTTATAAGGCTGCTTTTCGTCTGGTCTCTGCCAGGCTGTCTTCCAACAGCCAACTTTATACCTACCTGTGACTCCAGTCAGGCATCTCCTTATTTACWATTGCCCACCCAAGGTCAGAACTGGCCCCGCGAAAAAACCAGAGAGCACAGCCCAAGCCCTTTCAATTCTGCGGCAGGCTTGGCCTAAATGCTGAGACGAGGCTGCTAAGTTCCGCTGCAGTTTCAGATATACTATCACARACCAAAGGGTTTATTGAGTAAAATACAAAAATCCAGAATACCATCATTGGACTACTTAAGTTGAAATTAAATACAATTTATTTTACCCAACTCTTACATTTTTAATTTTAAGTGARCTACAGAATATTCTGGGTAAAATAAGAGTGTTAGAAAAACTGTTACCGGTAAGCTGGAAGCTCCAGCAGCTGATCTAGAGGCACCTGGGCCGCACATGAGGTAGGAAGTCTTAGCAGAAGCCTCCTGGAGTTCCTGTTACCAGAAGAAAAATTTAAAAGCATCCCTGGTAAAACTGCCCCTGCACCCACGGAGGCCCCAAGGGTGGGTTTGGGGCACCCCAAAGGTTTCTTTGGAGCTGAAAGGAAATTATGTTTTTTCATGAGCAGCCCTGGGGTCCGCCTGTGGGAGAGCTGCCTCTCAACATCCCCAAGTGCAATAGCATGTCCAGCCCATGCCACTTGCTCAGCAGGAGGAAAGAAAAAAGAAATCTGAAAATCTTCTAATCCGCTCCAGAGACAAAGCGAGCAACCCTCAGGGTGTCTGGGGCAGGTTAGCTCCAGCAGCCCCTGCAGAGAGGCCACTGCCCTGTGCTTTGCAAAGCTTCATGAGAAGCATCTCCGTGGGCTGCCCACACACCACTCTGGCTCAACAGCAGAMAGGTGCTAATCCCACCCCCTCCTGGCAGCACTGCCCCAGCCACCCAAAACCTCTCTAACCAGGAGGGTGGGGAGTTTGTCCTTTACAAAGCCATCTAGACCATCCAGATACCAGTTGCCCTCTCAGCTGTGGAGAATATATGAATAATCCCCTTTATTCTGACAGTGGGGAGGTGACACCTCTACAAAGCACTCACAGATGAAAGGACTCTGGAAGCAACAAGCATCTACTTCTGTCCACTACTGCTTTTCCACAGACAYGGTCTTGTTGAACACCAGCCCCAACATGAGTACGGGCACATCTCTTGGGAACTTTTCTGCACCTCTCAGCTCTCTGGTAGAGGTCGGTCTGCAAATCTTCATCAGTAGGGACATACACATGAGTTGACCCACCAGTCTTCATCTTCCCAAACCACYGACCTCCCAGCCTGCATTTGTGGTACTTATTTCCAACATTTACAGGAGACACAGCAGCTAATAATAGAGCAATGTAACTGTCTGCTGGTTAATTTGAGGTGACTAATAGGATCTTCATCAAAATATATCCCAGCAAATTCCAGTAATACACTGAGACTGCAGGGAACCTTGAGCAGGATGAGCAGATGGTGAATTTCCTAGCCCAAAACTTTTCAATATCACCTCTATGTCCCAAGAGTCCAAGTAACCCAATGAACATGCTCAGCACAGGGAACATCTTGAAGACGCAGTTCCCAATGTTGGCCTCAACAGAGGCAACCTCAGGCTAAAATTCAGGACAGCTCTAAGCCGTATTGTACAAGTCAGATAAGTGCTGCCCTCTCCCAGCTTCACGGGAGGCTGCAATTTTCCATGTTTTCTGATAGACTAACAGCTCTTAGCAAAGAATAGCAGCCCTGAGAATTCAATATCCCAAAAAAAAAMCAAACCAGCTCTGCAGAACAGGTTTGGTTTGTTACACAGATGGCAACTATTTGCACATGTTCCCATGCACAAGCAGGTCCCAACCATCGTAAGCTTATCTTCTCCTGAGATGCTGGTAGCCYGACCTGAAGGAAAAGACTCTTTGGTTACACAGGTCTGGGACATGTCTCATCATCTTTTCTTTGTCCCATTGATTTAATAGGATTCAGGCTCGCAGCTGCCTCTGCAGCTCCTGGTCTGTGTGCTGACCCCATTCCCTCCAGCTCAACAGCTACATCACAGGAGCCAACTGAGACGTGATAAAACCCAGCGCTCAGGGAGCACAAGCCATGAGGCAACACAACCTTTGCAGCTCAGCAGATACTGACAGCTCTGCTCCCCTGCACGTTTGCATCCTTTKCCCAATACAAATGCTCAAGGGAAACTAATCAAGGCAGATTAAGCCAACACACATACATGTTCCCTTATGTCTGCCTGAGTTTGTCAGGGCAGACTCACCAGTGACAATGTACAGAGAAGGACAGCAGTAAGGGATGTACCACTGTCCTGCCCAGCAGCTCCCGTGGCAGAGATGCTCCCAAGGAGGCTACAGGCCTTTACCAAGCTTCAGTCAGCCTCCTCTTGCGTTGGGTACCTCAAACCTGACCCAGCGCTGGTTTCACCTGCGCTCTCCATCCCTCCCAACACATCTCTGCTCTCTGTAGGCCTCAGGGAAGATCAGGGATGTGTCTAAACTTCAGAAATTATGGGTGTTAAATTGATCTTTGGCACCACAGAGGCAGGCTGAAGAGACCCCAAAGTCCAGCCACTTGCACCCCGGTCTGCCTTGGCTCTGGCTGGTGGGATTGTCCCTCTCTGGCACACGCCAGACTGATGTCCCTCACCCATCAACCCTACACAGAACATCAAGTTGCTGGTGTCGAAAATCTTTCCTTGCCATTGCTAGAGGGAGGAAAATCTAAAAAAAAAAAAAGAAAAACCAAACAACCAAACACTTTCCTCATCCGCATCAGAAAAGCCAACCTGAGGAGGACCAAGCAAGAGGTGAACTCCCTGGCTGAAGCTCAGGACACCCTTGTCCCCCATGATTGCTCCCAAGACCTGTTGAGTTTTGAAAAGGAGACTGAAGGAYGCTTAATTTTGTGCAAAAGGCTCTCACAGCCTCTAAAGTACCAGCTTTTAATGGATCAGCTCTTGGGCTGGGTGAGGGCTCCTGCACACCCAGGAGAGAGCAGGTACCCTGGGAGCCAGACCAGAGGCAAACAGAAAACAAGCGGAAGATACTTCCCTCCTGCAGAGCAAAGCCCTGCTCCTTTCCCTTCCCGCACCCACCCATCCCACACAGGTGGGCAAGACAAACGATTCCTGCTGAAATAAGTTTCGGAGTTCGAAAGGGCTCAAAGATTGATGTGTCCCCTGGACCAGACATCTGGCAAGAGGGGAAAAAAATTATGAAAGAAAAAAAATATCAATCACTCCACATATTATACCCCAATACGTCCTTCAGGCATGAAAGTCCCCTGCTTGCTGCCATATYTGCTTTCTTCAGGGTAGGCACGGATGACAGCAGCTGAGTGTGCGTTTAGGAGGACCCTGCCCATGACAGCCCCAAAGCCCGTGCAGGGCATTGCGTGGGGTGCGCTGGCGGGGACAGGAGCCGCGGGCTCAAGCTCCCGGTGTCACGGAGCGGGTCTCTGCAGCCCCTCCAACAGGGTCCAGCTGAGCAGAGCTGCTGGGGAGCAAAGCCAGCACCAGCCCGAGGTGGGCTGGGAAGCGCTAAAGGAATCGCTGCCCGTGCCACCCGCCCCCTCCCTGCCTGCGGAGGATGCATTTCCTTTCATCTGCTCAGTTACGGGTTTTTTCCTTCAGTTGTCATTTCTTCTCTCCAGCTGAATCTTGACGCTTATGTCTGTATTTGATCACTCAGCTGAGAGAGTCATGTTAGATGCCGTGAATGAAAAATCAAAGCTTTTCTTGTGTTCCAGGGCTGTCTGCAAACACCTCACGTAGATCAGCCTGTTATTACAAGCGGGTGCCTGGCACAGCACACTTGAGCTTAGGTTACAAAACAAGCTCCGTTATTACCTCTGCTTTTTGCATACAGGTAACTTTCCCAGCTATTCACTATTTAAAGGTGAAACTTGCTATATTTTCTGTCTGCCTGAGCTTTTTGAGAGGGAGAAGTGTTTGAAGAACACTTTGTCATTTTTTTGAGTCATGGGAGAGCAATTGAAAGATGCTTTTCCCAGTGGTTTAAAAAGAAAATAACCATAGAGACACTTTTCAGAACTGGTATAAAGCAAAAAAGCAAAAGTTTGAAACTTGAAACTGGTTCAGTCACCAGGCTGTGGACCAAAATGCTTGCAAATCAGATGAACAAATGAAAGGTCACTTCTGAGCAGAAGCAGCAGATATCTGCTATGTCTGTCCCTCAGTCAGCTTCGTGTGATGGTTTTCTTTGCTTCTTTTTGTACAGGAGCCAAATGAAGTCCTCTCCCCTTCCCTCTGCTGGCGTCACTGGAAAGTCTTTCCATATACCTGTTGCTGGAGTGTTTTGAAGAGGRGGCTGCTAGGAAGCAGCGAAGTCCCAAGCCTGTCAAGCACCAGCCCTTCAATCAGAAAGTTGAAGGAAAAACAAAACCATCTTCCTTCCCCCTACTATTCACTGGCCTGTTTTAAAAGGTGATGGAGCTAAAAGGGGAGACACTGAAATCTACCCCTAAAGAGTTTGCCACAGTTGACCCYTGCAGGCCTGATGCCCCAGTCTTGGTGGCCCATTGCTCATGGCGTCCCACCAACACCACGCCAAAGACTGTGCTGGCACAGCTTTGTCAGGGGCAAAAGCAGCCCGAGGAAGCTGCAAAGTGAAAACCTGGGAAAAGAAGGACTACAGCCTCAGACCTGTGTTATGTAAAACACTGCAAAAGCTGCTATAAACACCAATAATCCCCCTTTTCACTGTCCCTGGACTCCAATACACCAGATGCCTTCGAGGAATTGCACTCTCCAAAAGCACATGTGTCTATTTTCTGTAGCCATGACCTGGCCAAAGGACAGAACTCACCAGCCATCCAGGGTGGCATCCCTAACCCATGGTTTCTGGCAAGCAGCCCAAGGCAGCCCCAACATATCAGAGGAAGTTAAGAAGTTGGGGATCAGGTATCAGAGCAGGAGAACGTGGCTTTGCCCACATCACTTGGGGACTCTTGCCACCCGTGGAGCCGCTCTGAACATCACTGCTCAGAGGGCACTTGAACTACACAGGATGAGATTTGTGTTGGTACAGCCTCCAATATCAGCCAGAACTTTGTCATTGGTTGCAATAAAGCAGATTTAGCCCTTTACCCATCTCTAATATGTCTGTTTCTCATAGCCAGATGAATAACGAACAAACATAAATCACAAAGAATTTATCTGATGATGGCAAGGAAAGAAAAAGATGAATAATTTATTTGATGGATATTATTCATCCATCCATAGAGCCAGCCAAGTAATGAAAACATTTATTCACAAATCACTCTGTTGACAGTTTAAACCTTTGTACAATAAGTTATTCATAAATACGATTTGACTCCCTARAACCCCAAAATAGATAGCTGACCTTGGAGAGGGGGAAGAAGTGTTAGTGCTGCGCCTATCTTAGGCCGACCTTGTACCTACCATCTCTGGGGTAAGTCTGGACTAYGGAAAATGGAACCTTCACTCACAAGACAACCCCAGATTTGGACAGTCACGTACCATATGGCCATGCTTGGAGGCCCAGCCTGAGCCTGTAGTCCCCAAATGTCCTTGCTGAGACCATGCACCAGGCACTTTGTCAGTTGGCAGCACAGCGGAGGTTCTCCAGATCCGCACTCCAGCTTATAGACCTCCCAAGCACTACAGTTACTCTCCTGTCTGTAGAGACTATTGCTCCCTGATGCTTCAAAGGGGCTTCCAGCTCATCCCAGCTAAAAGCCAATAAAATGTGGCATGCTGCTTTCTGATGAAGGCAAGAAGATGGTTCTTCTCACCAGCCCTGCTCTGTTCCATAGAGTGCAGGAGCACGCATCCCTCCATAAATAAACCTCTAGAAAGGCCTCAAAATAACATTGTTGCTGTCAGAGGACATGMAGCTGCCTTTCCAAATCTTGTGTACAGTTTATTCCATTATCAGAACTACTGCCTCCATCCTGTCTTGCAACTTTGAGGTTGATTAAATAAGCCAAAGGGTCCATATTCCCTCTAAATAACATGAACAATATTCAAGCAAGGTTATGGCTGCCACAGATGAAAATATGATATTTATGTCCCCTTGAATCCTAGTCACTATTTTATGACCTCAGGTGCTCTAAAGAGGGTCACAAATCTACAAGAAGTCCCCAGGTGCAGGGTTGTGCATTTGGATCCTCTAAGATATTTAAAATTACAGGAAGATGGACTGCTCCCTGTTGAACATCCATATACAGAAGCACAGAAACACACATTATTCCAAGATGAATACAGAATAAATTGCCATCTGCTTTCAAGTAGCAGAAGAGGAAGAATTTCTATGGCCAGACCTCTGGAGCTGGTGAACCAGAATACTTGTCACAGTTCAATTAATCTCACAAAAAGTACCAAAATCACTGCTGCTTCTCTGAAATACATGCAAACTATCCATTCCCCTTTGGTGAATGAAACTGGGCTGGTAATCATGTTAAACCAGGTTGCTTATGAGATTTTAGTGCTTCTGGGGAACTACAATGAGAACAACTCGGGGCATATGGCATCTGCAAGGTACTCTCTCTTCCCGACTGAGATCATTATTGCAGAGGACGTGGAAATGAGAATTTGAATAAAAGTTCATGCAGGCTGAACAGATGGCTGCCATTTCTTTGCAACAAAGACCCTGAAGTAGACCTATGTTTGGGGGGAGAAAGGTGGAAGGGAGTAGGGCAGCCTGAGATGACCTGGGACACAGGGCTGGACTTGCCCTCACAGACCTTCATATCCACTTCCCTGCTAAAGCTCAATAGTCACTAAAAGCAGAAGTGTACACAGGTGAGAAACTGTTCTTCATTCTTCTCTCCATCTGCAGGAGGGCAGATCTGAGCAGCAGGACCTCAGCCAAACCCCCAACCCAGCCACAAGCAACCAGCTGTTTGTCCAAACTGAAAAACCCTGCTGGCTTCTACTCACCAGCACCCAAAGGGAGATGACACAGTGGGACTGTCCCCAGCCCTGCTCAGAGCTAGGCACTAAATGRTGGTCAGCCTTCACCCTAAGAAGCAGCTCCCTCCTCCCCCATCCTTGGACAGGGCATGTCCCCCATTAAAGGTTTCACCAGCTGACACATTTCTGTGAAAGTTTCCAATGGCCCACAACAAAATTAGCAATCTTTGCAAAAAAATAACAAACAGTTGGAAATTTCTGACAGTGAGCCTTGCCTGGAAGCAGAGCCTGGGCTGAGRCACAAGTGAAGGCTGCACAAGCACAGCTCTACAATTAAGCTTAGTGGATCGACACACAGGCTCAGCCACACAAGCACAAAGAGCCAGCCAGAGCCTCACCAACAGAGTCATTGATCCCATTCAAGAAGAAACAGTCTCTTTTTTGGAGTCTTTCTAGAGGCTCTAGTACCATTTATAAATGGATTTTTAAGTAAAACCCTTCCTACCTGGAAAGCAAGATTTCATTGAGTACCAAAGAACTTCAGAACTGTTGAAAAGCTCCACCATGACCACTTACCTGATGTATTTTCATTCCTTTCCCCTTAATTACCAGGCCCAGGACTTCCTATTAGCTACCATTAAACCTTCACAGGTGTCTACCAAGCCAGAGATTTAAGGAGCATTTGAACTACCTGAACTGCTAGCAAGCTTTATTTAATGAAACAGTGAAATCTCTACCCTCAAGTAAATTCCTCYAGATTAATTTTTTACTGTTTTTTCCCCACTGCTTCTAGGTATTTCCATATTTTTATATCTGAAGTAAGCTCCCCTTCATTCAATTTTAATTTATGACCTGCAAAACTTCTTCAGCAGCCATGGCTGCCCCCATGCCCATTTTGCTTGGACAGACAGACAGACATCCGCTCTGCAAAGACACAACTGCTGCAAGCAGCAAGTGAGCTGAAGGCAAGATCTATCAGCACTTCACTGTCCTGAGACCGAGGAGGACGGCACGCTCCTGCCTCTGACATGGGGCTGACCAAAGAGGTGGTTGTTGGTGGAAGAGGGAAGGAGGAGCTGGTATTTTAGATAGCATTTCTGGCCCAGAAAATGGTCCTTGACTCATGCAGCAGTGTTTCACCGAGACGGTGGGATGAGAGCGGTTAATGGGGCAGGTGGGCAGCGAGTGCTCTTGCGGAGAAGGCGCTGGCCCAGCCTCACCCGCTGCGAGTGCAAAGAGCTAACACTGACCTTGCCGAGTCCCAGCTGGCCAAGTGAGAACAGTCGTACTTTCCCAGAAAAGAAGGCTCAGCGGCCAGCTAAATCCCGATGAGTCAAACATCTTCACATCCTCCGCTGATTCTTGCTAAAGTGAAAAMAAAGGTAGTTGCCTTAGAGTACCTGCAAAACTATTTTCACATTTTTGAAATTTTTCTTTGCAGGGAGCAAAACCAGCGACCAGGCATCAAATGAGATCAGCCTAAGGCATCTTGGGGGCTTTCCTGGGATGGACAGGGTGGCCACCGATGTCCCCATGCAGGTCACCTATGTCAGCTCCCTGTGTCCAGCCACCTTCCTTTGCTGGGTTGCGAGCGGGTGGGTGGGCAGCCAGGGGCAGCCAGCTATCCTGTAGCTCCATCTAGTGCACTGCACCCGTGGCATGGCCAGCAGCCAGGTTTTATCTCTGTCTCTGCATTTGGGGAAGCCCTGGCTCCTGGAGTCCTGGGATTCCCAGAGACTCGTGCTTTACAGTTCTGAAATTTGGTATTTTTTCAGCTGTTGACGCAGCAAAGGTCACCATAAAAACACAATTCAGGTGCATTCACAACCAGAGAGAAAGTAAAAGAACAGTGAGTCTCTATTATTTTAAATCCTCTGGTTGGTTTTCCACCTGAAAGTACTTGGGGTTGGCCACACTGCAAAAGCCTGTGCTGCTCGCCGGTGCTGCAACCTCCGCCTCTGGAAGTGCAGAGCAGAGCCAGGCGTCAGGGCATGGCTGCCTGAAACAGCCCTGATTTTCCAGAAGGATTCAGATTTTCAAGGTCTTGGCACCTGCCTGATTGTCTTCAAAAGCATCCACCACGCCGGACRTGCTGATGACTCTAGAAAAAGATGKTTTCCCCTTAARCAACTTCTTGCTGGGCGCTGTCAGCAAACAGGGAGCCGGCACCATGAGCAYGACAGAGCTGTGAGTTCCTGGTTTTGCTTTAACCATCAGTATCAAAAGGGGGGAAAAAAGAAAAACAAAAAAGAAGCTTTTTTGGAAAAAAAGCAGCATTCATTTCAGAAGGAATAAAGGAAAAAGCAGGATGAGATCCTTCTCGCTGCTTTTTCCCAAAATGCACTCCACTTGGCATAGAGCACCCCTCTCCCCAGYGCTCCGTGCAGACCCATTTTCGGAAGGCCCTCTGCTGTCCATGCCCACCACACCAGCCATGGAGCCCAGCATCTCCCCTTACTCCCGCACGGCTGCTCCTCAGGCAAGCTAAGTAAGACTTTGTGTATGGTATTGCATTTTTAACCATACCCAATACTCGAAGAGTTTCAACAGCAAATACATCTTTGTCTCCTCAGCCATTTCCCCCAGCCACAGAAGCGAGAGCCTAATTGCCTCGCTGGGCTGACAAACAACTTGTTTATTTGTCACCCGCCTTAGTGCCGGTTCACAGCCCAGCTGCAGCGCTCCCCGGTTCAGCGGCGCGGGTGGGCTCGGGCTCTCCCCTCTGCTGAGAGGGAGGGGAACTTTAAACGAAGGGAGATGTATAAATACTTAAATAAAGACATGAATGATTAACAGAAATAATTGGTTTTATTTTTTCCACGACAATTGCCAAGATGCATTATAGAAGGCTACAAATGATTTCCAGCTATTAACAGATGAGGCGTCAGCGTTAAATGAAGGTCACAGAGTGATTTATACAACATGCTACAATGCGTTTGATCAATCTTTTATTAAATATCTCTGCAGTGCTTTTGACTGCTAACTCCACATCAAACACGTGCTTCACAGAGCTTACAACCGCTTGGCTTTTCCAACCTGTCTGCTTCGGTCCCTCAGCCTGTGGAGAAAGGGAAATGTCCCTCTCCTGTGTGGAGAAAGGGAAATGTCGGTAAAGAAATAGGTTATAAATTCCCAAGCCAGATGCTTCAGAGCATTAGAGCAGCCCCGGGGCTGTTCTAGGCTCCCCGGGCGGCTGCAGCTCCCCGGTGCTGCTGCACCCCAGGAGTCCCAGCCCGCCGGAGCCGCTGCCGGCCCTGCTGCCTGCCCGCTCTCCTGCCGCCCCAGGACCACGCACCGGAGATGCAGGCAAACACCGTGGTTTAACTGAGGAGACAAAACCTGTGGCCAAAACGTGGGGGTTTTGCTGTGACTTGCAGCAAGCAGCGGCACCCCCCGCGAGGCACAGCTCCTGCGGGAGAAATACCAGGGAAACTCCGCGCTGCCGGGCTCGAGAGTTCAAAAACTCCCAAAAAGACATCAAAGAGCAAACATACCTCTTCCCTGGAATAAAACAACTGTGATTTTGCACGCTGGCTCTGGGGCCGGGTGCTGCCCTGCGGGGATAGGCTCCAGGCAGCCACAGCCCCCCATCACGGGGGCAAAGGACGAGTGCATCTTTGTGTGGGCCCATGAGCTGCTATTTTAATTTGGCCTTGAGTCCCATATGTCTTACAAAACCCYCCTAAAACAACTTCCATAAATACTTTTATTCCGAGGATGTTCTGACTCGAATGCATCTGATTCATCTCCCTGCTATAAATGACCCTTTTACAAGACAGACTGAGCAGTCAAAGGAAAGCAGAGTTGTTTTCTCCCTGCTATCACAATCAAGTTGTTTGGTATAAAATGTGGCTTAAAAGTGAATCCATAATGTTCCTGGCAATGCAAGGAAACTGCTATTTCCAGGCGTAAAATGTAGGTAGTAACTCTGTGGGGTTTTTTTCACTGAAACTGTAATTAATGTGGATCCTGTGTACTAAGTGCAGGGAGAAATACAGTCTTCCCAGCAGTTAAAATGCATCTCATTAGCACTGAAACTACTGTATCGTCAAAATGCATTATGTTCAGCGAGGAAAAATTGTGTAATTGAATTCCCACCAAAGCACAGTTCGTCTGCATCAAATGGCATTGTGCTCATCGTGGAGCTCATTTCGGCTGCTGCTGGAAATGAGGATTAATTAGGATACCTGTTTGTTATTTGAGGGAGCRCACAGATGCGCTGTGGTCAGGCCAGAGGCTGCAGTGAGAGGCTGCGTGGCCAAACCTCAGCCCGGCAGAGAGGGGCCGCAAAGGTTTTGGCCACTCCTGCAGTCAGCTCGTCCTGTTAGCAGGGTGCATTAGACACTCAAAAATTTTTTGTCAATGCAGCAAATGCTGGTAAAAGAAGACCGACAATTCAAATGAAGGMACCCCTTTGCTGCATAAATACTTCAGTAATAATTAATAAATGATTTATGCAATTGCTTTTGAATTATTCTAGGCTGGATTGGTACAAGTGGCAGTGATCTGTGTAAATCATTTCATGTACAGCATCTAACAAGCATGCTGCAAGAGGTGCAAATACACGAGCTAATAAATTCTCCAAAGCCGTACATGCGGGGCTCTTCACCTCGTTCAAGAATAACTCATTGATCTGCAGCATTTTAATGGGTAAATTATTATTAATTTAAACAAATACATTAAAAGCTTCCAAAGACAGTACAATGCTAGGGAGAGACTGGGAGCAGACAGGAGACATGCAGACAGAGCAGCAGGGACATTTCAGAGACACAAACGTCTGTGCTTTCACTCAATAGTCCTTCAGTCAGATCAGAGTGGATCTAATCTGTGTCTTTACCACAGCCCCTCTTATCCACGAGTCCAGGCACTGGGGTGTGTATGGGCATCAAGAGCTGATTAAATGCATTTATATCATCGTCATATATTTTCCCTTTTTTTTCACAGTCACGTGTACACCAGAGTCCCGATACACAGGTCTCCTGCATCTCACCAGCACAACAGCCAAGCTGAGAAAACCAGCCAGAAAACCAGGAAACCAGAGTTAYGTTGGGGCCGAGGCATTTCGGAAGAGAGCGACAGACAGGAGGGAGCTCACCCCCTCCGCTGCTGGGCTGCAGACGGTCAGCCCAGCGATGAATTTGCTCCACGTTCGCCCACAGCTCAGCACCCCGGGCTCCGGCTCCCGTGGTCCCCCGCAGTGCGAGTGAGAGCGGGTCAGCCCCCTGAGCGGCTCCAACCCTCCAGCAGCCCCTTTGGACCTTGCTTTGGGCTGTAGGAGAGGCCGTGGGAGCAATCCATCATCTTCAAACTCTGCAAACCAGGGGCTGCTGTGATACCGTTTTAAGCTGCCACTTAAATTGAATTTTACTTACGGGAGGTGCGAGGGATGCTGAGCTCTGGCTTGCTCCGGCTCCCCAAACACGTGGGGTACGGTCCCACCGCTCCTGGGCTCTTGCWCTGCTCGCCTGCGCCTCGGTCCCCTCCGATGCAGCCAGGCACATCCCATTACTTCTGTTCTTCAAATCCCATTATTCAGATCTAACGAGGAGATAATTTTAATTAAGGGAATTAAAAATTTATTATAATTTGAATTTTAAGTATGTGTTAATTTGAAGGCACTGAAAGGAGCCCTCCGGCGGCGTCAGGATCCATTTGTGTCAGGAGGAGCAGGGGATGGGGCTGGGGGATGGAGGAGGGGAAGAACGTGCTCCATCACCTGGGGACAGCAACGCTTGTGCAGAGGAAGGACCTGGTCCCTGGGGAGCAGGGGCAGTGCTGGCAGAGGCGGTACGGTGCCAGCCCAGCTCCAGGCCATGGGGCATCAATTGCCAAGAYGTTGGCTGATAATGCTGAGCAGGACACAGCCACTGATGTGACAGTGGCATGGGCTGGGTGAGACCCTCCCAGCTATGGCAGGCGACTGCCTCACCCCACCTGGTCCTTGCTCCGATTTGAAATGGGATGTGCTGAATAACTATCAAGGCTGCCCACAGCTCCCAGACCTACTTGACAACAGGAGATGGCTTTCCTAAGGTGAGAAAAGGGTCCCCAAGACCCTGGCGACCTGTGCAGCATCAATGTTTTAAGTACTTTCAACCCACCCGTCTCCTTCCAGCTCCTGTTCAAACCCAGTTTGTCCACTAAGCAGGTATCACCCTCTTGGTAAAGCTCAATACGCAGCCAGTTATCAGGATTTCCCAGCATGGAAGTGCCAACCAGCAATGGCCAAAGCAAACTCCAGCTAAGGAGGTCTCCTGCTAATTGCGTTTCTGCAGTAGGTGGGAAAAGCAGCAAAAAAAGGTGTTGGAAAATCCTTCAGAGGAGCCCTGAAGCCATGAGGCTGCAAGGAGGGATAAGCACATTCCCAAGCTGGCCCAGGTCCCTGTGGGCTGTGGTGGCCTCTTGGGTCCCCTGCATGGGCAGCCCTGGAGGGCTGAGGCCCACCTGGAGATGCCAGGTCCTGGTTCCACTTCCTCCTTCAGTTGCTGCTGGTGTCCGAAACCACAAGACTCTCCACCACCAGCTTCCTGGGGCTTCCAYGGAATGTTGTCTATACGGACTTCTGTAAGGCCTTTGACGCGGGTCCCCCACAACGTCCTTCTCTTTAAATTGAAGAGTTATGGATTTGATGGGTGGACTGTCTGGTGGATGAGGAATTGGTTGGATGGTCGCATCCAGAGGATAGTGGTCAATGGCTCAATGTCCAGATGCAGATTGGTGACAAGTGGTGTCCTGCAGGGGTCTGTATTGGGACCGGTACTGTTTAATATCTTCATCAATGACATAGTGGGATCGAGTGCACCCTCAGCAAGTTTGCAGATGACACCAAGCTGAGTGGTGTGGTCGGCACGCTGAGGGACGGGAYRCCATCCAGAGGGACCTGGACAARCTCRAGAAGTGGRCCCGTGTGAAGCTCATGAGGTTCAACAAGGCCAAGTGCAGAGTCCTGCACCTGGGTCAGGGCAACCCCTGRTATCAACASAGGCTGGGGGATGAAGGATTGAGAGCAGCCCRGCCAAGAAGGACCTGGGGGTACTGGGGGATGAAAAACTGGACATGAGCCGACAATGTGCGCTCGCAGCCCAGGAGGCCAACYGTACCCTGGGCTGCATCAGAAGCAGYGTGGCCAGCAGGTCGAGGGAGGGGATTCTGCCCCTCTGCTCTGCTCTGGTGAGACCCCCCCTGCAGTGCTGCCTCCAGCTCTGGGGTCCTCAGCACAGGAAAGACATGGACCTGTTGGAGCAGGTCCAGAGGAGGGCCACGAAAATGATCAGGGGATGCAACGCCTCTGCTATGGGGAAAGGCTGAGAGAGCTGGGGTTGTTCAGCCTGGAGAAGAGAAGGCTCCGGGAAGACCTTATTGCGGCCTGTCAGTACTTAAAGGGGCCTCTTAAGGAAGATGGGSACAGACTTTTTAGCAGGACCTGTCGTGATAGGACAAGGGGTAASAGTTTTAAACTAAAAGGGGGTAGATTTAGACTAGATATAAGGAAGAAATTTTTTACGCTGAGGGTGGTGAAACACTGGCACAGGTTGCCCAGAGAGGTGGTAGATGYCCCGTCCCTGGAAACATTCAAGGTCAGGTTGGACGAGGCTCTGAGCAACCTGGTCTAGTTGAAGATGTCCCTGCCCATGGTAGAGGGGTTGGACTAGATGACCTTTAAAGGTCCCTTCCAACCCAAACTATTCTATGATTCTATGATCCCACAGGTGCCACTAACCAGTGGGCAGCTCAGCTGAATGAYGGTGCCACAGGGAGGTGGCTTTTGGCCCAAAAGAGGGAGATGTTTCTCATTTCATCTCCTTGCAGCAAAGACAGCCCAGAGGACAATGAAATGTAAGGCTCAGTTTAATGCATCCGGATAACAGTCCTATTGAAAACAGCAGCTAATTAGTTAAGTAATACCCAGTGTTATTAATTCTGCAGCTCTGCCATCATCAATGTGTTTGTCATAATAGTGTTTCCTCTGTAATAGCATTAATCATAATGGATTTACTAAGAAATTAAGGGGGAAAGGGTATTATCTCCCTTGGGAACACCATTTGACAGCAGCTCTACTTACTGTGCAGATTTTTATTGGTTTAATTCCTAATGTCTTGCTCGTTAATCTACTTTCTAACAACCCCTCGCAAACACCCCTTTGTAAGTGGAAGCCGCAAGATGGCGAATGCAGCCCCCCGGCTGCCAAGCGCAGCCGGGCGAGGGGGGCTCCAAGCAGAGCAGCCCCAGAGAACCCCATCGAGCCCTTACGGAGGGTCAGCACAGCCACCCGTGTTTTCTCCCAGCATGCGAGGGCAGGAGTGCATGGTCCTGCCCTGCCCCGATGGGCAAAGTCCACTTCTGAGCAGTGTCCACTTCTGGGAATATCCACTTCTGGGCAACACCCACTTCTCCGGCCTGTTTGCTCATTCTCAGCCCCATACTCGAAAGCCTTTTTTGGCATTTCCAGGGGAGCAAGAAATATTCAGCATCTCTTCCTGACATTTATACCAAGCATGGAAAGGTTTCATTGAAACTTGGTTTTCCATAACCYGTTCTCCCCCCAGCGGGCTTCTGGTTCAGGACACTTGTACCAGACCAGGCTGTAGACCAACAGCAGCTTGTCTGAGCCAGGGAATCAAACGAGACACCCACAGGGACCCGCGCTCAGCTCGCGGATGCCCAGGCGCCGAGCTCAGCCGTGCAGGAGCACCCGCGCATCCCCACAGACCACGTCGGCCACGGCCATGTCCCCACGGGAAACCTCAGCAGCTCAGTCCCACCATCCTCACTAGCGCCCACCTGGGACCAGAGCATGAAGCTTTCACCAGCAGCTCCTTTCTGATAAAAATTAAAGCCTGATTTATCTGCTAAAAATCAGATCATCTGATAAAAATTAAAGCCTGGAGTCTAAAGCAATCCAGCTGAGGATTTCTACCAAGAGCTCAGCTTTCCTTGATTAGTTTAGGGCTGTGCATAAAGACGATGAGGATTTTTACTGCAGCCTGCATTAAACTTCTCTGCTGACCTGCCCAGGAGTGCAGCCATGCCATGGAGGCTGCCCACAGGCTGGCAAGAAAACGAGGAGGAGGGAAGAAGTGCAGCACGTAACAGAAAGCTGGGGATGCTGCCGCAGCCGGGGCAGCTCTCCTCCAGTGTGCCCCCCCGAACCCCACGGCCGCCTCCGGAGGCCCTCGGTGCCGGTGTCCCGGCACAGGCAGCTGGCTGTCCCCAGCGGTGGCCTCTGAGGGAACACAGGGGTTCACAGCTAAGAAGAACATGGATTTGTTGTCCCTGTCCTTCGCTCCTTGCAAAGGACCCAGGGGGGCCTGGTTCATTTTTTCACCCCAAGTTCTCAATACACAAACACACACTTTTTTTTTCTTTTTCTTTGCCCCTTTAATATTTTTTCTTTTTATTTTTTTCCCCTTTAATTTGCAGCAGTGACTTTCTGACAGTGAAGGAAGCTGAAAAGTCATCCCCTGTGCCCTGGATGAACTCCAGGGGAGTCGCTGACTTGAGACGATGCCCGAGCTCCTGCCTGGGCTCTGCGCTTTTCAAAGCCGTTAGCCTGTTTTTCCTCTCTCTTCATGTTTGCCATGTTTTGGTTCTAATTTGTTAAGCATGAGTTGCAGCCTGGGTAATTACATTTGTCTTAATTAGTATGTATTACCACACACCACCGTGCTGAAGAGACTTTTCTTCTGCAGCCAGCTCCTCGCCACAGCTGTAACCCCATGTTTCCATATCCATGAGCCCAAGCTGCTGAAATAACGCAGCCCATCGCCGTCGGGCTGCTGGCAGTGAGTTGATTAAATACAGGAATGCTTTTTGCACATGTGCCCATAAATAAGTTATAAAGTTAGTGCAAAGCAGGATGCCGTTATTACTGTTTTATCCTGTTTTTTTGGACCTCGCCAGGATTGAGCCTCACCTGCAGGAGAAGCTGTGATGCTTTGTGGGGTGCGGGAGCAGGGGCTGTCACCGTCAGGGAGGGACACCCGGGAAGGTGTGGAGCGGCTCATGGGCAGGTTGAAGGGAGACTTTAAAGGTATTTAAGGTGAAGATTTCAAACGAGACCCTAAAGTCAGAGTGTACAGCTGGAGACAAAGCCCCAGCTGCAGGGTCAGCTTTTCCATCCATGAGAAGCTGAGAAGCCACCAGGGATTGTGGATCGGGAGCTGGAAAGCCAGGGGTGGGAGAGGGCAGGGGTGAAGTGTGGAGTAAGATAATTAAATGAGCAGAGATCAGGAAGATTAGCGGTAATACCCAGCATTYTCCCAAGCAATGCCATGGCACTTAAAAAGATTAAATTATGAGTGTTTCATGACATGTGCCGTAGCTAGACCGTGAAACGACCCATCTTAATCCAGGGGACAGGACACGAGGCTGGGGAAGGAATAACCRAGGGTGAGACATCGCCTGCGGGTGAGCAGGGTGTAAAAGCGCACAAATTCAGAAAGAAAATGAATGCCGTGTCCAGGTCAAACYACCGATGCCATTTGTCCCCAGCTCTTTTGGATCTCAAACAGGTTAATCCAGGCCCTGGGTTATGATTAATACCACGTGGAAGAGCGTGATTCCTCCATCAGGACYGGGGGATGGCAAGGATGCAGCACACAGAGCACGGACGGGGTGGATGGAAGAGCACAATTTGATTCAAACTGAGCTTATTTTCAGCTCCAGAGCTGCTTATTGAGATCTGAATATCTGAGGCAGCTGGCTTTGGGGCTGAGCACTGGAGTTCTGCTGTTAAAAATGAACTGCCAGGCGCTGCCAACAAGTCGCCGACTTTATGAAGTCGTTAACCAGCCAATTGAAATCAGGTTTCTGTTCCACTGCCACCCTCCTGCCAGGCGCCCGTCCATCCATCACTCCTGGCTCCGCACATCCATCCCGGTGCCCCGGCGCCGTTCCCTTGGGTCCGCGCTGCAGCAGGATTTGGGTAGGGTGAAGACACTGCAGATGATGTAGGTGAGAAATTCAGTTGTCTGGCTGCATAAAAACCACATTTTTTGATGGAGATGGGCCATTTTAGCACTCGTGACGCTGACAAATGAAAAGCATTGGCTGGGGCGTGGTAAGGTTCAGGCTGGGGCACTGTGGTTCCTCAAATCTCGCTGCTCCCCCCATGGCTCATCCTGCAATGGGCTCATCCTGCCGCAACGGGCTCATCCTGCCCTGCCGCTGCTTCACTTCTGCGATGGCACCAGCAGCACTCCCCCTCCACGTGCCAGCCCAGCCCCGGCCACAAAGCCCAGCCCCATCCAGCCCAGGGACAGAGGAGCTCCTGCACTGGGCAGGGTACAACGAGCTGATCAGAGAATTAACAGCCCAGGGGACAAAAATCACAGCCAAGGTCCCAAAGCAGGGACAGGGATGTTTGGACGCAGGTCCTGCCCCACCGCAGCCCCTGCGGAGCCGTGCGGCTGCGGAGGCAGCTCCACCCGCGGCGCCGGCGCCTTCGGCTGCCGTGGGATGCGCTGAAGCGGCGTGGGATGGGAGACCGCACCCGGAAYAGGGGGGGTGCAAACCCTCACCTGCCCCAGGCAGTGAGGCAGTGGGTGACACCACAGCAGCCACCCTGGGAAGGAAGGTCCCTTTCCTTCCAGCTTTGCTGTGGCACCCTGGGGACCAGCTTTGCCATGGGACCCAGGGGACCCCAGCTTTGCCGCAGCACCCCAGGGATCCCAGCTTTGCSACGGCACCCAGCGGACTCCAGATTTCCTATGAGCAGAGCTGGGGCAGGTCTTTCCCATTCAAGTGCTGGGATTTTACCTCTAGGATTCATGCGCTGGCCCAGCTCTGCCCATCGGGTGCAGCCTGTTGGGGTGCAGAGCGATCCCCAAAAAGGACTCRGCCATTCATGGCACCCTTAGTGCCCCAGGGAGAAGCAGCACCGTCTGAACACTGTTTTGCTATGAGATTTGCTGAACCAGACACCAGCTCAGCATGAACACTGAGCACCCATTGCCACCTCCATAGGGATAAGCAGAAGAAAGAGAAGACCTTCCCCCTGCCTCAGCCAAAACCTTTGGCCCAAGTTCAAAGCAACAGACTTGACCCAGTTCATGCACACAATGTCACTCTGCTCACCAAGCCCCGGAGCCGCAGCAAGGACTGTCCCCAGCTCCTTGCCCACCACTGCAGGAGTGATGGGGACCCCAACAGCACGTGTCCAGGAGAAACTGCAGCTCTCGCTGGGTCTTTATCCCGACGCACCCATCACTCTCCCTGCCCCGGAATTGGTTTTTGATGGATTGGTAAAACAAAAGCGCCCCAAACCTTCAAAGCAATAACGTGAGCCGTGGCGCTGAGAAGGAGCTGATTTAGCACCTCCCGGCCTCTCTGAGAGACGGTTCGGTGGGGAAGAATAAACCGCAGGTGAGCGATGGAAGCGGTGGGTGCRGGAAGATTTGTCACACTCTCCGAAAGCGAACACTAGAAACTGTCCTGGCAGAAATATCAAGCAAAACGCTCCCCTCTTGCCCGCCTGAGCGATGCTTCCTCCCGCCGCGCTTTGCCGCAGCACCGCTCAGCCCCAGCCAGGCTCCCGCGGTGGGACACGGCGCCCAGCCCGGGGTGCCCCTTCTGGCCTGGGGTCTGTCAGCCGTGGCTCGTCCCCATGGGCCGGGTCTCCACCSGTCCCCTGCAGACCCCAGTCAGCGCCGTACCTGTGTCCCTGGAAATGTTACAGAGAGAAGTTTTCCTTTTGGATGCGCCTGGAGGATTTTGCAGAAGGACCAGAGCCCCCAGGCACAGGGGGGTGCCCACGAGGGGATGTGCCGGGCCCCGACAGCCMCGGGCTGGGCAGACACGTGGGATGGAGCAGCCCTGGTCCCCAAAAAACGCTCTCAGCAAAGTGTGTGCACACACAGCCTCTTTGTTCTCCCATCCTTTTACTCTTCCGATTTAACTTTGTGCTTGTGTCCTTTGGCTCCTGTCCAGGGGATATAGATGGTACCAAGTGCTGCAAACAAAATAAAGTTTTCCGGTACTGTACCGGCAGGATTATATGATATTTGTCAATATTTGCTCAGGATTGAGGTGAAACTGAACTGAGTCAGGCAAGAAATAATGTCAGATATCGGACTGTGAAGTGCCATTGGTAGCCCACGGTGGCGGCTATTGAGGCGTCACCAGCTGTTAAACTGAAAAGGCTCTTTTTTTKTCTTTTTCTTCCCCTTCTTTGTATTTTAACTTTAGGTAAATTGATTGTGAATTACACATTGTACAGCCACAGAGCCGACCGGTGCAGAAAACCAGCAACCTATAATATGCTCAGCAGGGTGAGCTAATCCGCCCGCGTGCTTCATACTAACAAAGGGAAAAGCAACAGCCAGAACTGAGGGTGCTGCAGCTCGTGCACCCCATCCTGCACCCCAACAGTCGGGCACAGGGCCCTGCTCACCCCCGGGCAGCTCCCGCTACCCCCTGCCTGCCCCCCRGCACCGACCTCTGCAGCTCCGTCCCACCCCACTCCATAATCTGCCTCTCAAGCACCATGGAAAGAGTCAGATGAGCCACAAAAGCAGTAAGTGAGAACCACAGATTTAAAATTTAAACATTTCTTACCCAAAACTTGTGCTGGGTGGAGGAAAACTTACTTAAAACACCTGCCACAGTTGCTCCACACAGCTTTTAACCCCTGGTTTTGAGATGCTTCTGCTCCCCTTGCGCRAGGGAGGAGAGCTGGCAGGGGCCGAGGCTCACCGCAGCACCAGCAGCGTGGCTGGCCCCGCACGGATCCGGCACAGCCACCACTCCTCACGCGCCAAAGCCTTACCGGGCAGAGCAAAATCAGACCCTTCAGACCATGCAAGGGCTGGTGGAGCTGATGAAACGCACGAGGACGGGAAGTGCTGGGAAGGCACCGATGTTTTGGCAGGGCATGGTGCCCACCCCAGCCTTACGTGCCACGCAGAGCTGCTCCCTGTTGAGGCCTTCTGACAAATTTCAATGCAGACGCCCATAAAAATTAAATAAGTGGTGCACGTCCTTCCATGGAACTGCCAGACGGCCRCAGCCTCCTGCAGTGCTTCCCTCCACAGCGGGAGGAGGCTGAACCAGTTCAGGTCCTTCCTGGGGAAAGACATCCCCAACACCGTGCTCTCAGGCTGACGCAGTGGGGCTGGGCTTTGCTGACATTGTCCCCTGTGGTGCCAGCACCTGAGAGGATGGGGTTTAGGGACACAGTGAGCAGGGATGGCAGAGCACAGCTGGAGGGGATCCACAAAATCCCGTTTCCACGAAAAAGAGGAAAATGGAGCCTCTGCGCAGAGGCTGGCTGGCTTTTACAGCCCCCAGAGACCCCAGCTCCCTCAGCTGCTGGCGGTGGCAGAAGGGAGTCCCGGGGTTGAACCTGCGCCGAGCAGCTTAGGTGTATTGCAGAGACCCCAACCGCGCTGTCGGTCCCCGACGGTCCCTCTCTATGGCACTGGAGCATCCATCCACATCCCTCGGCCGCCCCCTCGGTCCCGCTGGCTCCCCAGCCTCCCCCGCTGACACCCACTCTCATTCTTGCAGCTCATTCAAACCCCAGTGCTTTGMAATGCCAGGAAGCTCCTTCGCAGCTGACATTTCGGCAGCGCCTGGCACAGCTGCTCCAGGGCGCCCCGAGGATGAGGCAAATGCTGCCTCCCCTCGAGGCAAAGGTGGGCTGCGAAGGCCGGGGTGCCCAGAGCCCAGCTCCTCTGGGGCGGCTGGCACGGCACGGAAACCCTGATTTCCAGCACTGTTCTCCTCCTGACCCACAAGCCTGCTGCCATGGGGTTGCTTTTCTCTCCAGGTCGGGGACCCGCTATGGGCAGAGCATCCCTGAGCCCCCACGGCATGACCCGGTGAGCGGGGACATCCGTGCAGCCATCGGAGCCGCCTGCATGGGCAACCTGGCCGCAGCACCCGGTGGCGATGCCAGTCACAGGTTTGCCTTTACAAGGGGACGAGTCTCCAGAGCTCCAAATGGTCAGAGCTGTGACATGTCAGTGGGAGCAGCCCCTTCTGTTCATCAACGGATGCTCAAAATCGGGTCGTTCATTAGACCCCAGCAGAGCGGCAGCCATGCTGCTGCCCCCCACCTTGCCTCCAGCCCCTGCACTGCCTGGGGCAGCCCCACGATGCCCCCCCCGGACCCCTTCTGCACCCTYGCCGGAGGCTTGGATGTCCCATGGGGGGGACCCACGGGTCCTCTTTCCCCCAGCCCTGCACATGGCACCGGGACAGCTGGGGTGAAGGAGAGCCGCTGCCAACCCCCAGAGCTGGCCCCGACCCCCATCCCAGCACTGCGGGATGTGGAGCTTCCCAAAAAGCCCCCAGTGATGTGGTGGCCCTGGGGACCTGGGGCCACCTGCTCCCCGGCAGCTTCGGCCCCACGGCGAAGCGCGCTGATGAGCCCATCATCACGCTTGGACTCAGCGCCCACCAGCTGGTCACTGGATATCACTTTTGCACAATATGATGACAGTTATCCAAAACATTTTTGTAAATAATTAGCAAAAAATTAATGCAAAAGTCAGATTTAATTATCATATCAAACCCAGCATTAATTAGAAAGCAGTGACAGATGGCTGTGGGCCCCCCCTCCCCGCACCACACATCCTCTCACAAGCACCTCCTCGGTCTGCAGGACACATGTCGGCATTTTCTGCTGGGAATTTGTGTCCCATCGCAGAGCTTTAGCACTTGCTCCCCGGCTCGTGCCTGCGGGCAGCAGGCTGTTAATGCAGAGGCTGAAAAACCCCAAGATGGCCCTGTGCGAAGATGACGGCTGTGCTTCCCAAGAGCCTGCACCCGCCAGGGCAGTGCTGCCGCTCTGCGCCTCAGTTTCCCCACCTGAAAACCAGCTTAACCACTTGTGCCGACAAGCCCAATGCCCCCTGTGCCAACAACATCAGCTGACGGTTTTCTTACTAGAAGCGTGAGCGCAACAACCCAGGCCGGAGCCCATCCGAGGTGAAAGCTGGGCAGATACATAAGGCACGCCGGGGCAGAGCACAGCCCGGCTTCGTCAAGCCTCYGACTCACAAGGGCAAGGAGGGACAGGAGAGGTTCCCTGCATCCCCAAATCACAGCCGGATCCACCCAGTTTGTAACGAACCTGCCCAGGATTTATTTCACGGACCAGTGTTTGCACCATGGGCCTGCTTGTACCACAGCTTCTTTATAGCCCTCCTGCCTTCAGGGGGGCATAAATTGTACTGCCATTGCCAGCGGGGGAGAGAAAAGCCTTGGACTGTCTTCCCTGCAATAAATAAGTGCATTTTACATTTTACCTCCATGTCAYTGCTGGTAGGGTAGAGCTGAGACCCGACCCTCCCTGACGAGCAGGGAGAGGCTGTGCCAAAGCCCAGCGAGGGCAGCATCGCCCGGGGCGGTACCCGGCAGGCTGGGGAGGGGAAGAAGAGCTGCTCGGGCTGGGGTTCAGACGCGGTGCCCTGAGGCTGGCTCTGCAAAGGAGGGATTTCATGGCTCAGAGCTTCACAAACGGCTCTTGCACCTTGAAGGTGACAAAGCCGAGGGGGGAAGGACAGGAGGAGGAAYGTGGACACCCTTGGCCAAGTGCCCCAAAAGCCACCKGCCCTGGCCAGGAGAGGTCCCGGAYGAGACCGCAGAGACTTCAGCCCAGTGGCCATCAGCCAAGTTCATTTCAACACCCATATTCAAAACAGGAGTCGCTAATAAGTGGTGACGTCTCCCACCTGCAGCTGACCTTGCTTGTCCATTCAGCATTGCAGGGGCTGAGCACAGTGGTGGGGACCTGCCCTGAGCTTTGCTCCCAAACGGCCAAGGAAGGGGGCTGAGGACGGTTTACCCCAGCTATTTTCTTGCCAGCAAGCAGTCTTCTGACTCCAGCCCCRAAGGTCAGGGCCAGTAACATTCTTTCTCCATAACTGATGCCAGAGCAGGCGTACACTTAATAAAATATCATCATATTTTATTATATGATGAAACTGGCCTCCTTGTTCTGATCTTTTTTGGAAGAACGAGGCAAACTTCTTCCCTGGAAGCCAAACAAGTGCAATCTTGGGAAGTGCAGAGCAGGAGCCCAGCCAGGGTCTCCTGGGTTTGGAGACAGGGCTGGARGGTGAAATAAAAGATGTAAGCGTAGAGAGCTGATCCGCTGAGCTGCTCCCTGATTCTGCAGGGAACGGCCGTGGGATGACAAGTGCCTCCGCGGTGTCCGGAGCAGCATTGCTCTCTAGCTGCAGGCGCGGATYACCTCCTCCTCTGCTCAGCTTTTCAGCTGGCTACAAATTTTCCCCAGCTCTTGTTCTGTTAATAGAGACTAAAGAGACCATCGTGTGCTGCTGCTTCATGAAACAACAGAGCAAGGCRATGCAAGGACACCAAAGCATCAGTGGCCCCTGGGAAGGTGCTGCTCCTCGGGCTGGGTGCCCATGTGCTGCGGGGCAGGAGAACGGAGCCCAGCACCCGGGAGCTGCGGCCAGCCCCGCACAGGGGTGCCAGTGGTTGCACTGCCAAAAAGTTACCGGTCCAGTAGAGGAAGGCATTTGTGCTCCCCGAACCCTGCTGCTGTCACCTCCAGAGGTGGCCAGAGCAGAAAAATGCAAGTTGATTTTCCAGCACACCTTGGTGGGAGAGACGGGGATCGCTGGCAGTGAAGAGGATGCTGCAACCCAGGCAGAGCGAGGGACAGTCAGCGAGCTGTGGGGACAGAGTTACTTGAAAAAGAGCATTTAATTTTTTTGCAGGATCCGATGCATCCCTGCATGGCCAAGCTGCCACGTTACTGCCCATCAGCTGAGCCACGAAAATGCGCCACACAACCATCTGGGCACCCTGAGATTTTTCTGGTTTTTTTCTCTTTCTTTTAAAAAGCTGCTGCTTTTTATGGTCTTTTATGCAAAAGTGCGTGCTTTTCTGTGCTCCACACCACGCATATTTGGCGTAACCCCACTGCATTTTGCCACTTGCAATCAGGCTTTCCCCTTCCCCTACCACATTCACAAGAGACCAAGCTCCCACCAGCATCCGCACCCCGCCTGCGCGAGCGCCAGCGCTCCTCGCCTCCCCGGATGGCATCGGCATGCCGAGGGGAGCGGCAGCATTTGTCGCTGCCTGCTGGAGGGATGCTCTTGTCTCTACTGATGATACAGGTGCACAAACCCGATTAGGACGCTTGCAGCCTCGCAAAGCCAAAGACAACGTTCCTCCCTGTTCTGCTGAGGGTTTGAAGAGCGGTGTGAGCCCTTCTCTTGCCTCCCGAACACCCTGCCTTGCCCTCAGGGCAACGGGTCAGCCTCAAAGCCCAAGCCTTGATCTTTGAGAGCAGGCAAAACACGGTTTATCATCCAGGATTTGGCCCACCCTGATTTGGGATACCCTGATCCTGCAGCCGCTTCCCCAGAGCTGCCCACAACGGCACCGTGCGGGCAGAAAGGTGCCCTCCTGCCTCTCCTGCCTGCTCCGGGAAACGCACCAGGGCTGAGGCACTTTGGAAGGGCCAGGAGGGCTGCGGTCCCAGCATCTGTCTCCTTCCCCCTTCCATGCAGGACCAGCTCTAGTTTAACAGCTACTGAACCGCACAGAGATGGAAATCCATCACGGCATTGCCCTCTGCTGGTAATCCCTCCCAGATAAGGCTTTCCACCATCTCGTCTCCCCAAAATACCCTGGGGAGCAATTCCGTTGCCTCTGGCTGCTCATCTGGGCACCCACAGCATCCCCAGGGCCAAATCCCAGCGGCACCTCTGGCCTCAGCTGGAGGGACTGGGCGAGGAAGACCTTCCTCCGAGGCTCGGCTGCAGGCTCCGGCAGGCTGCTGTGTGCCCAGGAAAGCAGCCGAGCAAGTGCAAAAGGGGACTGGAGCCTTTCAGGGGCCAGGCTTCACCCTCGGAGAAACAGGGAGCTGAGAATTAAAGTGGGGAAAAAATGGTTTTCATTAACAGTTGGCAGCCGGCGACCTTGTCGCAGCATTAAAATATTGGTCCCTAATTTACAGAAGTTTAACACAGTTCAGGAGTAAGACAAAGAAATTATTTTATGGTTGCAAACCTCATTGGGAGATGCTTTCCGGAGCAGGGGGGGTGCCTGGCCGATGGGCCACCGCTGCTTTTGGGTCCAGGGTGACCCTGGCAGGGTGCCCTCAGCAGCATCACCAGCACCCCATCACCTCCCGCCCCCGGCAGCGGGGAGCCGGGCGAAGGCGGGGGGCTGGCAGAGCCCCAGGCAGCCAGACCCGCTGCTCAGGGCAAGCGGCTTCACGCCCACATCGCGACCCGTCCCGGAGGGAGGGAGCCCGCGGGCAGCACCCTGTGCCCTGCTCCCAGGCGGCACCCACCAACCGGGGTAGGTGCCTTCCCCGCATCCCACGGGAAGGGCCAGGACGGGGGGCAGAGGCCCCTGCCGTGCCCGCAGCCCCGGCCCGAGCGGGGGGCAGGGGCAGCGGCCGCACGGTGCCCGGCGGTGTCCGCACGCCGGTCCAGAAATGCAGTTTTGCCTCCAAGCGTTCAAGCAGGATATTGCACGGTCGGCGTTAGCTGGTSTCATCCCCCTGCACGCCTCAGGACAGCCTGCAAATTGTGTCTGCCTGGTCTCTGCAGCAGGGTGAATCGAYGTGGAGGAGGGGATGCGTGTGCACACGTGTCTGTGCACACGCATGTGCAAGCACAGCGGAGAGGATGGGACAACCCRGGGCAGGAGGACAAGCTTTTTGGTTGTGCCTTTGTGCTTGATAGCCCAGTCTAAACCCCACTGGTGCCTGGGACATTTGGGATCCTCAAGCCAGGGTGCTGCCTACCCAGGACCCCAGAAAGCCCTGCAAGTCTCAGTTCCACCTAAGCCCAAAGCCTCACGCCCATAGGTGACTCCTTGGGACCTTCTGCCTCCAGACGGGGATGGGAGCTGCGAAGGCGGCTGATTTTAGAGAACTCGCCGTAGATGGGGAAGATCTGTCTGAGCTGTTTGGCCCTGCATGTCGTGTCCCTCCTCCCTGCTGACCACTCGCCGATCCCTCTGCAAAACCTCCTCACATCGCRTGCACGGAGCCGGTCACGGGGGAGGATGGGGAACATCCCTTAGCACAGCAGGTAACGAGAACAGGAGCACGAGCACAGGCAAATAGCTAAGCAAATAGCAAAGGGCAGGAGAAACCCAAGAACAGCAGAAGGCTGACATGAGCTGGCCAGAAGGGTGGCACGAGCTGGCCCCCGACCCAGCTGGATCCAGCCAACCATCCCTCCTTCGCACCCATGGGACAGCCAACAAGGGAAGCTCTCGGCCCCAGCTCCGAGATGACACGTAGGAGGACATCACCGGGCTCCCATAGCGCAGGCAAGGCAAGGGGAAACCTCCAATAATGACCTAAAACGTGCCCTCAAAATCCTGCCAGCTGACCAGCTCAGGAGGCGCCCAGCAGAGCCGAAACACCCGGAGCCAGGGGAGGGAGGGATGGGGGCGGGGAYGGGCTGCTGAGAGCCACAAGATCTRGAAAGCACCACTTTGATTTAATGGACCTTGATGTTTGAAAATGAAGTCAAGAGAGCTCTTTKATTTGCCACAGGGCTGAGCATAAGCTGAACGCGAGCAGGATTTAGAGGGGGAAGAGCTTTCCAGATGAGCAGAGTGCAATTTTGTCATAAGAACCAAAATAATGATAAAAATAACTAGCAGGGGAGAAAGGGAGTGTTGAGCGCRGCATACAAATGTCAAACTCCAGATCCTCTCAGCAGAGCCGTAATAAAAGGGTTTAACCTATTATATCGATTAGCAGTATTACACCTCTTGAGCGAGAAGAAACTCATTCTTACAGGCAGGCTAATTTCATAAATACACTGCATTCAGAGGCTTCAATAAACTGACCGGTTTTAATGAAAGGGTTGAGATTCAAATATACGTCTGTAAAGGGATTAGAGAGAGTTGCAAGTGGTGATGGCATCTCTGGGGATGAAGCCACATTGCCATAGTAACCCAACAGGCTGTCACACGCTGGGGGTACCCGCAGAGGTGCGGAGGAGCCCACGGTGCTTCCCGGGGTGCCAGCATCCCAGGGGAGCCGTGGAGGGACGGGCTGCCTGGTGAGAGCCCGYGGCCAGGCAGCACTGCAGCCCTGGTGCAGCCGAGGGGCTCTCCAGCCCGCTCTGCTTTTTGGATGTCCCATGCTGTTRAACACTCACCTGGCACCAGCGATGCGCAGGATGACGGAGGTGGCCTTGGGACCCCGGGAGGTGATGTGCCACACAGGTTGTGCCTGAGGATGGAGGAGCTGCAGCATCACAGGAGCATCCGACGGGTTTCTGTGGTGGGGTTTAACAGGGGATGCAGACAGGGTAGCTCCAAGGTAAAGAGGGGGAAGAAAAGAGAAGCAGAAGCGGCTTAGCCCAGGCTGTGACCTCCAGGGCCAGGCTGGCCAGAGGACAGTGGTTCTTCAGTGCCAAAGCACAGGATCGCGGCCCCAACCTCCCCCGACAGCAAGGGAGGCAGGGGCTCCCAGCTCCAGYGGAGGCACAGCCCAGCGCACGCCCCGTAGCACCCGCACCGGCTGCTCCCGAGGGGCCCAGCCTGGTGGCACCCATCCGTCCTGCAAGGAAGCCCGGCAGCGAGACACATGCAGGAGTCCAGAGCCTGAGGGAACCGGGGGAAGAAACAACCGGACAGTAACTTGTATCAGACAATGTGGGGGCAAAGACAGAGCCAGGGAGCTGTAACGTGTTGCTGAGAGTGGGAAGCAGGGTTTACTGGGCAGTGAAATAAGGTCAGCTGTYCCCGATCAGGACAAGGTCCCAAGTGGGGATGCAGGAGCTCTATGGGCCAGATGGCATGGGAAAGTAAGATGCCATGGGAAGGGGGAGAGTGACGGGTGAGGTGGCAGCCAGCATGTCAGACAGGGAAAAGGAAGCCCCCAGGGCAAGCGTGGCAGCTGATTTATGCCACGAAGTGACAGCCATGAGCTCTCACTCCTCAATGTCATGCCCTGGGTGTGCTCGGGGTGTAGCAGCTCCTGAAGGGCTGGGAAAGCATTCCTGCTCCCTCCCATCGCAGCACCGACAAACATGGCCGAGACAGCACCTCGGCCCTTTTGAAAAAAGCCTCCTGCCTCCCACCACTTCCACATTCACGTTCCTGAGCTGAGGACACAGGTTCTCCATGCCTGTAAGGAGCAGTCACATCTCCATCCATCCCTGAAGCAACCGTGCTAACAAACTGCCACCCCAAGGGCGCCCAGAGCAGGTTCAGCCTTGCCCACGCTGTGGAAGCGAACCACAGCCAGACGCAGGCACCTGCCTGCCGACCTCCACTTGCTGCCCASCGTGGGCAGAGCCAGGCTCTGGCACAACTGCAGGAACCAGCTCCCAGACTTTCTCTCCCCAGAGCCGTAAGCCCCTTTTCTGCCACTGCGGCTGGCGTTGAAGCTGCGTCTGACCCCACCAGTATGGACAGTGGCCGTGCACTGCAGGGGACTTCCCCAGACACAGCTCTGCTACTCGATGCGTGGTGCTTCGTGCACGCTGGATGTGCAACGCTCRAACTGAAGCAGGTGGAGGACAAATAGCTCTTCCTTCTCTCGGCACTGGAGCTATTCTCCACGCTGACACCAGGCAGGCCATCTAGCCACAAGCTGTAAGGGCAGACCTACGAGTGCAAGAACAGCGGTAGCACATCTGGCAGCAAAGCCTTTGGCCCACAGGAGGTCGGTTAGGGACGAGCAGCGGGGTACAGCACTTGTTCCTGGGGAGACAGGCAGCACCTCCCTGCAGGTGAAGCAAAGACAAAAGTCCGATGACTTCTTCTGGAGAAGTCRCGCTTTCCCTCAAAAGCTTCACGTACCAAAAAGTAGATTATACAATTTAGTGAGCATATTGCCCCCCACCACAGCCYGAGATGGTTCCTGGTGGGCTACGTACCCAACTGCCCCCCACACGACGCATTGCTTTGCTCCTACTGCACCAGGAGCCGTGTGCGAGGCCACCCGCTCTCCAGCTAGATCTCTTACCGCTCACGCCAGGGAAGTCTCACAAGGCGCCTGCCGAGAGCCCATTACTAACATGCATTAACTAACAAGCAAACTTGCTGGCAACTCATCAGTTAAACACCTGGAGAGTGATTTGCCACCAGTGGCTAATGGAGCCCCTCTTATTTCCTGCCTGTTTAACATTACACTGAAGGTTCTTGCAGTGAAATGTCTTAAAACAGTCCCAGAAAGAGCATCTGTTGGAGAGAAGGCCAGGAAAGACACACAGAAAAGCCATTTATACATGTGGAAAGGTAAAGATCCAACGACACTAAAGACTGATTTCCTATCAAGCAGTATTGGGCAGAGCTATGGATTTCCTTATTGCTGGGAGGGAACAGCCCCCTGTACAACACAAGCGCTCTCCAGCCCCAGGGGAGGACTTGTGCTGAGGTYTATAACCAGCAGCGCTGAAAGCAAAGCCACCTCAGCCACTCGCTGGCCCAGCTTTTGCAAGTGCTCTCTTTGCACGTTCACCCCGTACTAAAGGTAGAAAAGCAGATACTTGGTGTGAGTGAAATCCCGAGCCTTGGCGCGGCCACCACGCAGCAATCTCGTGACTCCCCCAACCCAACCAAGCAGCGTAAATACAAAATACTTCCCTGCCGCTCCTGGCGAAAGCGCTGTGCTTCCCTGGGGTCAAAGTACAAATGCAATGTCCTGGTTTCTCCACCTGCATAGCGGAGAKAACAGCCATTCCCTCTGCAAAAGGCTGAAAGCGTTATAGGGAAAAAGCAGTAATGAGGTCCATCAGCCCAGACTGTATTTTTTGCCCTGCTTTAAATGTGTATCACACACACATGCAACAACGGCAACGCTTTTCACCTCTCCTGTTAGAAAAAAAAAAAAGGGTTAATCACAAACTGAAAATACCTGGATCCCAGTTTTCTGCTTGCCTCCTTTAACAACAGCAGCTCTACAAGAAAACACTGATGCAGCTGCAAATTGTGTGATGAAGACAAATTAATTGAGAATAGTTTCCTAGCAGGAACTAGACTGCCTTTCCTAGGAAGGGGAAACCCCGGGCATTAAGCGCACAGCTGCAGACAGCCTGCTGGCCATTGATAGCTGCTTCCCTTTACATTGCATCTCGGTGCTCTTTACAGGTAAGTTTTGCCCACAGAAGGAGTCTGAGCAAGGCAGAAAAATGTTTCACTCCAAGCATTTTAGCTATTCACTGATATTATGCAATGTATCGAGGAATTCAGTGATATTCAAAGCAGAAAGGTGAGCAGTCCTCAGACATACTAACAAATTGTAGAACTAAGAAACCACCCTATAATTTATTAAAATAATCAAGAAAAAATAGGTTATAAGAAACAAAGTTGTCCTAGCTGTCTGGCTAAAAGTAAACAGGAATCGTGACATACGCTCATTATTGCATTTTCTTCTTGCTGTGCAGACTAGCTTCTTCCTTTAGTTAAAGCAATTGGCTAAATGAACAGGAAAGAAAACACAACCCAGGAAACAGCTGGGTTGCCAGGTGGTGCCTCTGTCACTTAGAGTTTCTGAGCTTCTATATCGGTAACCGTAAGAGCATTAACAGTGCTATAGGATTTCTTTTTCCTTTCCCACCTACTATTAAGACACTTCGCTGCACTTGAGATGCTCACCCATAACTCCTGTAATACTAGGGCTTTAAAATACAACTTTTTGTTAGCACAATGCACAACAGATATAATTTCTATGACAAAAAATATAAAGCCAAGGCTCCCAGCTCTGTCCCTACACCTGTTGCTTCTAGTATTAATTCAGCTTTCATTTCTCCTTAGTGTGGAGGTTTTGACATGGTGGACCAGAATATTATTACAATAAGAAAACAGCTATAGCAGCCCTCCGGCAATTTTGCTCAGCTAAGACTGTAGTTTTATGCAACTACGCTACAGTCATACAACCAAAGTTCAGCTAGCTTTAAAGAGTGTATATCGCTCACATAGAAAGAGGCCAAACTGCACGTRAGTTACAGTCAGATTACTTAAACGTCACAAAGAATTGACAACAGTAGCCACAGATGAAAATTAATCAAGATATTTAATACAGTGCAATCCATAGTAGTTTCTTAATTAAAATAATTGTGTGCATGTATCTGAATGGGTTATCAATTATCACAAAAAAGCAATAAACATTGTAGTGCTATGTAGAAAAATGTACAACTGAAATTTAAATCTTCCCTACTTCCAAGATAGCATTTGTCAATCGCAAATCATTATCACCAATTAAAATGGGAGTAGTGACTACATTGTTGCAGTGACAAACACAAGGCTGGCCACACATCAGTCGAGGGATATAAATATAACTTGCAAAGAACTAAAAACCTAAAGCATTCTTGCACCTAAACACAATAAGAAGCCGATGGTGGCTTACGACTTTTCCTGTTTTTTAAATGCCTTACAAGACTTCTAGACACACTAAAACTGACTTAAAATTACACAGTATTTYTCAGCTTATTTCAATTCAATATGGCCCAAACTTTTGAAGATGAAGATCCAGCAGTGGCAGTAGCACAGTCCAAAAGCTGAATGTTTGATTTTGCAAATACCTTTTTACAGAAATCCAACCGTATAAACTGCAGGCAACTCCCCCTGCTCCCCTTTCTTTCCTTTGTGCAGACCATGCTATGCAGAAAACAGCAATGCAGTTCCCACTGCTTTGGGTTAAAATTAAAGATAAAGACATTTTGCTTATGCTTTCTCCTCAACACAACACATTTGCACCCAGAATAGGTAATCAAAGTCTTTTTCCAGCCAGTTACTGCTGTGGTTACATGGTTCCTGCCCAAGCTTCCAGCTGTTTCATCTCATCATCCTCTTCTTCCTCTTTCTTCTTGGCTGCAAAATATTAAAAGAAAACAAATGAGTGGGAATCTTGACAGAACCCTGTCTTAATTCTTTGCAGGAGAGAAGCCTCTGTGCCACTGACCTAACCAATAAAYGAAGCACCAAACGCCAGTCGAGGAAAAAGAGACCTGTTTGAATTGAAGTAAAAGGTGCCTTCTGAAAAAGCCACCATTGGCTAAACTTCCTGATACTACCGCTTCAAGTGGAGAAAGACAATAGCTCACACGGGAAGAATGCAAACATCCATGTAGGTTGTGTACACCAGCAGCGTCTACCACTTTCCATAATCACTAAGCCTCCAAGCAGAAGAGCCCRAGCCTTCAGCTTCTGAGCCCCCCTCAGAGGGATATAGCGTCTTACAGAAATTCCTCTGAGACTTCCAGTATTACAGTTTCTCCCCCATAAAAAATAAATTCCTTATTCCACCATTAAGTTCTCAAAGTGCAACAAATGAGGCAGCAGTGTTTTAGTCTAGCTAGGCACAGAATGTGGAGATCTCCAGCTCCTGTGSCAGTTCAGGCTCTGCGAGGGGCTGCAGAGCCTCCCGGCACGGGGTACGAGCTGCTCTGCCCCTGGCCGCGCTCACCGGTCGGGTGCGATCGTCAGGCAGCAGGCTACACGCTGCCTTGATAGTATTTTTTTGGTCCTTCCAGGGGAGCAAACGCTGCTATTTGTCATAACGTGACAAGTCCGGTTTCTGGAGATGAACAYCATTAACTCAGCAAAAAGGTTTTAACCCAGAAATAGCTGCAGTAATTTTGGAAAATACCAAAAAAAGATGTCATTTCCTCAGGCAGTGTTTTTGCTTCAAAAGGGGAAAAAAAAAAGAGTCAAATAATTCATACTCAAAATGGTTTGTGTCATTCCAAATGAAACATTTACGTAAGAGAGAACTGAGTCAGCTTTAAGTCAAACCCAAGACCTATCATTTGTACAAGCTTGGAATTTGTTTTTCTATATTAAGCCCTTCCGGTCTCCATTAAACAAAAACAGCTTTTGCCTGAATTTCTTCTACATCCACTTAGCTGACAGGCAATAGCAAAAAATTTCTCATTCAGACTGATTAAGTCAAAATCCAGACAGCTCCTGAGAACTGGAAAAGCAGGAAAGCTCATGATCATTTTCCATTCAAAGAATAAAAAGGARGTAATAAGAGTCAGCTCCACCGTAAAAGACACATTACTTATTTCCAAAAGACACATTAAGCATGTACCTGCGTTGTTAGGTAAAGTAATCCCTTTGAAAGTCTGACCCATGATGACCAGAAGTAAACTTTTAATCCCAGTGTATATTAAGTCAATTTTAAGTGAAAAACAGTTTAGGTTAAAAAAAACCACCAAAAAAACCCAAACACCACACACACAAAATCCCCACCCACCACCACCCCAGAATCCCAACGTTTCCCAAATGCTGGTCTTCGAGGCAGTTTTAAGTAAAAAGTAGCGTGCCATTTAAATATATTAATGGAATTCTAATTTCCATTCAAAAGCAGCTTAACATAAATCCTATAAAACACTGAGTTTTATACTCATAATTTTTACTACAAAACATGTTCATAGTTTTTATTATTTTAGGAAGTGCTATGTCTACAYAAGTCTTATGTATAGTTACTTAAATATGTGCACAATTACAATGCCTCTTACTAGTGTGCAGTCACTACTACCTAATGTAATGCAAAAAGTATATTTGGCTTCAAGGCAGTACGTTTTAATGCCCATACGCAAAGAGTACTTAGAGAACAAACCTCATTAAACCAGCCAGGAAATAAAAACGTAATGCACACATTTATTTAAACTATTTCTCCTGCTGCTGGATCTGAATCTAGATAAAGTCTCAGATTTAAGATATTTTGATATAACTCTCTCCTCTCTCATCAACACTCGTCAACAATTCTGCCTAGCAAAACAGAACTAGAAAAACACAAAATCAATTACATCAAAATAAAAGTACTGTAACGCAGAAGGAGCAAACTTCATAGCATGCCACCTAAAGCAGAACCTTGTTGTTTGGCAGTGTCTGCGGCTTCCCAGGTCCTTTTAAGCCTGGAAAGGCAGCAAGATAATTATAGATACACTGACCACTTGGGACTACTTTCATCCACTAGTTTTTGGACCTTTTTTTCCTAAGTAAGCACATGAAACAGCCGCAAAGTCTACAACTTACTCATAATACATTAAGGCAGACTCAGCAAAATAGGCTAGTAAAGCTTCATATCCCATTAATGTATGCCAGAGGTATTCCAACTCAACTGTATTTCATGAGGTATCACTTCTAGTTCATAGAAGAGTGATCAGTTCAGATTTAACAGCAGCTTTGAACTGTCTGTGCAAAAATGAACATTTCTTTCCCGTTCTCCATGTAAAATCATCACAGTAACTAAAATTTCCGAGATATATGTGCTCTAAGACGGGGATGACCCTAACTTTGGTACTGTCTGGCTTGAGTACGTGCAAACCTCAGAGGAGGTAACAGCTGTCCCCAAAGAGGGGACTCTCAGGTTAGTTCCTCCAAAGCAGCAGCAAGGAAGTATCATTCAATGTGGGAATCTGAACCAGCCTGGGACTAATTCCAAGAGCCAATTTACCCTCCACACCCTTTTACAGCCTTGGTATGTTTGTCAAGAATACTTCCCTGTTGGGCCAGCAGCAAATGGTAGGAGGCTTCCTTTCTCCACATCTCAAATCTACCCTGAGCATCACCCACGCTGTAGATAAACTGGTAGTGCTAGAATAGATAACAACTGTTCCTGTGATAACTATTAATTTTCGCAGTTCTTATGAAAGGCAGGTTACCCCCACAGAGAAACGGCACTAGATGTAATTTGTGATTTATGAAGCAATTTCAAGCAAAATGTCTGTGTTGCCTATAGCTAGATCTCTCAAATCTGAGCAGCTGGCATACTTTTTAACAGTCCAAGATGTTTCTGGTAAAGGTAYATACATACCTGGCTTTGATGGTATTGATATTGAGGGCACATTTGGTAGTGGTACTGTCTCGGGACCACTTATTTCCAGCAAGTTTTTGTCTAGTTCTTCTTGTTCTAGTTCCTCTAGTTCTGCCATGAGTTCATCCTAGTTTTTTTAAAGGAGAAAAAAAAGGAAGAAACTTTAAGTCATATTTATTAGCAAGTAGATTTAGCTGGTCATATTATTAAAGAAAATAKCTTAAACACACAGGATCAGAGCAAACTGAGGAGGTGAGGAGTTTGATTCTTTATCTGAGTTCCTGTACATGATCTCTTGGAGGGAGAGGAGGATGGGGAAAGCAGTGAAGAGAAGAAGAAATCTAAGTCCAAACATTCTCAGATCAGGCCATCCAGACCATTCTCAGCATAAAGTCAGGGTCATAGCTGCTGTATGCAATGGTAGAAACAGCTAGTAACAAGTTCTAGGAGAGGTTTTATATCCTAGTACTACACCTGGACACATGCAATATGTAGATCTTAAAAGAAAGAGCTCATAAGAGTCACCATCCCCAGAGGTATTTAAAAGATGTGTAGACGTGGCGCTTAGAGACATGATTTAGTTGTGGACTTGGTAGTATTAGGTTAACAGTTGGACTCAATGATCTTAAGGGTCTTTTCCAACTTAAATGGTTCAATGATTCTGTGATACAAACAGAGGCAAATTTAAAGCATACCTCATCAAATTCTTCCCCAAATCCTACTGGCTTTGAGATGGCTGTTGAAATCTCATCTGCCAGCTCTTGCTGTTCTGCAATGTCCTGCATTAATTCATCTACTTTGTCAATATCCCTGTAAAAGAAAGAAAAGAGTTCAATATAATCAGGCAMTTTCCCAATCAACACTTGAGACTGTATTTCTTGGGTTTTGTAGAAATGCCAYACCATGGTGACATTTACAAGGTCCTTTCCCAAAATATACTTTGCATGCAAGTCTGAATTTTATCCCCCAGGTCTCAACAAAATTATGCATGTATTTTTTACTTTTCTCTAAAGGCTTAGCTCACAGCAGTTATATACAGAGACTTCATATGAAGAGGTTTTGTTCTGCATTACTGGTATTAGTAATAATTTGCTCTGTTCCCTCATCCAGAATTATTACATTATGTCTACAATATTTGCTTTTGGAGCAAGTACAACATTCCCATAATGCAGTTTACCTTTAATTATTGCTACATACACAAACTCCACTGCACAGAAAGAAGTTTAAGTCTCCCCTTGAGGCTTAAAATTTTTGCTGCTACTAGGTGGATCTGTAACTGGTGCACTCTCCCATTTGCTTTAGACTACACTGGTGCTAGCCTCCTGTTGGACAAAGGCAGTGGCTTTGTGCCATATAAAATGGTGTCAAACTGAGAAAGCATCAATACTTGTGTATTTTGTTCAATATCAAAGTATATCTAGTATTTTAGTTTAATGTAAGTTACAGCCTTTTAAAAGAAGATTTTGCTACTCCAGCTCTACCTTTGGTTATGATACACCTGGCATTTAGCAGATCAAACAAATAACAAACTAACGGTCCTACAGAAAGATGCAAAAGGGAATAACTTACATGTTGTCATGAGCAGCTTTCATAGCTTTGGCAGCAAACCCCATATTCTTAAGCACTTCAGTGTTAGTGTTGGCATTCTCAAGGGCTTCCCTCTGAAATTCAATTGTTGATAACGTGCCATCTATCTGGGCAAGCTGCTTCTCGTACCTCTTCTTACGCTTTAGGGCCTGAAGAGCAGCTGAACAACAAAGAGGAGGATAGGATTTGTGAGATTTATGCCCAAAACAGCCATTCGTATTTTGTACCAAATGCCACTCGGTACAGAGCAATGTTTAACACCTTCTACTGTTTGCCATCTACTTTTCTTCCYAGATAAATTAAGTTGCCTAACCCTTCTGTTTGCCTCCTTCAACAAAATTGTTTAAGGTGGCCAGATGCCTGCTGTCCACCTCCTGCCACATGAAGGATGCAAGCCAAGAAGCAAGTCAAGGATCAGTAGTCCAGTCACTCGTAACGCACCACAAACCAGAGACTACGCTACAACAAACAGCAGGCTTCAATATGCAAGCTGATCCACTTAAAAACATCTTTGTTCACCATCACCCCCAATACGTCAAGGCACAGTTGTTGCTGTAGCTCCTGTCAGATGAGGTTATGGTGCTGCTGCAGGGTCCCTACCAGCCAGCTGAACTCCTGGGCAGCTGCTGGGAGAAGAAACTTGTTCAAATACAAAGCRAGACAAATGTTTCTTCAGCTTTGCTACTTAATGCTGTGAAATACACAGATTTGTACATATATAGAAATATTTATATATAAACAAACTTTGTGCATGTTTCCTATTACTCCTACTACAAGGTGCTGTCCACACAACAGTCTCTACCAACAGACATGAGACGAGAGGTGCCATCACTTAAAYTGGTTTGAGCAATACGCTGCTCGTAAGCACTTGTACAATGCCTGCTCTTGCAAGAGGAACCCACCCATGACAGCACCACCACAGAGGTCCACACCGGCGGGGATCACCCCGCGTGGGAGGACTGGTCCAACCCGCTGCACAGCCTGGCTTCTCCAGCTCCTTCTGCGAGGCTCAGCTCCACCCCGCCCAGACAGGTATGCATCCGACAGGTGAAAACAGCCCGCATCTAGCTCCTCCCGAGACACCCGGACAGAGAACAGACCAGTGGACGTCTGTTCCCGAAACACTGACAGCGAACACAAACGAGACTTACATACTCTTGCCTGTATGTGGCTATAAGTTTGGGCAGGAGCTGCAGTGAGGGCAAGACCTACCAAGCACCGCGCGCTGCCGGCTGACAAACAAACACCAGGTATCACATGGAGTAAGACATGAGTACAGCTTCCCTTCACGGCATTTCTACTTCTGCTCCTGATAGGAACAGACTTGTCCACTGTGTGACAGTCTTGGTCATATAATACACCCGTGTACTTTAAAAACTCATCYTGGATACAAGCTGCTGTCCTAACAGCCTTACTCTCGGTTTCTGAACTCAGCCACGTGCACACTTCATTTCTTCAGTGCTCTAATATCTGTGAAACTCATAGCAGAAAACAGTTAACATGATACGGGATCAGCTCTGCTAAAAATCAACATCCTGGACCTCCCAACAGATCAGTCACGTGCACCAGGAATGGTGGCAAATAACGGCTTTAAATCTTTAAATCTCTAAAAGACGTTATTTCAAACCTGTGCAGATTTTTTGGAGGGGAGTAGAAAACAAGGAGTAGGAAATCCTGACAACAGACAGCTTCCCTTATCTCCCTTAGTAGAAGGATGACAACTTTGTGACATGATGAGTATGTTCCTGCAACACATGCAAAATAGCTCCTCTCCTAAAAGCAGATTAAGCCTGCAGGCACCCCGCGTATTTTGTCAGATGCCATCTTGAGAAGCTTGACAGTCCTTCAGGATAACGTCCTGGCATCCAGAAGCCCTACATATACCTTCAGTTCTACAATTGGCTATGAATATGCTGTATTTGATTACTTTCAAATTACACTAAGGTATTAGAGAATAAAAAAGTACTTTGTGAAAGTACAGCTGAGGTTGCCAAGCATGCAAAGTAGCACAGGCTGGTTTAGTAGAACTGAACAAAACCACAAAAGCACAGGTCACCTCGACTGTTCCAACAGAAGCCAAAGACCCAAAACAAGCCCCTTCACTGACTTTCACTCCACCAACCAGCAAATCTCCCCACTATTTTGGGGCCAGTCCAACGTCCATTCTCRTTTGACAAGAGTAGGAACACGACTGGGTTTTCATGTAACACAAAGGACAATGTTTGCTCTGCAGAATCAAGCACAACACAAACATCATCTGAAACATCCCAGCTTTATGCCAGATCATAAAATGATGAGCAACACATTGCTAGTATATTTAGTCTGGTTAATTTTGTGCTAATGGTTTAAGAAGATATAAAGTTTTCTTACTCAGAAAGATAAAACTGTTAATAGGCTGTGTTTATATAGTGACAGATGCTGGGAAAGTGTCAGACAACGATAGGACATTCTTCATTGAGGATTTTGTGCCTCATGGAGAATTACTGGCAAAACCAGAGATTTTATAACCATTCTACAAACCCAAGTRAAGTATTGTAATTTACATACTGTTCCCCACTATAGCTTTCTCTGAGAATAGCTAGAGTTTATCTACATTTCATGCTTATGTACTTTAAAAACAAGCTGCTCAGACACCAAACATTGCAAGCACCATCGTAAAAGATCTTGTGATCAGGAGCATTTATCAGGACTGTTGGGTAACCCCACCCTCCTGTTCAGTGTACCAGAGCTGCACTCCCAGCCCTCACTCTGTTTTATAAACCCTTTCCTTGATTAATTTCTCACTTGTATATACAGATCAAGGCTCCCACTTTTACAAAAGCACGGTGCATAATCTTTTAGCTTGCAGAACGGAGCAGGGATCCCCCGGCGAGACCTGGCAGACGTCTCGCACCCGGGTGCGGGCTGCAGCACCGCTACCTGCTGCTGAACCTCCCCAGTTCTGCGGGTCCTCAGCCAAGCACCGACCACACTCAGACCTGCTACGGTCGGAAGCCTGGCACACCGATCCCTGCCTAGGAACAGGAATAGAAACATGCTCGTTTTAAAATTTGCCTTGTTTAAAGTGAAAATGGATTTGTGGTATTTTTTAGAAACGTTTCCCACTCCTGTGAACCAAGAGCAGCCGAGGAAGATATTTATATTTTCCCCTCTCCTGGGTAAGGCCAATGCAAGGACAAAGCTTCCCATGGCCACAGTGCCCACCCGTACCTACCTGAAGACTGACTGGTAGAAAYGCCTGTTGCAGTAGCCTAAAAGGAGCACGGACAGATACACAGCCCCAGCAACAAACGCAGGGCCGTGCATAAAGCTGCTGTGCAGACAGTCCAGCATAAATATTTWGCACAGGGCAATTAACACCAAAGTGATAAATGAGTTTCTGCAGTGAAGAAAATCTTACACAAGAGATTGCAATTTCTTGCAGCTAGAAGCACTAAGGAATGTAAAACAAGGTATTCAGTGCCTCAAGTTAGATGATCACAACTTCCTGCAATTTATTTTCATCTGTGTTTCCTTGCTTAACTATCTTTAATGTGAAGTCCTTGTTTATAACTAGAAGATTTTATTACGCTGAAAAGATAAGAAAATACCAAGTTAATTYAGGGCACTCGCATTCATTTTATCCTGCAAGTTTTGGCAATTCATTTCCCATACCCTCCCCCCACAGAAGAGGATTTGCACTTTACACTCAGGATTCTCCTTGTTGCAATTAGCAGCACGGCCGTTTCACAGTGCCCCTTTCACGGATGCTCCCAGGCACCCGCATCCGGACACAAACGCAACTCGGAGAAGGATGCGCTCTGCCACGTTCCCGCACGCCTGCCCTCCGCACGGGGTGGCGGAGACTGCTAGGATCTGGTGCAGACCTTTCTAATAGGTATTTGTCTCAGCTAGAAAAACAGATCACTAAATGATCATTTCTCTGCATCTAATTTCATAAGAATGTTAATAAAAATGCATTTTCTTTCCGAGAAATACTTAAAATCATGTTTAAGACCATCACAGTTAAGTCGGTTTTCCATCTCTCAGGACTGGTTTCCCAATTTTCAGCTATTTGTGGAGGAGCACACCACATCAATACCCACAGCTCAGAGGTCACAAGGAATTTCTAGCGTTGGGGTCCATCTGGAGGCAAGAGAGAGCCACGCCGACCGCTGCACAGGGGCCAAGGGGCTCACCCAACCCGGCAAGGGGGAAGAGCCACCAACTCCTGCCTGAAATGCAGGACCAGCAACAGTCCCAGCACAAAATGGGGCTGCAGATTTTCCATAGGTTGCTATCATACTTGACATGCTTTACAGAGCGGTGGTATCTGACGGAGGTATAGATCCGAGGGGGTGATTCTGTTCTGATCTACAGCTACTTTATCTCTACTCTCYTATTTAGGCATCGATTTCTGAAAACTGATGAGCAGTTGTGATGCTTTTTTCCTGCAAAACAGTCTTTACCATCTGCATAAATAACTACTGAAATCTTATGTACCTGCCAGAGTAATAAATTTTTATTAACTTTTCACTGAAGTCAAAGCTATAAATACTTATTCTGAAGGGMATGACATTGGCTCTTTTACTCAAAAAAAAAAATCTGTTTCCAGAATTTGAAATAAATATGAAARAGAGACAGTAGGCTATAAATATGTTCTCTAGCATTATACACATGCAAGAAACAGATGTGCGTTCAAAAACGAAGTGTAACACGGCCCATCTTTGCTCTTCATGAAGACTGCTATCACATTAGGCAGCCGTGGAGGAGGCAGTCCTCAGGACCCACACCCCTAATTATGCCTTCACTGCTTCCAAGACAGTAATTACATAGGCAGGCAATGTAATTTAATACCCAGCTTTAATTGCTGTGGAACTGCTTCAGCAGGACCTGTAACCATATATTAAGTCTAAAGCATTTATTCTCTAACGTAGCCAGACATACTTCACTCACGACCCAGAACCTGTTGCTAGAGAGGTCACCAGCACATTTTTCTAGAAACAGCTGATCTAAGTTTTCTAAGAGTGCGACAATTTCCTTATCTTAGAGTAAAAAGCTGTACAAGATTACAAGATTGCTGGACCAGACTCTCACAGCAGCTTCTGCAAAGTGCCTGATATTGAGAGGCTCGAAACAAATAAGGACTGATGCTTTTTCTCACCGTGTTGTGGCTGTGTATTTCTTATGGAAATATCTGTCTTTATACAGAATCAAGCACAGAAAGATCCTGACAACAATCTCCACATGTTACAAATTACTTAAGCACAGCTGGTAAGTCGGTGCGTTGCAGGCGGTGAGCACGGGGCAAGGCGCAGCTCTTGCAGGATCACTCTGCGTGGCGTTCCTCTTGCACGGAGCTGAAGGAAATCACCCTGTATAAAAACCTCCCCAGCTCCTAGGCACCGGACTCGCAACAAAGGAGGCCAGGAACAGGTACAGGAAAATGACAGGCAGTGTCCCCGATCAGCGCTCACTGTCCCACGAGCAGCCTTCCTCCGGGGCAGTGACATCCCGCTGAGGTCGCTCAGCAACCCCCGGAGCATCCTGCCTTCGGGTGGGGGTTAATTTACTCTTGAAATATCCCTATTACACATAAAAACACAGTACCAGTTCAAATCACTGGCTGTTTTAGGAGAGTTTTTTTTCCTTGCCCCCCGCCCCCCCCCTTTCCCCCCCACTCTTTTTCTTCTTTTTTTAGCTCAAATCTCCGATAGGTTGCACATGAGGAAAAGACAGTAGCTGCTGAACCATTTTACAAGAACAGACTGACAGATTACCCTCCCAAACTGCTAAACAGCCACGGATCAGATAAACTGATGCGAGAAGAGAAAGTTGTTGGTAGACTTAGCACTTGCTATTAAAAAAAAAAAAAGTTTAACATTTAAGATAACCTTCACTTAATGAATCAATGTAGACCCAATGGCAGCAAAAATATTTGATCATTACATGGRAAGTTAGTTTTCACAAGACAACAGAAAGAACCTGCCAGTAAACACTCAGTATTTTAGACAACCTTCACAACCCGTACCTTATCCTTCACAGGCACAGTGTGTTTCAGCTTGTAAGTCCAATGTGCATGATGAACTGCATGCACTTAAAATATCCTCTAAAAAAATAACAGCAGATAAAAAAATAACACTTAGTTGTGCTTTATTTGAATTTTAGCAAAGTTTTTGGCAGATTACATAAAGAAGTATGGACTAGGGAAAAAGCATTTATATATATTATTACAATTAAATTAAAGGTAATACATTTAAAACTAACTGGGTGACTCCTGCCATCCATTAGGAGATGGTGAGCAGGCTCAGAATTATCTTCTCCATATGACATTTTGATATATTCATTGCCTTTTTTATCAGCTATGACTGGGACGACGGAGCCAATTTTTATTCATAAAGATTTCACCACAGAGCTCTGATCAGTTAAAACTGATATAAATAGTTTATGACCTCTTTTCCATTGGCAAAGTAAAATAAAAAGTTTCAGGTGTTAATAAGCATTAGCCTCTAATCTCTGCAGTTCCTTTTTACACAGAAATTCTCTCAAAGAAAACATAAGCTTCCACAGAGGACAGCAAGTCCAGTAAAACAGCAGCTGAGTCAAAAGCAGTTAGATCTGGACTGACTGCTTCAATTACTTGAATGTAAAAACATGTATAAAAGTACGTTTGATGAACATTTTACAGACTTTTTAAAAACCTCAAACTTTTAAATACATAAAAAGCCATTCCTTCCTCTGTTTTGTTGGGGKTTTTTTGTTTGGTTGGGGTTTTTTGGGGTGTTTTTTTTTTGGGGGGTGGTTTTGGGGKTTTTTTTTGCTTATTATTTACAGTCTTCAATTGATGAACTGCAAAATACTGTTTTTAATGTCATATTTATTTGAATTTCTGTGATAGTCCCCCCTAAAAGTTCCAGCACAAGCTTTACACTTGCTGTTCGACCATGGTGAATAACAAGCCAACAGTTCCATTATTATGCCTACCAGGGCAGCACCCAGCCCTCCAACACAGCTGGTAAGCAGGAGCTTGTGTTATGGTTCAGTCACTGCTGCTTCTGACTAATGAACACTCGCAGGTGAACAGAGTCGAGTCATTTAGCCAGACAATCCTCTTCCGTCAGCACTCACAGTCTGAAARGCATGACTGCTCACCCGAATAATTTCATTTTGTGCTCAAGAAATGCTATCTGGAAGAATTTAATTTTATGTATTTTTAAAGTATTTCAACCTGTATATAAGCACATTATTATCAACACAACTGTTGTAAGGCTTAAGATTTTCCTTGCAATATTTACAGCACTTTGTTAGTGAAATAAGAAAAATGTTCACTGTGATAAGAAGTTAGCAGGATAATAAATATATAATTTTACTACATAGCACTGCATTCAGAGAGGAAATATTGACTATGAACATGTCAGTGATTTCGTTAAAAATCAACAGCCCTCCTGCAAATAAGTACTGCTTACACACTTGTAGGACAAGTAGTGTTAATGGGATATTTATGCATMCAGCAATTCTATTGAATTAATGCTTTTAAGCATCACTAGTAGACAAGTATAGATTAGTAGATAAAAAACAAGGAAGAGCTTAAGACTTCTTTTTCTACATACTTGCAAGTCTAAATTTTGCTAGCAAAAACACGTTTCAACTTGCAAAGAGCAGTTACTTCAAAGAGCACTGGGAACAACTGGGAATGTAATTCAAGAGTTTCACTGAATTCAAAACCACACTTGTACCAAGGTCCCCGCGTTTGTGAACCCAAGGACACTGTCCCAACTGGTGGCTCACAATGCGTGCGCTTCCTGCCTATCCAGCTCCTGCCTCTGCAAAAATCTGCTAAAAATCACACCGATACCTAAAATAGAAAGGCTTCTCATCCAGAGGAAGACACATGGGTTAATAGCTCTGATTACTCCAATTGAGGGGGRAAAAATAACTTAATCTCACATCTAATTCTTACATTCTCTCTGGCAAATGAGAGCAGAAATGGCAGCAGCAGAGATACCACTGCAAAAAGACACCAGCTGTATGGGATTAAAAACTTCCACTGCAGCCTCAAGAATAATGCACACCAAATGACAGCCACGCCAAAATAAATAGTRCAAGATAGCTGCAGAGCAGCTTCCCAAATGGGGGTCTCTTGGCCCCTCTAGCAGAAAGCCCAGAGATGATTGAGATAATCAACTTAATACTGGGTGACTGTCTTGCACATTATATTGTGTATCCATCTATAATTTTCTCAACAAAAAGAAGTGTCATTATTTTTGCTGCTTCTGAAAATACCATTCCATCTTCCTGGCACTTGCCTCAGCAGCAAGTTTAATCACGAACAACATCCTCACCGTCCTTGAAATGGGATAAACAAGAGGCAGCAGAAGAAATGGGATAAACAAGAGGCATAATAACAGTAGGTGGAAGAAGTAATTTGCTGCCGTGCCTGCAGTAGAGTAGCTTTATCTTAGGCAGCAACTGCTCATCTCTCATTCTATTGAGAATTAGCAAACTGCCTACAATATCTCAAAAAAATTCCTAAGAAGCAAAAAGGTAATTTAAGGCAATTCACAAAATATCCTCCAATGCTACAAGCAGATAAAAAAAAAGGTAGATATAAATCCCTCTACAATCTTACCAAGCTTCTTTCACACCATTGAGTTTAGCCTTGAATAAGTATCTTTCTGCAGGGGTTTGCTACCTCAAGAAACTGTTAACCAGCTGAAGAATGTTCGTGTTGGTTCAGACTAAACCCAATATAAAATCATCCAGGCAATATCTTGCCACAACAGATCTGCAGCATATACCAAGGAATGCTCGTCCCTGACCTGGTGAGTCTTACAAGATGCAGAAGCTGGTGACTCTTAATTCAGGGCCGTAGAGGTCTGATCTTTACAGGGTGTTTTCAAAACCTTTCAGGGTATTTCCAAAGCCATGTAACTACTCTAGGTGTAACAGTTAGAGAGCACCTTGTCCTGCAAGCTTCTGCCTGAGCATTTTTTTTTGGGTGCTATTTCCAGTTATGGAAATACTTCTTACCCTTCCTTTGCTCCAGCACAGGCTTGCCCACATCCTGCACGTTAGTGAGATTTCTCTACAAGAAAAGTAAAGCCTTTCAGAGACAGTAACATACAGGCCTCGTACAAGGGACTGAAGAGGAAGAAAGAAAGCATGGCCACTAAGCTGATACATAAGCATATTCCTAACTGGTTGCCCATTAAATATCCGGCTACATTGAGCCAAGTTGATGGCACAGCACGAAACRTCAGAGGTCCAGGAAGTCAGGTTTGATTTTAAGCATCACGGTGTGAAAGTGGTTGGGAGACAGAGGTACCGAAGCATGGTTAAAAATAAATTCACATCAACTCCAAGGCTAATATAGTGCGAAGCAGCATGATTTCCTTTCCCATGAGGATCACCTGCTGAGTTCTATGATGTCTAGAGGATATACACAGGCCTAAAAGTTACTTTATGCTGAATGTCTGAAACCATTATCACACGTTTCTCCCCAATACCAGGGCTTAATGTCTCCAGCATGGTTCCCAGAGAGCAGCTCACAAGAGCTGGCAGCAGCCTCCTGTGCCCTTCTTTCAGGAGATGCTGCGCTTTCAGCAGGGACTCATGAGCAGAGTTCAGTCTTCATCCTCCGCTTATCTTTCTGTGTCTGTCTACTAAACATATAATATACTTCCCAAACCCTCTCCTCAAAGGAAGGCAACTATTCCCAGCTCAGAGATGAAGTGACTGATTAAAACTACTCCAATCAAGCATCTAAACACAGGCAGAGAATACAAGAAGGTTTCTGTCCTATCTACATTTAAAACAACAAGATTACAATATCCTCTTGAGCAAAGTAGCACCAGAACATTTAATGTATTGTGCAAGAGATTAAACTAAAAAATAAGCATTCCTGGTCTAAAAATCAAAAAAAAAAAAAAGGAAAAAAAAAAAAAAAAAAAAAAAAAAAAAGGCCAAAAAAAAAAAAAAAAAAAAGCATCCTGTACAACAGCAATCAAAGCTCTGATACATGCATTACCCAAACAATACAGTAACCACCACCTTCATGCCGTTACCGACTGCAGTGCTGCTCAGTGCTCTGATCAGCACCAACTCGACCTTTGCACCAGCTTGTTCCACATCCCATAGCCAAGACGTAAGGCAGCTACACTTGAAGTGTAACGCGCTTCCTTGTCACGCTGCCTTATTACAAATTAGTCACAAGCAGTCATTTTCATATGGAGTGCAGAAAGTGTGTTTCCGAAGGTCAGAATCCATGATTACAATGCTATTTATTYCTGAAACAGCAAGTAATTTGCTCAGGTTGAAAGTTACAGACGGAAACGTATTGCACTTGTGGATGCAGAACCGGCAAGCTGAGTAACCTCCGCCTGGCCTGGCCTTCTTCAGGCAACAGAGGCGGGTAGTCCAGAAAGCAAGCAAGCCTTCAGCCTTGGAAGCTGATTCCTCTGCCCCTTGAACACCAAGGCAATGATCCTCTGGTCAATAATCCTCTGTAAAATAATATCTAGGYGAGTCTGGGACAGTTTTGTCCAAAAAAAGGAAAAAAATGTCGACTACAGTAAGATTTGAAGCCCAAATGCAAAAACCAGGAAAGACAGATCCCAATTACAGAGAAGTAGCCAACGGGTTTGTTCCACCCAGGAGCTGGAATGAGCCTAAGAAACACCGGACCAGCCAAGATCATCTAGACCTAATGCTTCCAACTATTACGTTAAATCTGATCCACCCTCTGGAAGCAAAGCATATACCACATTGCCCAATTTTCAGTGTTTCACTTCTTGCAGTCCTGCATGTCACTGGATGATGGCAGGGGATTGCAAGGCATCTCCAAAACTGATTTACCCAAAACACACTTCTTTCCAAATAAAACTAGATATATTCTAAGGCTGCTGGGGTAAATTATCCTTCCTTACCCTTTTAAGCTGCCCAATAACTTTGCTGTTAAAAATCTGCACCCTATTTCACATCAGAATTTTATATGTATATAAAAGTAGATAATTATTCAGAATTCAACAAATGTTTAAACTTTTAGGATGAGAAAAGTATGTTCCTTAAGGACTCCTTGGGATTCTCACAACCTGCAAATACTCTATATGGGTTTTCCTCTTTATTTTGTGATTGCTGAAGATACCTTGTTAAAGAGAATTCTAGTGAAAAACTATCATCTTCCTCTGAATCCCGGCCAGAAGTGCATSAGGTAGAGGCTCAGCTTTACAAGAATAGAAGTAGCTCTTCTTAAGTATCTCAAAATGTTCTTTTCTCACAGGGAAAAAAACAAAACAACCTAATTCCTTATGCTTAACAGTATTTTTGTGATTAAGTCACAAAACTCAGAAGATCCTACCCTTAAGTAGCCCATTTCCAGACCTTCTCTTCCTGGGGAATAAAACAAGTGGCTGCCTGGGTAATCTATCATGCATTTTCCAGCTTTGGGCAATTATTATGAGAGTGTTGCCAAGTCTAAGAATTTTGTTGAGGCTGTCATAATATTTAGCATTTCTCTTAACATCTCATCTGGTGAAGTTATGCTATTTTGAGATGTGAAAAATTACTTTTTTCATGAATGCTCAGATTCCAACACTAACGGCTGAGGGAAAAAAGTTGAAAATGCAGGCCTTCAGAAACYCAAAAGTTATAAAGCAAATAAAACAAACCATATTTATTTAAAAAAAAAAAAAAGTTTGTACTTATTCAATCAACCCCTAAACACTTAACTGGCAACACTGCAGTACGTCTCTCGAGGCCAGAACTGAATTTCATTTCTTTAATGGCAATCCCAAACTCTTGGGGAGTGATCAGCTCCAGGAGCCAAGTTCAGCAATAAGCATTGTTACGGCAGCCCTCCCATCCCAAGCCGGCAGTGCTGCCAGGGAAGCACTCACCAGAAGAGGCTTTCTGCCACTCAGGTTCCTCCCAGGACATTGCACGTGATGAGCGCGCCATGGGGATGCTGTCAAGACATTCTATTAAGGTACCACCTTCAGGGGAGATGCAATGACTGTGCACAGTTCCTAGGTAGCCCATTACAAAGTTTGCTTTGTATCAACTTGTTTTATTTCATAACTAACAAAAATCACCTGCAAGTTTCTGAATATCATCGGTTGATGTTCCTGTCACCCTGGCATTTATGCTTCTTTTCAGTTCCACTATATCTGAGGAACCTCTGTGCAGTCACCTGGAAGTAAACATGACATCCTTAAACCTGAATAAGCTCCTGCCAAGCCATGAAGAGCACATGCAATATGGACGTTTGGTAACACTGAACACACCACCACATTAGTGAAACAGCCAGCATGGCTGATCACAGCCTTATCAGAAAGGGGGACTCCAAAGACAGGTTTTACAGTGAAAGACGTTGCAAGTCTTTGCATGCATGGAGTAACCTGGCAGCAGGTATCCAAACAAGCTCAAGATGCAGCTACATGGGCCAAATTCATAAACGGTCACTATCAGGTTCGCCTCAAGGGGTTTGTGCCAGCRGGATGGTGACCACATTACCAAGTCTCTTGGTTTACCTTGTGCCTAAACCAACCCTYGATTTCAACACGTCAGACCTACTGGATGGGAGAGACCTGTTAATCTTGCGTTCCATTTCGAAGCAACTGCTGTCTGAAAAGTGGTTGCAGTGGAAGGTGGTACTACCTGGTTATCAATCCAGATACAATCCTGCAAGCTGCAATAGCACAGTCCAGGATGGACTATCAGTTGTACTGATACACTTGCTGACTTGGCTGCCCTCACCTGGGGGAAAGTAAGGAGCTGGGGAAACAGCTGAGTGCTGGAGCATAGGCTGGTGCAGAAGCTCRTAAATGGAAAGGGAGCAGTCATGAAAGTCTGTACTGAGCTCAGCCCTCGCTTGCTGCACACAAGGATAAATATGCACMCCCCAGTGTGTGCAAGAGAGATGGCTATGCTGGTTATCTGGACACCACCAACCCCAAACTTCCATGGTTCGCTGGCAATCAGTTGCGAGTTACAAGACAACAGCTGTCTGTATAATTACCCTACACTTGTATTAGCCCCTATAAAAATGGTTCTTGGCAACACTTCATTTAAACAATGAAACTGGAGGAAGCCATAGAAAACCCTTCCCAACTGGGCTTCCAACTGCAAGAACATTACAGTTCTTTGCCGTAGCCAGGCACTGAGCTTCACCAAGGGGAAAATTCTGTTCTACCGTGGCCACAGTGACCTTCCGCTGGTGGGAACATTTCACTGCCCTCGGTACTGGCGACTGGGAAGGTCCATAGTGYCCCCAGGTTCCTCACCTGCAACCTGGCCACATCCGTGCGAGCAGACGTGCCTGCATCTGCCAACATCTTCAGCAACTGTAACACCACTTCTGCTCAAAGACTCAACCAGGACGATTACAAGCAGAACTGACCTCCTTATCATCAGCTATGTSCCGTGGCCTTGGGTTGTCTGAGGGAAAGGCAAAGGTCTAACCACATCTGATGCGTGGCCTAGTTAGGGTTCTCCAACTGCATCCTTTTTGTTTCAGGCACTTCATGCCAGGAGTTCCAGTTTGCTGGACTCCTGGCTGCAAACTTCACGGAAAGCATGTTAAAGCACGTGAGCTGCTCCAACTTTTAGTTTTGCAAAAATCATCCATTTTTAAGTGGCATGAGTAAACGGCAAGATTTTACTTTACACCCCACTCCCCCCACACACACTCTCCTTCAGAGCCTGCTGGCTGCAGAAGGTCAGGCCACATCCTCCCCACTCATACCACATCCCATGCAAAGTCTCTGGAACAAGGAGCACGTACTACCCCAGAAAACAGAAAGGGCAATGTTAAAAACTTTGTTTTTTTCCCCAACAGATGGGGATTTCACAGGGGAGAGCAAAAAGCTGCCAAAATCATCACAGTGGTCTTTTCCCAGCTAGACTCGGCCAGTGCCAGCAGTGCATCCCCCAGCCTGCTGCTGCTCCCAGCGATCACAAGAGCCCAGGAGCAATGCAGAGCACCGCGTGCAGGCAGGAGAGGCTGGGCCACCAGAAAAGGAGACACAGGGGCACACGGACATGCACAGCTGTGGCAGACCTTCTGCAAGGGTTGACCACTCAGTCCAGTAGTACGGGCAACACAGGAGCTTAGAGGTAGTGATACCCTCCTAAAGTAGGGCATTCATGAATGCCAAAGAGCAACTGCAAAACAGTTTGGACAACAAAAAAAAAAAATCCTTTTCCTGGGCAGCACTGGCTGCAGACTCCTCTTGATGTGACACCATCCCTCCCTTCTCTGTGTTAAATTAATCACCTGGTCAGCAACAACGCGTGGCGATGTCCTTCACCATCACTTCAGGCACGGAAGCACCAAGATTTGCAGGGAAGGAGTAGTGACCGCTTTAAATTCCAAGTCCCAGTACAGCACCTTTCCTAYGCTGACCTGTCCACCGAGCAGCATTGCAGACTGCACCGCGGAGCGTACCTGAGCACACAGCGCCTGGCCATCCCCAGCGTCCCAGGCGGTCCAGCTGGGATCCTGCTGCATGGCCTAGATGATGTCCAAGTATGAGCACGTGGTTCTTACCTGAATCCAGTCAGAACAGGCTCCATGTCCTCCAATYGAAGGCAAAACCCAGTGTAAACCTTGGCAGCAGGGAATATTCCCACCTCCCACCATGCGCTTCAGCTGTGCTGCTAAAGGAGAAGAAAGTATCTGGAGACAGCCACCGCACGTGGCCAAAGGGCAAGGAGGGACTGACAGAGGCCTGAAGGATACAAGCRCGAAGCCCCACAACACCCCGGTCCAGAAAAACATTACACAGCTCAGCACAAATTCTGCCAGCGAGAAACAACCTGGCAGTTTTCTGAACAAGTCTGAGAAAGCAGAAGAGGGTTAAACCAAATTAGCAATTTGCATCACCTGCAAATTACAGTTTTGAAATAGCACTAGGARCCCGTAAGCAGGATTCAGTAACTAGGGCTGGAGCTTAATGAGATAYTAGAATCCAACATCTAATACATTTGGAGAGAAAAAGTAATGAAAACAAAGTCAGTGGCTGCAAACATGCCAGGTTTCCCTTCTGACAGGGCTTGACAGAGAACAGGAACAGAGGAAGGATGTATTGCATCAAATACAGTTACCAAACCTGGCAGAACCACAGGTTGTTCTTATTTATGCCACTTTTTAAAGTTTTTTTAAAAGGTGTTTGTGAATCCTCCCATCCCTCCTAAACTGTTCTATACTACAGAAATCTGCCTTAAAAAGCCTCTGTTAAACATACATAGGGTAGAATTTCAAACTAAAAGTTTCCTTATTTCTAGACACCTAATTATCACACTTTTCCCAAGCCAGGTGGTTAACGCTCAACTCATTAATCTCAGGGGAGAAGGAGGACTCAGGCCAGCACTGCTATCAGTACTCTTGCACCGAAGCTGTGGTTTATGGTTAAGCATCTGGAACTCAAAGATGCATTTTTACATTAGATTATGACTTAAAACACAGAAAAGGCAGACTGAAGTACTACAGGAAGGGCTGGATAATGTTTGCTGCAGGACTCCTGCTTCCCCTACATCATCTTATGATTCATGGAAACAAAACCAGGTTCATGTTATTTGATTCTGGGAGCAGAGATCACTTCCCTTGCCAAATGTCAAGTAGGACCTTCAAAACACATTCGCAAGCAATGCATTAATGCCTAAGACCTTACATACATGGTCACAGGTCATTTGAGTCTCTGCCCATATCTAGGCCTGAGGTTGCAGCTTTCTCTTCCTTGAGTTCCAGATCGTTGCAACGCTTTGAACCACTCAAATTTCTAAATAAAAATGTCCATGCCATCATGCAGGCATGCTTCCATTTTTTAATCAATGATCAGCTGGCACCCTTGCTGGGAGATGACATGTCACCCTCAGATTTTATCACAATTAATACCTCTAAGATGACCAAGCAGGGGGACTGTTGCTAGGAGAGGCAGAATTGCCCTCCTCCTTCCAGTCACATTCCCRACTCCCTCTCCTGCCAGCTCTAGCACTGGTGCAGTTAAGTGCGGAAAAGTTGTTTGTTTGTTTGTTTTTTTCCCTTAAGAGTTAGATTTTGGCTGGATCAGCAAACTAATCCAACTCATGCACTGCCCACACAAACGCTAACACCAGCACAAGAGAAACAGGCAGGGCAAGGCACTACGGCTCCCGACAGCCGCCCACCCGGGCCCAGGCGGTACCAGCTCCACAGCCACACCAGCACGCACCAGCTGTACGCTTCAGCCAGGTTAACTGAGCCGCCACTGAAAGGGGCAGTTCCGACTCCTCTCCGGTGCCAGACACGGTAACCCTCCAGCAACAGGCAAATCAGTTCAGCAGACTGACATGACGAAAAGGCAGGGGGATGGTAAACAGTTAATCTTCCATCAGATCAGCCAGCTGAACTGACTTACTTGTGGCAGCACTGCGATCTATTGCGAGCCGGAGGTGGGCATAAAATTACGCCTTTTAGCTTCAGCCTACACCCAGTTTTCTTGTTTGTTGGGTTTTTTTTATGTGTGGGGTGGAGCATAGGAGTGTTCTCTTTCCAGGAAAAGCCTGAATTATACAGCAGGAATCTAGCAGTGGTTTTGCATCCATTTTGTACTCAGTCACCAGTGCTGAAAAATACAGCATTATAATTATTCACAGTGAAAGAGAAACTTTGACATCACAGAAGAAAAAATGCTAACTAACAGAAGTCAGAGTTGATATAAAATCCATGAAATGTCAGTCTCCTGCTAAATATTTTTACTGCATATTAGCACAATGTTAGCTTTTCACCCATTCCAATGTCTGTGGACCTAGTGTTCATTACAAAAAAGTAAAATCTAGTGGAAGGCAGGAACATAATTGCATTGATTCGTCCTGGATCTAAACTCTAGGGTGCACTACTACTAAAAGTAGCACCCTAGCAGAGCATCAGGTTTCTCTCCCTACTGTAATCTTCACATTGAGACATTAACTTGAGCTTTGGGTTTCCATCAGAAAAGATAATGCAGAAACAGATTCTGGAATTGTTATACCCAAAGTAGTCAGAGATCAAGGGATTAACCCGTTGATTTTTTTGTGTGTGTATGCTATTTCTCTGGCAGCTTGGCTTTGTGAGCTAGCTCTTGTAGGATCAGGCAACAGCCACAAGGAAAGGAGTAAAACTGGAGCAGCAGTGATTAAGATCAGCCTGAGCTGTCCTGAAACTGAATACTGAGCACCAGAACTTCATAACCCTTGACAAGATCTAGCAGTTTGGTTTGTTTCATGAAGTTTGAGTGCCTGGTAAAATATCCCAGATTGGATGCAACAACGCCTGTCGACAAACTGGAGCGGAATAAAAGGATGCAGCAGCAGCACAGTACTTCCAAACCGTGAAGCTCACAGCTGCGCACTTCTTTTGTTAAAGCAAAAGTTATTTTCAGGACAGATTTAAAATCCAGTAAGGTACTGGCTGACTGGTGTTCAGATCATGCTGCACTACTGCTACTTCCATTAACTTCACCAAGAGGAGTAAGTCCACTACTCACGACCTAGAGCAAAAGTGTTGAAGAGACTCTTGAGAAAAAAGAAAAAAAGATAAACACCAGAACACACACAGGTTTCAAAAGAACAGGCTGAACGTTTCCATGAGATAAAACAAAACAAAACACAAGCATAACCCAACTTCTTCCCAGAAGAGGGAATAATAACTTGCATCTTTTCAAGAAACCCTTCTAAAGATCACCAATCTTCTCCTCAGCAGTTTTTCATCCCATGGACAAAAAAATGACATGCACATTAAAGCCATAACTGCTGGTCTCCCCAACACCCTCTACAAGCAGCATAGCTGTCTTCGCACCAACCTAACACTTGGAGACTGTTGCCTTCTGCCTCCCCCAGGAATATTTTGATATTGTGGACTAATGAGAAGGAATTGGTAGAGTGAAGGCAAAAAAATAAAATAAAAAATTACTACTTATTAAAATGACTTGAGTTCCTTCAGAAGGCAYGGTGATCATAAAATTGTCACATCTGTGCAGCCAGAAAAGAACAGAAAGACCCTGAAAAAAGGAGCTTTTTACTAAAAGTCAACAGCCTCCCATGCCAAGAAACAACACAGACTAAGGAAATTTATACTAGTTAGTTACACATTTTAACTTCAGAATTTCATGAGGAGTTATACAGCCTGGATATCCTAAATGCAGATTATGAAAAATATACACGTAAAGTAAGTTCATAAATTAATAAAAACTTGCATGTGCTTGGGGCAGGCACAAGAACCAGAGGGCCTACAAGTTCCTGTGCTTTCGTTAGACTCCAGAAGTGCTGTAGGAATTAGTCAATGAGCCTTTAGAAACCCCGCTCACTTGGCACCCGAACAATCGCACAGTGTGCTGGAGAGCAGAGAACGTTTCCTTTTGTTACCCCAAGTGTGCCAGACGCCCATCTTTCCTCTGAGAAAACAAAAATATCATYCCAGGTTTTCCAAGGTGGCTTTAAGTTTTCAGGTAAGCTCCCTGCCACACTGCTGCAGACACGTATATTCTTCTGCTGGCTTTACCACAGTAGCTTCCATTAATGTCAGCATGACTGTCCAGCTGAGCGTTACACATATGCACCATCCACAGTACGCTTCTCTCTAAATAGCAGGGATACACAGAAATCCCCAGAGTAAAATGCTTAAGTCTTGGAGAACTAAGAAAGCTTAAGGATTCTTAAAGTTATGTTTTTCAAAAGTTGATCCAACACTTAAAAAAAAAAAAAAAAAATCCTAGTTGGTTAGCTTTTGTTCGGTTTTACTTAAAACATTCAACTATATCAAAGTATTTCCATTAAAAAGACAGAATTTCACATATAAAACCAACATTTTTATTTTCACTTAAATTACAGATTTAAGTGACTTTGCATCAAAATTACAATTTCTGGAGTATAAAACAGCCTGAAGTCAGAGAGGGAAAAATCCAAACAACTGCGTATAAAAAAAATGCAATTTGTTGGAGCTCAGCTGATGGCTGACCTCTTGAACCCAGAATAAATGAGCAGTCCCTTCATCTGTCCTGAGCACAACTCACTTCCCAGCAAGCTAGCAGATAACCAGCTGTCTTTCCTAGCAGCCCAATAACAAAAGTTGGCCTCTTAGTTTCAGAAGTTCTCTGGGAAAAAAAGAGATTTTGTTTTCCACCAGAAAACCATCCCTAGCCCTTCTCCTTTTCAAAGCTCCTTAATTACTCRTCAGGATCCTGTCCTTCTGCGAGACCTCAATTAGTCTGACCCAGAATCACCCTACTGAATGGGCAGGTTTTTCTCCTTCCTCCACCTCCAAAGAAATTTAATCCCTCCACTACCCAAAGTGCTCCAGAGCACACTGACGGGCAGCACGCACAGAAGGGCGTGGAGAGAGATGGCATTACAGTAGAACAAAACAAAGACCTGAACAACCAGTGGCAGAAAGGGGAGTTTAGGAGAAATTAAACAGAACCAGTGTAAGACAGAGGATGTAGAAACTACAGAAGAAGAGGAAGGCTAGAAAGAGATATATTTTAGTTCTCCTTTTAAGCTCATTACCAAACTAGGCCAAAAACTGCATGCAAAACTCAGATTTATTAAAACTGTTGCAATAAATTTTATTTAGAAACTTAGTTAAGCCTGAAGTCAGGTTCTGTTGAGGTCCTTCAGAAGACACCTGGGGCAGCGAGTGAGGCCTCTGCCACGCTGCCGCTGCCTSCAAACCCCACAAGCGCTCCTGAGCTTCCTCCATTCGCACTATCACTCAAACACCATGCAAGCGAGAAGCCCTGATGTAGCACACTGTTCTGAAGTTTGAAAGGAGGCTTAAAATGCTGACTGAAGGAGTGATATGAAGCACAAACTGTTATCGGTGATTACTGCAATTAACCCTTGCTACTTGGCCAACAGTTGTGTGTTAGCAGCTCTTGGTGCCTCAGATAGAGCCGCATCTCCTGCTTCGAACTCTGCCGTTCTGCTGTACCCCAGCACAAAAAGGGCAATGCCAACACACAAATCTAAATATGTTTTCCTGAAAATGCCGCTTTTAATGACCGTTGTAAAATAAGCAAGAAGTTCATCAGAGCACCAAAATACATAGCCTGACAACCTACCTCGTATCTTCAGGCTGACAGACCATTAATGCATATCAAGCACTGCTTGCAAATACATAGCTGGACCTCCCCAGGAAGGAAGAGTTCCACCTAGTGAACACCAATTTCTAATATCCATTTATAAGCCACCTACAGCTTTAGGACACCCTGACAACAATAAAAATATATTTAACCAAATCCTCAAACTAAGCAGGGTTTTGGTAAAGAGTTTTGTTTGTTAGAAGAAAAAACAACAACGTAGTAAAGCAAGGCCTTATCCACGGCGATGCACTGCTTTTCCAGCTACTCCTGTACGCAACCAGCAACACCCCAGCTTCTGCTTTACTATATTTTCCTAACCTCTCCCTGAACCGACACGCACACGGAACCTCGCACAGAAAAGCCGAGCAACGCCGTGACATCGCTATCACACGGGAGTGACGCGGCACCCACGTCAGACAGCTCCACGAGATGAAGGCTCCCTTCCCCGCCGGGGGAAGCCTGCCCCGGTACGAACCTCGCCGGGGAAGGGCGGCGGGCCCTGGAGAGAGGGCTGCCGCTGCTCCCAGGCAGCGCGCCATAAAATAAAGGCAGTAAGCTATAAAATACAGCTACACATATATGTCCGTGCTACACACGGAGCACAGCCAGCAGCCCAACCGGCCGCCCCCCCGCTCCCGGGCRGCCGGGCCCGGCCGACCTGTTGCCAGGGAAGGGGCGGCCCAGCCCGGCCCGGCCTCCCGCGGCCCGGCCGCTCACCGCGCTTGTTCTTGGTGCCGTGCTTGCGGGCGGCCGCCAGCTCCTGCTCGATCTTTTTCTCCAGGAACTCCTGCTTCTTGCTGAGCATCTCCTCCGTGTCGCGGAGCCGCTGGATCGCCTCCTGCGGGGACGGGCCCTTCCCGGCGCCCTTCCCGCCGGCGCCCGTCCCGAACAGCTTCCCCAGGAGCCCCGACATGGCTGCGCCGGGCCGGGCCGGGCCGCTGAGGCCGCGGTGTGAGGCGGGGGCGGCAAGGACGGCTGTGGAGCACCGGTACCCGTTCCCCTCACCCCGTGCTCCCCCCACAGACCGACCGCCGGACCGTCCGTCCGCACAGCCCGGGCCGCCGCCCGCTCGCAGCACTGCCCGCACCCCACCCGCCTCAGCCCGCCGCTCCGCTCCGCCCCCGCCCCGCCGCCCCCGCGCCGCATACGGCTCCCGGCGTGCCCCGCGGCGCCGCGCCGCGCCGGCAGGCGGTGTCCGCCCGCGAAGTCTGCTGGGAGATGTAGTCGCGGCCGGAGCGAGGCGCGGGGCACGACGGGAAGGGCGGGGAGGTGCGGTCTCCCGAGCAGAACCTGGAAGCGGCGTCACGGGGCGCGCTGACGTCAGGGGCCCGGTGACGTCGGCGGGACGGTGGCTGGGGGAGGAGGAGGAGCAGGCGCCATGGCAGGCCCGGCCCGGCCCGGCCCTCCGCGCCGCGGCTGCGCCCCCTCCGGCCCGAAGGCGGGAGCTGCGGAGGACGGGGCCCGRCCTCCTCGGGGCGGGGGGAGGCGCCGCCCTGGGCCGCGGCCCGCCGGGCCCTGGGCAGGGCCGGGAGGAGGTGGCGGGGGAGGCCGGCACCCCTGCCTKCCGCCCGGGGCGGGATCCCGGCCCACGGGGGCTTCGGGCCGGGTCTGGCGGGGACAGGCGGAGGGAGCGTGACTAGATGAGGAAGGCGGCGCTGAAACCGCGACTGAGGGCTGGAGCGGGGCTCGGGCAGGCGGCTTGGGAGAAGCGGGGCACGCAGGGCCGCGGTTGAAGAAATTAAGGCGGGGGCCCGCCCTCCGCAGCCATGGCGCCGCCGGAGCGGGGAGCGGAGCCGCCCGKCCCCGCCGGCAGCGGGGCTGGGTGCGGATGCCGGAACGTCGCCGCCTCCTCCAGTGCGGGCGCACGCGGCAGGKGACGGCACACGGCGGTGGGTTACGGCCCTTAACGTATCCCTCAACCTCTGCCACTTGCTGAGGTGTGGAGATAACGTGGTGAAAATTCTTTTTTTAAACTTCCCTTTCTCAACCTGCCACCTTCACAAAATTAAGTATTTAAATCCAGAGTCGTGGTTGCTTAATTGGTGGTGACTAATTGTGAGCTCCTGMTTTCCTGGGCACTTGAGTCACATGTTCCGATTTGTGGAGGCAGCGTGGACATAATTCCATGCTATATGACCACAATACCTAYGTACAGAGTCCAAAGCCCAACGATGAAATTGAGTCTTAAGTGCCTCGGGCTGGTACCAACACTTACTGGGTACTTTTGACTTTTGTTTGTGCTTGGCCTCTATCATCTGTAAAAGTAATAAACACTCTCCACTCACAGTGGTGGTGTGAAAACAAGTTAATTAATAACAGACTAGCACAATAGTAGTGTTTACCACTGGAAATCACCCAAGAAAATTAATCATTGCCTTTGAGCAGGGTTGGACTAGTTAGTGCTCTGTAAAACAGGCTGGGATATACTCTACCACATGGCAGAGGAAAAATGAACCAAACAACTGCTTCTTGGGCAAGAGAGCCTTTTCATGCCCTCAGTCAGTGGGAAGAGGCACTGCACCGGCTAATATCATTAAAGTCGGCCTCCTTATGTACAAGGTGGGAGTTCAGCAACAAAGCTGAGTAATGGATCCTGCCTCATTCTACCTTGTTAACATTGTAACGGCAGATACGGAAGAAAGGCAAAAAAATACAGAAGAAAAATCCACGGAGGCTTATAGAAACTACTCCCAGATCAGGAAAGTCCCCCACAGCTGATAACATCGGAGGCTGGAAGAGTACAAGGGGAGGAAGAACTTTCACCTGCCCTTTTCTTACTCTCACATAAGTACCTGCTGTCAGAAGCAGAAGCTGAGCACCACAGACCTTTGTTCCGATCCAGTATTGGCTCCAGTTCTCCCAGGGATGGCTCTGGCCCTGGGGTGCTCCAGGAACTTCCAGAAAATGCCAAGTTGCTTCTGACAGTGGTTCTGTAAAGAAAACTATTCTACCCAGGACACAGGATGGAACCAGTCCTGTGGACAGGTGCTGGGACAAAATCGGTGCCCTGAGCAGCTTAGATCCACCTCGGCCCACGCTGCAGCTGAGCAGTGGGCAGGCCCCTGCTACAGAAACAAGTGGGGTAAAATTCTGGGTAGAATTCCTCCCTTTTGGCCAGCAGGAAGTTTCTGAAGTTTGTGGCCTGCTGCGATGAGGCACCTTCCCTGCACAACTGGTCCCTGCGTCCTGAACAGTACTGAGGACTGCACGGAACACAATGTCTCAGCGACAGCATTTAGTCTTCTAATTAAATTCTCTTTCCCATGACATTGCMTTCCATGGCAAAATTTAATCTGCAGGCAGTATGGCTACAGAGGAGAGGGGCTTTTTTGTTGTTGTTTTAAATAGCCGCATTTTTTTTTCCTTTCCACGGAAAGGGCAGTTTGGCTCCAGGAGCACCTACCCAGCGCTGCAGGGGCTGCCAAGACCTGCTGTGCTCCTGTGCAGCCAGCCCCGCTGGGAAGCGGGGGACGGGGGCCACCACATTTGCAGGCAGTTGCCCATCCTTTGCTCTGCCAGTCCCCCTGGGGCTGCAGCATCCGTCAGACACAGACGTGGGACTCGCATCCACAGAGCTTCCAAGGCAAGAGCTGCACGACCAGCCAGCCCGGCCTCTCTTCTCATCAGGGACCTCTGTTATCTTACAYATAATCGCTTGGGAGTTTTACTCTAAAAGGACAATCATTACGCTCAAGATAAAACTTGATAAAACTTGTTTTGGTTCAACACTACCACACATGCAAATGCATATCAAGCAAACACCGCAGCATCTTTCAGCCCCCATGTCCCCCAGTCACATAGGAGGCTGTTTTGTGGCTCTGCTTCCACTCCTTGAATTACACTCAGCGTAGCCAGTGGAAACCAGCTTCCAGCATCTCATTTAGACTGGCTGGCCTGTGCRCAGGGCTGGTGGAAAGCAGGGGCCAGAAGGGAAGGGCCAGGCCTCCAGATGGTGCCTCCGAGCTGAAGGAGAGCTGCACCCATATCATCCCATCTCAAAATAAACCCGACTGCAGCGCCACAGACCACATAATGACACCGTATGGTGCGGGTAAGAGGGGAGGAAAACRGGAGAAGTATATTTAGCAAACTATTTCCTGATACTGTTCCCCTCCTGCGAGAGCTAAGTATTTAAAACATTGTGGGCAAATAAACTCTGTCCTTCAAAGCAGACAAGACATTTCACAGAAGCACAGAAACATGTAGTAGGAAGGGCCATCTGGAGGTCTCCGGCCCAGCCACCTCCTCCCAAGCACGTCCACTCAGAGCAGGACGCTCTGCCAAACTTGGAGTACGTACTGAGATCTCACAGCCTCTCTGCGGCCTCCTTCCTTTGACCACCCTCTTGGTAGAAATTTCTTTTCTTTGTATCGAGTCAGAAGTTGCCATGTTCCAACATGTCCCTGTTGCCTCTCGTCCCATCCCTGTGCACCTCTGAAGAGTCTGGCTCCACCTTCTCCACCCTGCCTGTTAGGCAGCTGGAGGGAATAGCAAGACCTCTCCTTAACCTCTCCTAAAGCCTGGACAACCCCCCTTCTCCCAGCCTCCCCTTGTAAGGCTTGTGCTCCGTTTCCTAACACCTGCCAACAGCAGGAGGTACAGAGGCATCACAAAAAAGTGCAATGGGCAAAAAGTGAATTAGGAAAGTGAGTGAGCAAAGCGAACTGGTGGCAGGACCCATCCTGACAGGAGCCGTGTGACAGTCTCCCAGTGTAACCCATCGTTAGATTGGGTGCAGTCTGGGAGCACATGCCGCCAGGAGCTGCCACAATGGGCACGGCACCGGCACGCTGTCACTGCAAGCTGCTATCTTTAAGATTTGAGCAAAATACACTGCAAGGAGACAGGAAGAGCACCTTGGGGTCAAGCGATGGGCTGGAGCTCAGGCAGGTTGGAGGCAGGCATCAGGGTCAGGCCAGTCAGACCAGTAACGCTGGGCTGACTGCTCCAGTGGCCAGGAACACCCGCTGTTTCCCAGACAGCAAGGCAGGGGACTCCGCAGCCAGAGTTTCGGCACCCAGGACTGACTGAACCCATGCTCTGCTCTGCACCACCTCTGGAGAAACAGGCTGGAAATGCTGCATTTTGCACCTACAGACAACTTAGCAGCTCATCACACAAATTTACCAGGGAAAGCTCAGCTTGGCTGGCCTACACATGGAGGAGGAAGAAAGCACGAGAGCAGAGCAACCTCCTTTACCAACACTGCACAATGGTRATTTTCAGTTCCAGGGTTTAGTGCTCCCGTGCTACCTTTGGGACTCCTACTTGGGAAATCAGAGAGAAGCCAAGCAGACAAGAGAAGTTGTCCCAGTCACACCGGACTTTCTTGCTACCTAACCACACCAACTCCCCACCTGCCAGTGACCCACTGAAACTACTAACAACTGGCTCATAGAACTGAGCTAAGGGAATGCGCAGGCTGGGAAGCAGCTGACAGAGAAGTGCACAGAAGTACCCTGCAGCACCTAGTCCAGAGCCGATGCTAGAAAACTGCCTCGTGGATGCATCACAGGTTTCCTGTGTGACCCTGGACAGGTCACTTCACCCAGGCCTTAGTCTCCCCCGCTGTACACAGAAGGTGTCATGTTTAACTGTCACAAGGATTGACTCATTCATGTCTAAGGCACTTGGAGATCCTTGGATATGGAGAAAAACCATGAGAAGAACAAATGCCGTGGAGAGAATACAAACCAGAGAGGAGCCAACACACAGGCGTGCTCCCACGCACCGACTCCACACGKCACATGAGGTCCACGGTGTTTATAACACATGTAGTACAGACAAGGTGATCTTTCTACTGATAGAGACAGAGAGGAGAAAGATACCAGAGATAAGTCTATCAGGGTATTTTTGAACAGTGTTCCCAAAGGATCTCAGGACGAACTTGCTTCCACTAGGAAGGATCAATTGTTTGCTCTCGGAAAGGCCACCCAAATACTGGGCAATACAGCTTTTAGGCGAGAAAAACCACAGATGGGACAGGCTGTGATTTGCAAAGCCACCTAATTTCAGCAGCTCTGTTTGTTGCAAGTTTGCACGCTCCTTCTTCTTACCCTGATTCAGGGATATTAGTCTTTCTTGCCCTAGGCTGACCAGTGATGCAGAGGGACAAGAAATAATGGAGCCATTCTCTTCAGTGCCTTGTAGCCATCGGTGACTTCCAAGCAGTCCTCTGCCCAAGGATGGGAAGAAGAAGTGATGAAAGCCATTCTCTCCCATATCCACCTCCCTCCCCACAAGAGCTTTGGTCTTTTTCACTGGGATAAATTTCAGCACCGAGTCTGACAGCCCCAGCAGCAGCCCTCAGCCACACAGTGGCTCTACGCATTATCACTCCGTCGTCTGGATGTAAACAGGGACAGCCAGCATGGTGCAGGGGCCGTCCGAGGCAGTCTGCAGTTCCGCCAGGGCCAAATTGGATGCAATGTTGTTGGGCTGCCCAGGAATGACAAGGTCCGAGTCAGCAGCTCCTGACCCACCAACCACGATGGACAGGACTGCGTCCGACTCCTGGAATGGTTCTTTGTTCGGGCCACCTTCGGGGGGGCTTTCCCCAGCGGCACCCTCGTTCAGCTCTGCCAGACCCAGCTGGCTCGGGAGGGAAAGGCCCGCCTTGCGCCCCCGCGCCACCCGCTTCTTCTGGGGCTTCCTGAGCTGCAGGTCTTTGTCCTTGGGTGAGCCCAGCCGGCACTTGTGGTCCTTCATGTACTTGTGGCGTGTGAAGCCTTTGCTGCAGGTGGGGCAGCGGTATTTGTAGTTACCGGTGTGCGAGCGCTGATGCTCTATCATGTGGGCTCGTCGGCTGAAGGACTTGTTACAGTACTGGCACTTGTGGATCTTCATCCCTGCACAGAGCATCAGAGGAGAGAGAGCTCAGTTAGAGACGCTGCATCCTAGTGCAGATCTTCAGGAAAATCTGCACCGCACCGAGGGAGCGCATGACAGCTTCATCTCCTCTTCCAAGGAGATGTTCCCTGACAAAAGCCTGAAACAGCCACCTCCTCTCCCAGGAAGGCCTATTCTTTTTCAGCTTGCTAATTAAAACAAACCAAAAACCCCATGGCCTGAGGAGACATTGTGCCAGGCAAATTTGTAGTCAGAAAAGGGTGAGACACCTTGAATGTCYGTGTTTAGGAAGGTCTAAAACATAGTTCTTGCCTCAAATAAGAGGATTAAAATATCACCAGAAAAAAATGTCAGGTAATTGTGATGAAAATGCAAAACAGCCTTGAACTCTGATTTTTTTCAAGTGTATTTGGTAAGTAAAAAAATTTTCTCTTTTTTTTCCCTCCCAAGTATGGGAATGTACAATCTGAAAACAAACCATGCCTTGCACTGTCAGCACAGTCCCATCTGATTGCACTCTGCAGGGCTTTGGACATGACAAGCACGAGAAAAGACTTTCAGTTTTACCCCAAGAGACAAAAGTCAGAACGTTCCCTAGGGCATGGGAATAAATTGTTTGTCTTTATTAGGAGTGGGAGCATCATTTTTGGAACACAGAGAGAAGGGAATCAARTCCCAAGAGATCCCCTTTTGAATGTGAGACGGTATTGGGGAGGAGTGGACAGAGCACTCTGGATATTGATGTGATAGCAAACACATCGAGTAATCYAGCTCTGCTGCTGAGTCTCGCCAGCAGGCCCTGCCTACAGATTTATATTGCCTTAGAAAACAGCCCAAAGCTTAGACACAGCTGTGAAATGCAAGCTCACTTAAACAGGCCTGCAGCAASAGAGATTAAAAAAAAATCTAAAGCTAATAAATTATATCAAGAATTTAGGCCTATATCTGGGAAACACGGGACCACGCACAGTGGAAAATTCTCCCACAGAAAACTACACAGTAGGTGTGTTAGCTGAGCGGTGGGTGGAGGGATACCGCAAGGAAAGCGCCTGTAAAGAACATCCTGCACTTCTGGGGGTATAAGCAGAAGCACTTTCACGGTTTGCTATCTCATTTCTCAAGCTTACACCTTCTGTAACATGCTCCTGCAGCACTACAGCRAATCCCAGCCACTTCGTTCCCAACCACTGGCAGCATGGGCAGAGCTGCACTTACCCGAATGGGACAGTATGTGAGCCTTCAGCTTGTCAGGCCTGTTGAACTCTTTATTGCAGCCTGTGTGGCTTCTGTAACAACAACAAATGCTGGTGAGCAGCATGAATCAACTGAGGATCGATGTATAAACAGATCCTGGACCATAAAGAGATCCACCACCCTTCTCCTTAGCAGCACCCAGATGGGTCCCTGGGTGCAGTCTCAGTAGGAGCTCCACTATTTCAGACCTTCTGGAGAGGCTAAGAAATAAACAGGCTGCTACAGGGACACGTGGCTTCTGCTAGACTACACATGGCCTGTGTCTCACTGTGAACGCTCCTAAAAGCGATAGGTTCAAGATCTCGCCTACAGACAGAAGTATTTCGGAAGGAGCTACAAGGTGGCTGGAACAGGGAGAAGTCAGTCCGTCTTAGTTGCCTCAGAAGGCCCACGGCTGTGCCATGGATTTGGGGATGCACCTTCTAAACCTGGGTTTCTTTGGCTTGTACATTAGCTCCTACGTTGCCAAGTGCTTTTTGAGACACGGCAGTYGGGGAGAGCCCATCATTCAGGCAACCTTGTGCTTTGTGCTTAAATAATACTCCTTCTCCTCCCCAGTGCTCCCCAGGTGCAATCCCCCAAGCTTCCCATGAAGGCAGGCATTATTTGAACTGAGATGAAATTATGTGGCCTCACACGACAGGAACTGGGACTCCTGGGTTCCCAGTTCAACAGCAGACAGCATTCCTGCCTTCCCAAGAAGTAGTGGATTGGCAGATACCACACATGTACCTTAGGATACCTACAAGAGACACTCCTCCCTTCCCAAATCCYACCCCAACCGCATTAAGACATGCCACCATGCTGGAGACACGCTACGTACGAGAAGGGACATTTGTATTTCTTAAAAGGCTCGTGGATCAGCATATGTCGCTTGAGTTTATCTTTCCGATTGAAGGCCGCATCACACACTGAGCATTTAAAGGGCTTTTCACCTGGATAAAAAAAGAGACCAAGAGTCAGGGAGAGTCCAGYCACACAGGGCTGCTCTAGTCACATACAGGATTCATTCTGGCAGCAGTGCCACTCTGCTTCTCTATAAACTTCCCCAAGCTTCCCTACCCTGCCTGATGGGTAAATGGATGGATACAATCCACACTGCGTGCTGCTCCTGATCTCCAGGGCCGGCTTCCTTAGCTTCTGCAACGACAGGCAGTGGGGAAGCCACCTCTGCATCCCACTTCTAACTGGTGCAGTACCGGGCACGAGGCTGAACCAAACCCATACACTTCCTCAACCCATGTTACTACAAACGACTCATACACTCAACGCTGTTACTCTGGTTACCAGGGAATAGCCAGGGCATTACAGYGTGCAGCAGGACTGACATGGAGACAGTGAGCACTGTGGTGCCGGGGGAGCCCGTACCCGAGTGGATGTGGGCGTGCAGCTTGAGGTAGTGCTCCCGGCGAAAGAACTTCTTGCAGATCTGGCACTTGAACTTGCTGCCCCCGCCGTGCGTGGGGATGTGGCGGCGCAGGTACCTCTCGCAGGGGAACACCTGAAAACAYATGAAAACAAGGCTAAGAGCCAGCAGACACAAGGGACACCGCTGAGCCTGCACGGGCATGGGAGGTGTGGCCTGCATAGAAAGCATAAGAAGCTCATGGTGACTGCTTTCTTGGAAAGGACGCACTGAGGAAACCTTTAGTTTGCATAAGGAAAATACAGATAGAGCTTTAAAAAAGAACCCCAAAACCACCACCTTCTTATCCTTAAGAAACACATAAGCTGAAACCTTATTGCTAAGCTTCGTAACACCATACTGCTGAGGAGCAGCACCACAGATGGATGCCCAGCCTCCCACCAGAACCAGCAGTAGGACGGGCTGGGCAAGGACCCCCAGTAGTCATTACCTTCCCACAGCGTCAACTTCAGTTTGTGCTTCCCGATCATCTGTTACCAAAGGCTCTCATTCATGGTCTTTATAAAGCCAGGAAGAATGGTTCCTTTGGCTAATGGGGATACTGGAAATAYCCAAGCTAAGTGAATTCCTAATGAGGATGCTGCAAGCACACATCTGAGGGGAGCATAGGAGAGCCAGGAGTTCTGGTACCCAGGACTGTGCTCTCGCATCTCCACAAAACAGCAATATTAGTAATACAAACAGAAGTAAAAAATACTGCTGCAGATAATGGGCTTTCCAACCCCTATGCTGCATGCTGAAAGTCCCACCCAGGCTTAGAAGGGCATCTGTCACCTGGTGGGGGAAGTGGAGAGAAGACGGGTAAAGAAAGACAGGTTACTAACCATGGCAGAAGTGCGTTTCCCCTTCCTGAGCTACCTCAGTACAGAGTGGTCACTCCTTTGAGATTGTTCCTGCCCCCACTGCAGGATTTTCATTTCYTTTGCTATAAACAGAGGAGCAAGGGTCCAAATTTTAGTCTGGATTTCAAAAAATAATTTATCAGAATTCAAATCCCACAAAATTCTGCCCCTCAAACCCCCTCAGGGGCTGTGCTGAAGAGTATTTCCAGCCAAAACCTACCCGGGCATCGTTCCAGTCCCAGTCACATCATTCAGACAGGTTTCTCTTTGCCAAGGACACAGAGCATTCATCCAAAAGAGAGGAATGAGGGGGAACCCAGAGACTTCTGTTGCGACAGGAGATGAGGACAGSAATGGAGGTGTACGAGCTCCCCCAGGACCTGGGGCTTTTCATGCCCAACCTTCCAGCCACCGGTACCCAGGCACRGTGGGTCAAAGGCACTGCCGCCACTCTAAGACTTCCCAAAAAATCAGTCTCGCTCCTCCTGGTACACTTGCTTTTAAGAAATAAGGACAGCAGCCCAGAGTRTGCAGTCCTCTGCTGTCGTGGGAATAAGGGAGCTCCCCTGACAAATTCTGTTCAGCAAATGGGACCCGGGAGAAAAGCCAGCACTGCGGGGAGGAACGTGCTCTGCGTGAGAGGCCAGAGAGCTGGAGGCCAGGAGTGCAACCACCTCTGTCTCTCTGAAAAGCACCTCGTGAGCCTGCCAGTCCGTACTGAGGTAGGGAGGGAGAGGAAAGGGAGCCAAGGGTTCCCATCCCCCTCAGAGCCCTAGCTACAYGTCCAGGCTCCGGCAGCAGTCACCCACCCACCTTCTGGCAGTGAGGGCAGGGAAAGTTGTGCGTTGCCGTCTGCAGATGGTGCTCCAGGGCTTCCGGGGTGGAGTACTTATTTACACACTTCACACATCTGAATGTGGAGAGAAAGGACAGAGGCTGTGAACGAGGCTGCCACCACCAAACCCCACACTGCAGGCAGCCCCAGGCAGGGCCGCCCAGCCCATGCACCAGCCACCTTCCAGGTTGATTTTTGGTAGGGTTATTGTCTGTGCCAAACCAACAACGACACCCAGGTGCTGTGAAACCTCAGCAACCCACATGGCCAGATCACACTCACACTTAGCATCCTTCACGAGGGGGAGATGCTGGGAAACTAGGTGGAGAAACCTTTAAATTGCTAGTGCTCTTCCACACRGACACCCATGGGAGCACCCAGGGACCCGAGCACATATTCCACGTTGCTTCCTCATGGAGGCAAGACTTAAGTAAAGGCTTCACCTTACTTAAAACACCTCCCTCCATCTTCATTGCATGAAGACAGCAGCTCCCAGTGCAGGAGGATCACAGCACAATAGCAGCCTTACCCATGGCTGGGGCAGCCTGAAGGCAACACACTCCCATGTGGGGTCTCTGGCGTCTAMCAAAGCTTCGGCTCACACCGCCACCTCTCCAAAACCGCCTGGCCCCTCTCCACCTAGCTCACCTGTTTTCACACATCCTGGCAGCATTTCTGCCGAAGACCTCTGCCAAAGCTGACTGATAAYGGGCAATGGGGACATGCATCATCAACAATGAATACAGAGGCACTCACACCAGGTATCTGCTGTAAAACCCCTTTTCCTTAGATCAAACTAAAACCTCCTCAAACACAAGCAGGGCTCTGATCTCAAAGATCCCCACTAGCAAGCTGTAGGATGAAGCTCGACAGCACAAGGATAACTAGAAATTATGGCCTATGCAAGAAGTAGCAGATATTTATTCCATGAAGCTCCTATGTGACTTCAGTATCCTCTGGGCTTCCTACTCTTCCTGTATGTCTCTACAGGCATTTGAAAAGTTCCAGACAGCTCCTGATGGAACGCCTCACCCTTTCCCTCTACACTAGTAGAAAGGCTTTCCCAGGTAATAGACCCCTTCGCAGCAAAGGGATAGGAGAAATAACTCATTTTTTCTGGGCACAGCTTCTACAACCCACACTCCCTTTGCTGCAGGTGTTTAGAGAATCACAGAAAACAGGCTGGGAAGGGGCTTCCCTGGGTCCCTGATCCAGCCCAGTGCAGGTTCAGCTGTGCCCATCTCACTCTTGACTGGTGATAAGAGGACTTGCAGTGATGGGATCTTCCCACRTAACTGATCCCAGCCTTTCACTGTCTTTCTGAAAGGTTCCTTCCATTCAAAGTGCCTCGCCCTAGCAGCCTGGTGGAGGGGTCCCCCATTTGCCACTTGGGTGCCCAAGARAACCACACCCGCTGAATACGCGGCCCCCTCTTCCCTCTAATGTCCCCACCACTCTCAGCCAAACACGCTCTGCACCCACTCACTCCTACAAGCTTTGTGAGCACTGATTGCTACTGTACTTGTACACGGCCACGTCCTTCTTGGGGCTGTGCTGGGGCAGCAGGCTGTGCGAGTACTGGTGGACGCCCAGGTCGTACAGGGAGGGGAAGTCCTTGCTGCAGAGGTGGCAGCGATAACTCAGCTCCTCCTGATGGCTCTTTATGTGCTCAAGGAAGGACTCCAGCTTCTGGAAGGTCTGAGCACAGGTCTTCACCACACACTTGTACACCTGGGAGAAGAAGGGAGAGCGACTGGAGTGGCACACCATGGAAACAAACAGGGAAAATCCTCTGCCAACAGACAGATTGACCTTCCTTTTTGGAAATCGTTATCACTGGGTCATTTACAGAAAGGGACCACTGCCCCTTGACCCACTGTGCTGGAGAACAGTTGAGCTGATGTTATGAACAAAGCAGCACTGTGGTTCCCAGAGCATCCCACCATGCCCACAGCCATGTTAACGCTCAGTCAGGGCACAGCAGTGAGACCTCTGCCCTAGACTGCAGCAGGACACAACGTGGTGGTAAAACATCCCCTTCCTCTGCTGCCTTCCTCAGAGGAAGGGTCTTTAAAGAACAGTGCAGAGCAGCTCAGCATTAAAATGTGGCTGACAGCTCCAGGTGAAGACAATGGCAGAACCTGCTGGGAGTTGAATGTTCTGCAAACTCCCCTAAGCAAGCAAGGTGAGAGAAAGGAGTGTTGGTGTGAGCRCCTGAAACCACTCGAGTAGGTGAGACCACAACACCTCAGCAGTGACTGTCCCATGACCTGAGAACTGCCACCTACGCTGAAAACTTTGGACTTTGCTTTTTTGCTTCTTCTCTAGCCACCCAAACCTGCTCGGCTGACCTCTCACTCAGCAGGGTGGAGGCAGCGGAGCTTTTCAAAGCCACCCAGACCACACAGCTGCAACCTAGACATGCAGAGAGCCGAGCTGCATGCRAAGTGCTGGCAGCTTTACAGAGCAAGGGGCTCAGGACAGACCCTGGGAGCCATTGCACTATATGAAGCCCGTCCCGATCTCACCACCGACACAAGACACCCTCTGTCCCTACCTGCTCGTTCTTGTGCTGTGTCATGTGTGATTTGAGCTGGAAATAGGTGTTGAATTTGCTGGGGCAGAACTGGCACTGGTAAGAGCTATCRATCAAGACAACCTGCTTGGCTTCCAGTTTGCCCGCCTCGCTCTCGTCCAAGGGGCTCATGTCTTGGGGTGGTTGTGCAGGGTTTCTTGAGGGCTGAGTCAAACCTGGAGAAAGGGAGAGAGGAAGTCACAGCCTGTCATGAGGCTGCTCTGAAAGCTGCTGTGCAAGTACCACGCTGCCAAGACACACCAGGCCTGGCTCTGGGGCCAGGTTCYTCCTTCCTTTCAAACACAGATGCTTTATATCCGACAAATCTCACTCTCTAAGAGGGTAGTTTTAAGTTTGTCTACAGATTATCAAGGGTTCTGACTACTCCATCTTCCTCTCCTTGACCCATTCTCTTTTTCCAGGGACCTAATTGTGCCCTGTGGAGTGGTCAGCAGGGCAGACCCCGCCAGGGAACCAGAGCCAGATTTACTCCCATCTGTGACAGAAGACGGGAGGTAAGATCCAGCCAGTAGCTCACAGTCYGTGATGTCTGCATGAAGCAGCTCCAGTGGGGCCTTATCCTAGACGTGACATTGTCACAGTGTTCCCTCCCACCAGGACTRAGGCCACCAGCTGAAGGAGTTATCCAGACACAGTCTGACAGCAAGGAACTCTCCTCTGCCTCAAGTATTTTCATTTGGCCATCGGGGCCAGACCAAGCCCAGGCATGACTTGCACACTGCAAACAAGACAGAGCACTGGGCTATGCTAAACCACCGGCTTGTTCGGCCRCTAGACCAGAGCTGCCAAGTGTGGCTTATGCACTGCCAAAGCTGCACTGGCCAGGGAGGGGGAAGGGGGAAGACACCTCGCTCTGTCCCCATGCACATACTGGCACAGTGTTTGGAGCCACTGTCTCCACCAGCACCTGAATCCACCACGGCTGGGGGTACCCAAGGATGCACCCGCCAGCGGGAATCTAGCAAATGTGACTCAGTTCTCTAGTATGCGCTGTGAAACCCAATGGGAGGAATGCAAACAGCACACACAGCTCCCGTCTCCCCTCCCTCCCTGWGTGGAGGTGCAGGGACGTGCAGACTCCTCACATCACTGCTCTGCCCCTAGCACGTGCCATCCCCAGGCAGCAAACCTGTGTTCTCCTCGTCCTCCGGCTGGTTGGGGTTCAAGGCCATGACCTGCACCGTGATGGAGTTGCGGGAGATGGTGCACCCCAGCCCTGGAGGCCACACTTTATGGGTTTGCATGTGCTTCTTCACGTTGGACTTCTGGGCAAAGGCTCGGCCACACACGATGCACTGGAAGGGCTTCTCGCCTGTGTGACTGAAGGCAGAAGGCACCATATCAGCAGCTCGCAGAGAGAGGAGGCAGCCCCCAGGCATGGACTGCGGTGGGGTGGCTGCTGCAGGACTGTACTAAGCACTCTGCTTGGCAGATCAGCACCTGGACCAGCCAAACAAGGGCTTTGAGACCTGATTCACTAGAGAAAATGGATTGTGAGAGGCCTGGGGAAATAAGCCTGGCACATAGACAAAACACTCGCAGTCTGGAATCACAAGGGATCAAAGGAAGAAGTGGGAGAGGAAAAGACCTCTGCAACATCAGGGCATTCACTGTCAGGGTTTCTGCACGGACCTCAGGGACCCCATCACCTTCTCAGGTGTACAACCCTTTTCTTCCCTGTCACCCCTCCCTCCCCTGCACACGTCTCTTCTAGCTTGCAGCCCCTGATCTCCCTGAATTTGCCCTCCCCTGTCCACAGCAGAAAGGCCTTTCTACCCTGCCCTTCTGCTGCAGGAGAAAGAGCCGACTCTAACACATGGAGTATGTCACGTGAAGAGCCCAGGCCGGGAAGGGGAGCGAAACCACCACTTGTGCCTTCTCATCTGTCCTGAGTCCGGCAGACTCGGCTGGGGGAAACTCTGAAGGTTTCAACTGCCTCCTGCCAGAGAAGAGCTCTCTTACAAGAGCTCCATATGTAGACGCTGAGCTTGGCTTACGGTTTGCTAACGCYGGCAAACACAAAGGCTGCAGCTGGCTAGGGAGGGAGAGAGGAGGARAGGGCAGAGGCAAGCAGTGGAGATGCTGCTGCTCCAGTGATCAGGTGACAACAGGCTCGGCTTTCAAGGTCTCATCAGCGAGGAAAACAAGTCTCCAGCCACAGCCCGTAATCAGCAAGAAGATTACAACCATGATGCAACCTTCACCCCAGCCACTGGGGAGAAGGTGGCCTGGAGGAAGGGGGATGAAGGATCACCTCCCAGCGCAGCACAGATTCTGCGTGACAAACTCAAGGTCTACTGGACTGCCACTGTTGTGTCTGGGCTATTGGCACCGTTACCTTCTGATATGCTGCTGCAAGTCGAAGTTCTTGGTAAAGGCCTTGTCGCAGTAAGTGCATTTCAGCTTGGGGGACTTGGGTTTGCCTGAGAGAGCAAGAGCACACACAGGAATGAGATCGTGTGGCAGAGCCCTGTCCCCCCYGTGCCACAGGGCCCTCACCCCAAGTCATATCTATTCAGGACCGAGAATAAAGGGCTTATGAAAGGGTGAGATCTGCCTGGCCAGACTGGGGAGACGTTACGGGCCCAAACATATATTTAACTTAGCCTGAGCTAACTCTAGAAGTACTGAGGAGAGCAGCAGTGGAGGGGGCAGGGCATCCCCTTCAGGCATTAACCGCTCCAGGGACCCTTCCAGTTGTGCTACAAAGCACCTACTTTAAAGGCATGTTGRGCATTGGGAAAAGACACAGGATTAGTGAGAGAAAGGGCCCCACTTCTGCCTCTCTCCTATGAACTCACCAAGGTCAGCCATCAGCCAGAGCACATGCATACTTCYCCCATCCAGAAGATCAGTCAGTCACATCTTCTATTTACTATGATGGGGTATMAACCAATGGAAAACAGCAGAACTGTGGGCTGCTCTAGGAAATTCTGGACTGAGAGCTGCAGCCTACATGATTGTTCACACCTCTGCAAATGATGTTAAACCCTAGCATCTGTATGGTTGTGACTCCAGAGGCCCAACCTTCCTGGGGAGGAAGGCCATGTGGCTTTCCTCCACCTCAGCCTGGGACCTCCCCTGTCACTCAGCTAGGTGTGCTTGCATCACACCAGCAATGGCCAGGCTCGGCCAGCGGAGGATCTGACGGTCCTCCATCCTGTAATGGGGCATGCCCCTGTCCTGCCTCACCTGGGGACAGGCGTGTTTTCTTCATAGGCATTGAAACACACAGCAGGGATGGGTCAGCTGGGCCCTTGAGAAGTGAGTCTTCAGGGCCAGGCCACATCTAGCCCACTGGCCTTGCAGCTGGGCAGTCTTCCTTGGGTTAAAACGGACCAAGCTCTAACACCTCACTTTGCAGGATCTCCCCATTTCAGGTGTGATCCCCAGCCAGAGATTTAGCACAAGCTTGCCCATGCAGTAATGCAGTGACAGTCCTTTCATGTGTGCTCAGAGGTGACAGACAAGAAGCCCATCCACACTTTCAYCTGCTCTTGATAGCTTTGTGCAGGGCATCGAGTTATTCCTCCGGAGCTGCGTGCACAGCCACTGCCACCCCACTGCACCCGGAGAGCCCGTGGCTCGACAGTCCACTACAGGATAAGCACGCTGGCCTACGGGTTAGTGCGGGGCAAATGCCGTAAAGACACTTACCTTCCTGCAGCCCGCTCTCGTTTTTGCAGCGCCGACTTTTGGCAGCGGAGGTGGAATCAAAACCAACCACACCGCCTCCTCCTGCACCGGTCAAAGATGTGGGAGTACTGGTGCTCTTGGACTTGAACCCCTGCTTCCCAGGGCTGTACACAGGAGGAGAAGGGTACACAGGACTTTCCACACACTGGCTCGGTACCTGCAAGAGTGCAATTTATCAGAGAAAGCAGGTTTGCTACACAGAGTTGTACTGCGCCCTAACCTCCATCTGCAGCAACACTTGCCATACCAGGCTATTAGTCTGGTTGAGTTTTCTGCCTCCTGCCAAACTGGATTGAGTTTCTGGTTCCCCAGTCCAACAATGTGTCTCTAACCAAAACTAACACCCTGCACAGTGTGAAACACTCTCACTGAACATCACAAAGTATCCAGGAATTACAACAGGAACAGGACAGCAACAAAACACTATGAAGGAGCCATCTAATCCCTCATCTATGTCYTATGCCTAGAAGAGTTTCTCGTCCCTCTGGAGAAGGTTACCAGAACGATCACCACCGACCCTGTGGCTCACACCCCCCTGAAGGCAGGGATCTCCAGGCCCTGCTGCCTGCCCTGGCAGGACTGCAGAAGGGAAGGAAAGCACAAGAAAACTCCAGGTGGCAAAGCACAGTTGTTTACATCAGCACCAATATTAGAAAAGGACACTTAGAGAAAAAGACATCAGTCTGGGGTGACAAGGTTTGAGGGCATTTCTGTTGCCCACCCTGATAAATTAACACAGAGCACTAAGTAYCCAACATCCCCGTCCATTTCTGACCACTGACACTTCCAGATCAGATGCCAGCTACAAAGATAAGGCCGACAAACCCCTGTTACACCCAGTAGTTTCCATTGTGAATGGCAATGCTAACATGGARGCTGCAAACAGCTGACCCACCAGTAAATCCACCCCTGTCCGTGCCTCTCTTTAGGACGAGCTGCCTTGTCAAGCTTGCTTATTGATATTTAGATAAATTTTTCTCTCCATTTAAGCCTGCAGCGCACAGGGTGCTGTTCTGCACCCCTCTGGGAGGTAAGCCCCCTCACCTCAGCTCCCTCTCACTCCCAACACCTGCAGGTATCCCTCAACCACAGCAGACATTCAGGTCTCCTAAGCACGTGCCAGCCCAGCCCTCCGACCCTCTTAACCGTTTTTCTTGTTCTCACAATCCCTGTCATCTTGCCRACATCCTTCTGTTCAGTACCTTCTCCCAGAGGAAATCATCATCGCCAAATAACCTAAMACATCTTCCCAGATGCTCTAATTCCGAGCAGTCTGGCTTGTCAGAAGAGGCCCAGGAGGACCGAGCCCCTGCAGGCAGCCCCTGGCCTTACCTCCATGGGCGGATAGGGCTGCATCCCCAGCGTCTGGATCTCCACCGTGCTGTTTGCTGCCATAGGAGCAGGCGCACTGTACACTTCGACCACCCCGCTGCCGCCGGCGCTGGGCTGCCCCGGAGCCCCCATGCTCGGGGGGGGAGGCGGCGGAGGCTGAGGAGGGGGTGGCGGCGGGGGAGGCGGAGGCGGGGGGGGCTGGGAGAGGTAGCCAGCCCCAGCGTGCATACTCAAGCTGCTCTAAAACCAGAACAGGGAGAGACAGACAGACAAGACGTTGAAAATGCAGCAGCAATGAGTCGGGAGGGCTGCTCCCTCACACACATTCCCAATCCCACTTCAAAACAGCACCTGCAGGAACAGCAACGATGTCTTGACACAACGCAGCRCTGTCCAACTGCCAGGTTGGACCAGACTGTGCTGGCTTGCAGGGGGTTGGCATGACCTGCCAGTAGACATTGTCTCCTCCAAAACCCAAGCGCTCAAGCCCCACTGCTTTTTTTGCTTTGTTTTTAAAGCTTTTAATTCTTCTGGTTACAAAGAACATTTTCAGAGCACGGAGAGTGTATACAGCCTGGCCAGCCCCAGGGAGAGCCCAAAACAACCATCCCAGGAGGAGAGGGATCCATGGAGCRAAGTGACAAGGGCTCTGGAAGCCAACCATTATACAGGAGCTCAACAAAAAGCTGGAGAGACCACGTTACAAAGATTTGGGCATCCAGCAACAAGGACACCAGGGAAGAGCAGGCCCTGGAGCTATTCTGTCATTTATCCATCACTCCTTCCTGAGGCCTGGCTGTCACGTTGGGAAGGTGCCCAGGATTCAGCATCGAAGCAAATCTCTAGAGTCTGATCGACCGACAGGACTCTCCTGCTGTGCAAGCACAGCCCTACGCAGCGCGACTCCCCGGGCCCACACGTGCCCCTTACCTGCGCCGGGGGCTGCACCGTCGGCATGGGCTGGTCCAAGGATGTAAAAGCAGACATGGCCGACATCAGCACCTCATCGCTGACCAAGATGTTCCCCTGCACCAGGGTCTGGATCAAAGGTGATGGGGGAACAGTGATGTACGTAGAAATTTGCTGAAAGAAAAAAAAAAAAAGATGCATTGTTGACCAGCAACAGGACAAACCAATAAACAAAAAATGATGATGCTGCTTTTTACTGAACCTCAGAGTCTCTGCTTTCACAGCCTCTGGTGAGCCACAGTAATTATCTACAGCTTCCTGCAGAGTCCATGGTAGTTTCTAGCTGTTACAATAAGGCAGCTCCAGAAATGTTCTTCAGAAAAGGAGGTAAAAAATATCACAGTGGCCTGGGAAAGTCACCACCGGCTACAATTCAAATCAGAGGTTATTAAACAAGATCTGCAGGAGAAACTGGTTGCAGATAAGTTCAGGCCTTTCCTGGGTGCTTCCCCCAGCTAGGGAAGATGGAGAACTGAGGGAGGCTGCTCTGGCTGCAGATGGTGAACGTCAGGCTCATCTCCTCAGACTGGAGTCAGATTATAGGAGGGGAGGGAGGCTGTCCCATTTTCCAGGTGGAAACAACTTGTGTTTGCAGCCCTGGGCAGCACCATCCACTGGCACTAAGTTAACTTGAAAAAAAACAGTTGGTTTGAAAGCACTTCGGAAACCACCATGATTGCAGGCACAGTACATGTCACGCACAAGGGAYTCACTCCTGAGAAGTCTGTTGGGAAGGAGAGTTACTCCAGAGAGGATATTCCCTTAACGCTCATCACACCACATTATGTGGGCTTATCTRCAGGAGACTGAGGGCTGCAGGAATGCGGCTGCTGGACATGGCCCTCCTCTTCTGCCCACGAGCCAGACCACGGCCCAGGGGACAGCGAGAGCCATTCCACCCTGAGCACCGCACAGCGTGCCCCTAGGCACACGGCCAGCCTGCCAGGCTGTGACACTGGGGCTCTCCAGTAGAGCCAAAGTCTGGCTGTAGCAGAATACAAAACCCCTCCTGTCCCAAAAAAAGGGCTATCAGACACTCGTGCTGAAGGACACCTCACTGCAGAGGACCAGGCAGCTTTAACCATGAGGTCAAAAGCCAAGAGGACCACMACTGAGCTTCCCAGAAGAGAGGTCAGTCATGAGGCACCACTGGATCTAAAAGCATGACCCAGAGGTCCCCCCCGCTCCCAAAACCATGACGACAAAGCAGTAGAGCCTTTGCCCGCAGCACGGTACCTGCCGGCTGGCGCTCGGAGCCTGCTGGACCGATGTGATGGAGGGGGTGTACACACTGTTGGTGGCCAGTGAGACCGTGGAGAGGGAAGGGGCACTTCCCTGGCACTGCTCTCTCTTGTGGGTCATGAAGGCAGGCAGTGAGTTGAACTGCTTCTTACACTTCCCACAGAGGAACACGTCTTCRTCATCTGCAATTAAGAGGACCAGATCACTGCTGCAGGCTTTCTTCTGCATTCCCCAGTGCTACACCTAACAACCACAGCTGTAGGAAAACAGACACCTTTTGGATCTTAGCACCTCAAGGACATCATCATCAKGAGAGATCAGCTGCAAGGGCCGAACTGTCCCTCCCCCCCCAATCCCAAGCTCTCCCTTAAAGCCAACTGCTGTGATTGAGCCCATCTCAGCCCTGCTCCCATATACGAAACCCACCGTCTCCCTGTGACAAACTGAGGGAGTCTGTCTTCTCATCCCAAGGACATAAGCAACCAACCCAGCCTTGCTCCTGTAGCACCCACCCTCTGCTTTTAGTCAAAACAGCTTCTTCCAAAGCACCTGCGTTACGCTGGCTGAGGCAGATTTTATTACTYGGGTTGCACAAAGGAAGAGAAGTAACTTGGATCAGGGCACAGAGTCAATGGCAGCTTGTGTCCGAAAAGCACCCCCCCGAAGACTGCTGGTCTTTGGCACCTCTTCTTGACATTAGAAGCAGAAAGAAGATAACCCAGTTACCATGTCTAGATGAAATTTGCAGTGTTAGCAAACCACACAAGCACACACCATTTTGCACCTGATCCAGTCGGACTCACAAGGCTGTACCTCCTGTCTGATTCACAGCCTGAAGCAGAACGTTTTTGGGGACACAGACTATAACTCCTCTAGGGCATAACTCAGTATTCACCCAGCAAGTCCTGGTCAAGCGCCAGTTTCGTATTCATTCACACAGATGAGAAACCCAATGACTGGAGTAGTCGTACATCCCTGGAGGATAAGGAATGGCTCATTAAATAAAAAATGTGAACAGTAACAAGCACCAGTGGCAGGGAGAGCGGCTGCTCCCTCCTTTCATGACTTTATTGTAAACGCGTGGTGCAGTCTATCGCCACGACCAACTCACTTGGGCACTTGCCCCCGTCCCCCTGCTCTGCCTAGTCCTGCCGAGGGCTCACAACACTTGTAGCAGCACCCTACACCTACAGCCGTTCTGCCGGCTGTTCTGACAGTCATGAGAGTATGCCGCAGGGAGAGACCTGCAGCCCCTGCCCCTCTCTCCCAGTGCTACCAGGACTCACCCATCGACTGGATGGCGGTGGAGGAGTTGACATTTTGAGCAGATGGATCCGTCACACCTCCTTGACCATCCAGTAAGGACTGCACAGCCAGCACTGTCTGATTATCCATTCCTGAAAGGAGACACAAGCACAGATGGTAAATCGAGCACAGCCCAAACACGGAGTGCTCAGGCGCTGGGAACTCRCTCATGAGCCGTGGAGGGAAGCCGCTTGCCGGCTGCTGCTGACTTCTCCCACAGAGCCACTCTCACCTTCTCAYCCCCCTCTACTCCACAGCATTAACTATCGTACTAAAGCAACACTCCCACCGGCCTCCGCACACTCCTTCGACACAAGAAGAAAGGGAAGCAGGGCAAGGAAAGCCGAACGAGGACTTGGTTTCAGGCATTTGCTGCAGAGAGGGAGGATGCTTACAAACAGTGGGTAAGAAAAGAGGTAAGAAGTAGATATTTGGGATGTCACGGGCCAGACGGGGTAGCAGCCTGGGTACCTCTCCCTGGGGACCCAGTGTGATACAGCAAAGACAAGCCACTGAGCTCGCTGCAGACAAAATCTTTGGCGTGCAGCACCTCTGCCTCAGCAGCAGTGCTAGAAATGCCTCCCTGTTTTCAAGATCAGCGTTCCCAGATCTGGTCAGACACAGGAGGATTTAGATACAGCTTTAAGAAGGAAATATTAAACATGGGCTCCTGGGAGAGATGCTTTGGGGGGGACCCGCACAGCCACCAGCTGCCACCCCAGTCCTGGGACATGCAGGAGAGCTGGACTGTGGCTCCCTCCACTCCCAGTGCCATTGTCCTCTGTAGGCACCTCTCATGCACGAGCTGCCCGTTGCTGTCTCGCATTTCCATTTCCCTCGGGACTCCACAAGAGCACACACCCCCAGGCAGATTTGTTGTCAGAATCAGCTCACTTGCTTTGTCACAAATATTTTTCACTACAGCTAAAATGTTCTAAAATATTTCAGATAAATACAGGGGATGGGGACTTCTCATCTAGGGAGACAACCTGGCCAGCAGCATGCGACTGGTGGATTAAGCCCAACACTCTTTCTTTTTAGAAATCAGATGTAAAGACACATAGAACGATCTGATTATGGAAAAAAAGATAGCARAAAGGGGTGATTTTTATACACCACCGCTCCCTACCATTCCTTTATGACAAGGAACCCACAAAAAAAAACAAATGGCATGCCAGGGTTGTATGTTATACCTTGCGCATTAAGGGAGAAAAGAAAGGTGGGGAGTTCTTAGGTTGCTTTTCACTTTTCTTCAAGATCTTTGCAAAATAAAACTGTAAAGCTCTGAATTCAGAATTATGTGCTGCAGTAAAATCTATCGGTCTGATCATTTCCAAGCAGTGAGGTGAGGACAGCTCCTGAGGAGAGCTCGCTCAGCAAACACACCAGGAAGGACAGTGGAACACCGTAACAGACCACAGCATAAAGGAACAGCGTAGCAGAAGCAACCACCTCATCTTCCCATTGCAAGTTCCTCTTGTCATTTTAAAATTTCTCCTGGACAACTGGGACATTACCTTCCCGATGGGGAGCACCCATATAATCCGTGGCATTTTAAAGACATTCTAAATACTCATTTCTCCTGCATTTCCAGYGTGAAGCAAGTAACACTAAGACTCCGTGAACACCTTTTTCATCAATCAYCTTTCACCAAGAAAAGGTCGCAAACGCTGCACGTGCCCTTGGGAGAGAGGAGAGCACCGTTCTCCAGCTGCTGGGGAGCGGAGGGCACAAGCAGCTACTGGAAAGCAGCAGATCACACTACTTCACACGCTACCATAAAATTACCACCATGCCTATGGGAACCCTTTCACATAAATCACACGGAGGCACAGCAAAGCTGCAGGTCCAGTTCTGCAAGCCTCCGCTCGCGCAGAGAGGTGCAACCAGCCCCGTAGGACAGCCCCACCGGCAGAATGCTGCTGGAGCACTCCTGGGTGGATCTTCTCATACTGACCGGAGCCCTTTAAAATATACCTTCTCTTCTACAAATAACGTCCTGGTCAACTGCAGAGACAGCACTGCAGGCTCTTGTTGGCACATTCGAACCAGAGTGTGAAACGGAGCAGCCACTCTTCAGCAGAAGTAAGCTAGCAGGACACAAAAGAAAAAGGGTGATCAAAACTTCAGGTTTAGTATATTATGGGGATAATTAAGAACAGCTGGCATCAAGAATGCCACTCTTGATGTGCCTGGCACCGGACAACTGGGTTTCCTCCTGGCACGTAGCCAGATCTTCCAAGTAAAAAAGCCAGATGATTGCTTTGCTCCCGCTAGCAGGAAGAAGCTTGAGGAGAGGCCAAGACCTGAGGACAGGCGACAACGATGCAGCAGCACTGTCGGTGTTGCATTCAGCCTTCTGCTGGAGAGGAGTGGCCCAGGACAACAGAAATATGTTGCTCTTCATTCATTTGGCAATTCACRCAAATGCCCACAGAGTCCCTGCAGTTTCACAAGGTAAATGCACAACGCCACACTGAACACAGAGGGAAATCATCAAGTTCAAGGTTTAGTAACCCATGAAGTCAAGCAGGCAGAGTCACTTGGTTACATGGATGCCGTTCACGGCCATCCACGGCCTCCAGAAGAAAGCTTTGGATTGACCCTGCACTGATTACAGCCAGCACCAGTCTGCAGGATGTTCTTCACAGTCATGAAACCTAAAAGAAAAAAAAGCCATCTCTTCTCTCCTGGCAGCAGCAGGCTTTCTCCAGAGCCTGACAAAAACAAGGCAAATTGGGGAAGCCAGGATAAAAGTACAAGACTATGATGTGTGCATTTTTTTTCCCTTTCAAATYTCTCTCAGTTTAGAGAGGGAAACAAGACTGTCCATTTCACCCAGGTGCTACTTTTCCCTCACACCCTGAACTTCATGCATTGAGTCTTTTTTTCTGCCGATACGAGCACCAGGTGCTTTAGTGACGGGTGAAGATGCACCTCTGCCCCACAGCACCCGCTGAGGACACGGCTGCTCTCAGCACCGCACACGAATGCCAAGTCACCATCGACTTGTAATCGAACCAACAAGACAAAACAAACAAGCTCAGCTACTAAAAGCTGCCAATTATTGTGGGCTTAAAAAAAAAACAATACGCTTTTTTCTTAATTTCCTAAAATGTTTTGCTCTCCTGAATTCTGCGATGAAACCCACACAATGAGGAGCTGATTGCAAAGAGGAAATAGGGAACCTGATTATACAGAGTGCTGTCAAATGCACCAAGTAACCTGACAAAACAGAGAGAAACATTTCTTCTTTGCTCTTCTTCCTGCCGTTGCGATCACAGGTGCTGTTTGCAAAGCATAGGGCGATGATCCCGATGCAAGGCCTTTCAGATAGCGGTGTCCCCCCACGTAAAGGAAAATATGTGTGTAATCCAGTTTAGGAAATGCATGCCTTGTGAGAGAGTTTTCCTCCAAATGGGCTGACCCTGAGCTCAGTGTCAGACTGCCACAGCTTAGCACATCCAAGAGTCCCCCTCAGATGGCACCTGCCTGTGACACACCGTGTCGCAACGCTAAATTGAGAAGAACGTGAGCGCGACCCCTTCGCCCGCAGAGCGGACAGGAGCTGGGCACTATCCTGGCTGTGCCGGAAAGCACAGACCCCCCAACTAACACACGCATGCAGGGGCCAGCACCCAGCCGGGGACCATCCCCGGGGCAGGCGGGGAGCATGGCACATCGGTGGGGCCGGCAGTGTGAGCCCTGGGGCACAGGGAGGATGGGGGGACCCCAGCACGCAGGGCATGAGGGTGTCCCAGTGTGCTGGGCACAGGGATGGGGAGTGATGGGAGGGTGAGGGGCACCCGAGTGATTGGGGTGCCCGGGGGATTGGCGATCCCATCTACTGGACACAGAGACGAGGGTGATGGGAGCACCCCAATGTGCAGGGCACAGGGGCAGGCAGGCCATGGGGTGCCCCGGGGTGGGGGCACAGGGGCAGGCAGGCCATGGGGTGCCCCGGGGTGGGGGCACAGGGGCAGGCAGGCCATGGGGTGCTCCGGGGCACCGAGCAAAGGCGCAGGGAAGTGATGGGGTGCCCCGACGGGGGGGGCATAGGGGCGGGAGGCGATGGGGTGCCCCGGGGAGGCGGGCACGGGGCTAACGGGGGCTGCCCGGTGCACAGGGCACTGGGATGGGCGGTGCGGGGATGCCTGGAAGCACAGGGAGGGGGCGGCAGGGGTGCCGCGGGGCACAGGGCCGGGGCACGGGAGGTGACAGGGGTGCCGCAGGGAACCGGGGACGGCGAGG